>JAAONU010000014.1:4965062-5458418 GCA_012932295.1 Cyclina sinensis | reverse complement strand
GTGTCACAGGAAGAAACTAAATACACGAATGTGTCAGTCAGTAACTGGCACTTACCCTGATTTTACTTTATACTGGCCTGAGTTTTTGGTTGTTTTGTTCTTTTGAAATTTCTCTAACAGTTTACATCCGTATCAACTAATCAGTCAGAATGGCAATGATACTTTCCATACCTTGCACTTGATCTCAATTTCTTTTAGATTTTCTAAATATAAATTTAAAATGAATGGGGATTTACCCAATAAGGATACCAGATACCGAGAAATACACTTGTGTCAACGAATTAGAAACACTGGGATTTTATCGAGTTAACCACATCCAGAAGCACAATCTCCTCGCAGTGATCTCCCCTTCATTCTTTAGAAAAGATCTCTGCTGGCATGCGTTAACATTAGCTGGACTTCAGAAATTATTTTTTCTCTTTTTTTGTTCAGTTATAATTGGAAATGGATCGATTTCACATGCTTGTATGTAATGAAATTGAAAAAAAGTTGAGCATTTTGTTTATTTACTTTCGACCATTATCACGTGACATGCCTGCCAGCAGTGATTATTGTACTGAAAGGGAAGAAACCGCTGCGTGGAGTTTGGTCGAGAAGTTAAGTGAAAACTCTGTGTAATTACTGAGTATGAGTTATTCGAGCATTCAAACTTTCGAATGCAAAATGATTCGAACATTCGAGGTGCAGACATGGTTCTTGTGCAGGAAACAACATCTCATAGTGGTTAACATTTCTGCCAAGTTATTTCAAAATCCATCAAGGAATGACAAAGTAATGGAATGGACATGATTTGTGATAGCCAAATTTCCAGACAAAAAGCACAAAAAAAAATATCTCCCCCTACCACTACATGGAGATATAATAAGTTTACAAGACATCATAGTTATCATGAAACTATTAACAGCTTTTGGTCTACATTAGACATTATTTACCATATACATCGGCCCCATGATCAGTTATTGCCTGTACACATTTTCCCTCTTCTCTTATATCCCAGATTCTTATAGAAGCATCCCAACTCCCTGATATCTAGAGGTAAGGGATTTCAGAGTTCCAGAGTAGACCCCTTACTGGCCCCTTGTGCCCTGTTAAGGTACATATACATGCATCTTGTGAGTAGTCCCACACTCTGATTGTCCTGTGAAAAGAGAATTGTGAAAAAAAAATTATTTCCTTTTTTTACAAAACATGAAATAGTAGTATGGATTTTGTGTAATCACAAAACAATACATTAAATTTTGTAAACAATTTCAATTTTTTACAGCAATTTTTTTTTATTTATTCATTTAACTACAAAAAACAATGTGTTCTTATCTTTCATCATTTTTGTTAATAAGATTTCCACACTTTATGATCTGAGTTAAAAACACAAACATCAAAACTTACCCATCATCTGATCCACTGCAGAGGAGATTTTCCTTCAAGGGAGACCACTTCACATGGAATACTTTGCCAGTATGACCTGTAAATTGCCAAAATGAGTAACTATTTAAAAACAATCTCTAGATTTGTGAAAAATAAGGATAAACTGATTTCTTTCAAGTTGTGTAATTACAAAGTAGGTTGACAAATGCTGGAGTTATCTAAAGAGATTAAAACTGTGACAAAGTGCAAAGTCATCTGACAAATGTGCAAAACACTGACAAATAACATGGTAATCTGGTGAGTGAAAGTTTATTGACAAGGAATCGTCAAACACCTATTCATGTTTACTATGCATTTAGTGCAAGTATGGAATGATGAAATGTTAAAACTAGAAACCATGGTAACCTGTGAATACTTTGAGCGGAAGCTCTGCACTGGTAGCAGTGTAAAATACCCGAACATTCTTGTCTTCACATCCTGTAGCTAACATATCTCTGAAAACATAGCAGGAGAAATACAAGCATATTCCACAGATATTAGTTTATTTATATCATAATGAATTAAATTTCTATTTCAAGCTTGATTCTACTGGAGACCACACCAAAACAAAGGAAACAATCACTCGGAAGAGGAATCTTGCTGGCCATGTAAACTTAACATTTCACATGGGATCGGACAGTCCTTTACCTAAGAACACAGTTAACTTTGTGCCTTGACTGGGTTAAGTTTTTGCATGCTAAATGTGTCAAGTTTGCAAATTTTAAATTGTCAACTGACAAGAGCACAAATCTTTGCATTTTTCCATACTCTGAAACACTTTTCAACATTCTATATTTCTGAAATATTTCATTCTGTTCTTTCCATTAAAAACAATTTATGACATGTAATTCCCCTACAATTTGGTACTATTATTACTTACTTATTATGAGGACTCCAGTCACAGCCATACACTGGTGCTGGATGCCTGTACTTCTGTATCACTTCTCCATCTACTTGTCGTATGATACTAGAAATAAACAGAGGATTTAGCTCTTGTTAACACAGTAACCTAGCTCACTTAGTGAGGTCAGAAGTCCTAGATGGAAGTAGATTTGCACATCAATAAAAATTAATAAGTGCACACACACTAACAAAAAAATGCGTCACTGATAAAAACTATCTTATCAAATAGGGAAAATATTGTTTTTCTCCAAAATCTACAGGTAAAAAATATTTATATCTAATATATATTATTTAAAATACATACATAAACTTAGCATACATACCAATAACCATCTGCCCCGGTTGACATAATTCTTCGGGAATCTTTCCTATTCCATACCACTGTAAACACAGCATTACGACCATGCTGGGAAAAACATATATTTTCTGTTACATGTTTCATTACTTAAAAAAAAACTTCTCAATATTTATTAATAATTTGCCTTTGCGTTTTCCTCAACCCCTCAAAGTCATATCAAAGCAGGTAAGATCAAGTCTAATGAGTTAATATTTACCTTACAAAAGTATGGGCAACTATCACTTTATGATTTTTTACATTTATCAATGCACATTGATAAACATTTTTAGAGAGCATTTTGTTTGAAAAACCTTTTCTATTAAAGACTCTAAGAAACCTGTTAAATTCAATATTGTAATTTTTTTAACAAGTACAGTCCTTGTTTCAGGTAAGCTTCCATTCAAAGGATACTATTCAAGTCCTTATGCTCTAATCAAACATTATTATACTTCCATACCTCAGAAAATCTCTTCACTATCCTGCCCTTTCCTATATCCCATATAAAGATGCCATTTTTTGAAGTGCCTGCTACAATACAGTTCAAATCTGCTGGTGCCCAGGATATTGTGTATATAATACCCTCATTGCCTGGTGAGGTGTTTATCTGTAAAAAATTGAAACATACCAGATATTACTTTTATTCGCATGAGATTTTATGCTAATGATAAAATTGTGGTTGTTTTGTATTGTTTCTGTTATATTCAGTCAATATGTTTTCAACTTACCCTTACCCCGGCTGGAAAGAACTAATTGCCTTTGCAATCAGTGCAGACCAAGATCAACCTGCACACAAACTGAATGATGGACAAGTCCATTTTAAATATTAACAGCCTCAAATCTGCTGAATAATTACTTAACCTGAACTTCGACACTTACACAGGAGAAGTCAGTTATGTCCCATAACTTAATTGTTCCATCAAAACTACCAGTTGCTAAGATGTTGCTATCATGGTGGACAAAACTTGCAGTCAAATATTGTCTCTATATGACCCTGAAAAAAAAAAACATTATCAAGATAACAAGAAATGTGTCACAGGCACGAATGCCCCTGAAACATGGCAATAGTCACAGTCATGATAGTTTATAACTTGGTGTTACCTTGCTCATTTCTGCCAAAGTTTTTTGCAGTCTGTGAAATGAACAATGTACCCATACATCTAGAGGTAAGACTATTATATGTCCTTTTCCTATTTGCATACCCAAAGGTCACCACATGTCTTTTACAGGAAAAGTGTTTCAAAACAATCTGTTACCTTTTAACTTTTGGATTTTTACGCTCCAGTTAAACACCACAGGCAAAAATATAGTTAATAATAAAATTGTATGAGTTGTGCACAGAAGCACTATTGAGTAAAATTAAACAAAGGGCAATAACTCCACCAAAAATAACTAAATCACAAAAGCCTGAGGTTATGCACTGCGGCACTTGATAATTATCTTTGTGTGAAAGATTGGTGAAAATTGCATGAGAAATGTAGGAGTTGTGCACAGCAGCAATATTAAGTAAAACTGAACAAAGGGCAATAACTGTGCCAAAAATAATCAAATTGCAAAAGCCTGATGATACATGTATGCACTGTAGCACTTGATAGTGATCATTCTATGGAAGTTTGGGGAACATCTTAACAGAATTGCAGAAGAAGTTGAGCATGCAAATGTAGGAGCAATATTAAGTAAAATTCAACAAAGGGCAATAACTACGCCAAATACATTGTATCATCAAATGGCAAAACCCGGAATATATGCACTGTGGCTCTTGGTACTGATCATTCTATGAAAGTTTGGTGAACATCATATGAGAATTGTTGTAGGAGTTGTGCACAAAAGCAATATTAAGATAAATTTAACAAAGGTCAATAACTATGGCAAAAATATGGAATGGCAAAAGCCTGAAGATATGCACTGTGGCACTTGATAATGATCATTCTATGAAAGTTTGGTGTACATCATATGAGAACTGCAGAAGGAGTTGTGCATAGAAGCAATATTAAGTAAAATTCAACAAAGGGCAATAAGGGACGAACATTTAAATGGACGGACAGTGCAACTACTATAGGCCATCCTTGGAAGGCATAAAAATGAGGACTGCACAAAAAAAACAACCTGATATTTTACAATATATTTGCCAAAACACATTAAATACATGTCAAGAAAATTATGGTTCAAAAGTGTATGAAAGAAGTAAGGCATTGTCCATGACTTCAAAGTTAAATGTTAGACTCTACAAAAAGTATAACACTTCAAGTGTGATGCTCAAATGTCATTTCATTTATATGAGAGATCTTAGGCCACTTTTTCTTTTTTTTTTGTAGTAACACAAACTGGAATTCTATACTATGGACTGCATTATTTTCACTTACCTGTTCCCGCAGGAAGTCCCATTTCCTTGGACCTAGATCATACAGTCCCACACCACCATCTAGGAATGTGCACACAATCCTTGCTGGTGGTAAAGCAAAATGTGCAGCATTCACCATGGTTGGGTTCTGAGCAAGACTTGTAGAGGACTTCTGATTCACATCGGAACTATTCTCCGAGTATTTTGAAAGTCTCCTCCTCTGATTATCACAGACGACTTGTAATGCATGGAAGCCCGTTTTCTTTACCCGTATATTTTCCACTGGAGTTGATTTTGACACATTCCATACCCGTAAGTTACCACTCGATGCATCTACATAATAAGCAGTTGAACATTTCATACCTGTTAGGTAATCTTTACAAAAAAAGAATTAATTTTTTAGAGTAATCTAGTGCTAACAGTCATATAAAAACATGAATATGTTATATCTACTAGTATATCGGCCACAAAAAAAGATACAGAACATTTTCTCGAATTGTTGTTACTATTATCTTTATAAATTTGTATAATTTGGATATAATTTAACAATATGAATTTATAAATTTGATGATTTTTTTCTGCTGGTTGCTTTTTATCTTATCATAAAGCTGTAACAAGGTAAGACATAAGAAATGTGTCTAATTACCACCAGTAACGAACATTCCCGGTGCACTAGGTATCCAAGAAGCCGACTTAACTGTTGAAGCTGCACTCGGCAGTTGGAATGTCATAATTGTTGATAATGAGCTGGAATCTATGAGCCGTATACCAGAATGGGAGTTACATACGAGTATATAATCAACGGACAACAGGTCCCATTCTAGAGCAACAACTGAATCATCATAATAATCATCATCCTCATCATCTGACTCGGGTTGCAAAACATGCCGATGACATTTAGAACCTAGAAATCAACATACTGGACTTGATGTAACATTTATAAAATTCACTCACTAGAAAATGAATTCTTCAAAATGAATATCTTACTTGAACTGACAGCATTACAGTGCCTTGGCAAGTTTATTTTCTGCAAAAAGTCATTTAACTACCTAATTAAAATTCCTTTCTGAATTAAATCATTTCCACTGTAAAAATGTATTAAGATATCTAAATTCTTGTTTATTCTAATCACATACCGAATTACTAATACCCTGTCTGTAGACCTTTAGTCTTCCATAATCATCAATTAGTATAATATATGATAATAAAAACACTCTTTAAGTAAAAAGATGAATCACTACTATAAATTCTTTAAAAGCATTGTAAATAACAACTTAACATTAAAAACTTCAACTCACCTAAAGAACAAAAAGACAAACTTCCATCCTTATGACCAACTGCAACCTTTTCAGTTTTCTTCTGATGCCATTTAAAGCAGGTCACCTCCGATGAAAATCCACCCGTCTCCTTAACCGAGGACACAGACAAGTCTTTGCTATTGTATGACCATAAAAACAATGGTCCCTTTCCCACAATGTATGAAACAGACTCACCATGCAATAAACACCAGTCTAGTGCAGTTGGTATACCTTTCGTATTTTGAAATATTGCTAGTGGTCTCTCTTTATTTATGTCCCATACAATAACTTTATTTTCATAACTTGCACTGGCTAAAACGTCGGGATTTTTGGGGTTCCAGGAAATTGCTGATATAGTTTTCTTATGTTCAGAGAGTATTGACAGTAAGCAGAACTGATTGTACTTCTTGTCCAGCTGAAACAGACAGTATGAAAAATCAAATATGGTAGTTTCTGAAAGGCAGAACTGTTTTTGCTCAATACTCAAGAAAAAATTTAATTTTTCCTATCCACGGTAAATGTATTGTACAAATTTTTTTTTTGATTTTCTCAAAATAATTTCCTGCCTACTAAAGTTTATTTTCTGAAAAACATTGCATAATCATTTGTAAGATGACCTCTTAAAACCAAAGTCACACGTTTCAAGTATCTTTCATGTCTCTCAGTTTTGGAACAACAGATACTGCCAAAGCTTTTCATGAGATCCAGACCACCTATTCCACGTCTGAAACACTACTGAAATAAAAATTTTCTTGCAAAACCATTTAAACTGTTTCAGGAATATTTGCTTCTTTTTAAGAGTGGCTAAGAATCTTTGAAGATGTCAGAACACCTATACTGGCTGCATTTGACTCATCTTACATGGGGACCTGATAATGAGAACTAATAATTATGAATAAGTCCTTGCCATGAAAAACCTGAAAAGAACAGGCAGATTTTAAGATGAAGTAATACTGTATCTATCTTACATGTATTTCTTTTTTTTGCAATATCTGAAAACAGATTGTAAATTTTCACTCCACTCACCTCATATACATAGATTGCAAGGGTGGAGCAGTATGCAAACCTATCACCACTGGCGGCACACACACTGTTATTCCAGGGCTGGCACCCGGCTGGCAACAGGCCAACCTGCTTTATCATGATCACTTCTAAAGACAGTCACCTGGTAATTCAACCATAGCTAACTGTAAACAAAAATACCATATCGCTAATAACTAATCTTAAAAATAAAACTGTATTGTTTTAAATTAAAGAAATAATTTCATATAAATCTCTGCAATCAACATAAATTCTGATAAATTTATTAATTTTGATAATTCAACAGTAAAAAATTGAATCATTTCTAACTGCAGTTATTTTTCTGCATTTCTACTTTTTTGATAAGAACATTTTTTATAATGAATCCTTTATGTAATATGATATTATGCTACAAGTATAATTTCTAAAAGGCCGTATATCATGTACAGATACTTTAGAACTTCTAAGTTTTTTAAGTCTTCATTTTCAAGTTTTTTCAAAGTACTTTCTGACAGAATATTATGTATAATTTCTCATTTGATTTTTCCTGTAAAAGAATTATATTGCAAATTATTAGTTAAATTAGTAAAAAGAACAATAACTTTCACTTCATCTGTTTAATACCATCAATGTTTAATCGATCTTTCAGAAGCAAGATTTCTTTACTATGAGTGCTAAAATAAATATATCATTGAGACAGTAAGGATAACTAAAAATAAAATTGAAAATTTTGCAAAGTAAACATAATCCACTTTGAAGTAATGTTGCTGTTTTTTCTTCTTTATTACAACACAACCAGATATGAACAAATCCTATTGTCTCACAGAGAATCTAATGAATGATTAATTCTTAAGGAACCTGACTGTGTGTTTCTTTCCATGACATATTGTAAATCAATCCTTTTTGCATGTCACTTAAAACCTCCTCCATCCCATGTGTTTCTTTTCCAAGCATATTGTAAATCAATCTTTTGTTTGCATATCATTAATTTTCACTTTATCATACTACGTAAACGTTGTAAATTATGTGTATTATCCTTTTATGCTTTATTTCTTGTAAAGGTAATTTACTGAGTTTGTGTATTGCTTCAAATAATGCAAATATCCTTTGCTTTGTATATCATAAATTTAAGTTTGTTTAGGCCTGCATGGAAGACTGGAAAACCATAATGTGTAGCCTTGTTAAATAAAATCTTTACCTAACTGGAATTCTCAGTCATTTAGCAGTTCCAATCAGAAACTAGGTTAGCTTTTGGATAGGAAAATGCACAGTTTAAGTCTTTTTGTAAGTCACCGTAGCAGCCTTCATGGTGACGTCATTAAGATCACTAACTTCTACACTATTGTAACTTCTCACTGACTGACAGTTATTGGTTCAAGCCCAATGAGCCTTTGAGAAAAAGGCCGATAAAGGGCTTATACCTCCCTAGTAAGACAACTTTTTCTGTTTATATAAAATAATATTTCTTGGAATAAATCAAACAGAACAGAACTACATGTACGCTTATGTTCATTTTTTTCTGCTAATAATTTTTTTCACAGTAGGTAGAACTATATTCATAAAATACTGATAGATAATTGCCAAGTGTACTGGAAAATAAAAATATATGTCTCAATGATTTTAGTATATGTCATCTCAACATGATTCTTGGCAAAACTATTCACTCCAGTCAACTGGGAATTTATATTGCACATGAAAAACATCCAGATTGGGAAAATCATTCTGGTCTAAAAATATGTACAAACCAAGGAAATGGAAGGATTTGGTAAAATGGAAACTTTTATTTGACATTTTTTTTAACTTTTGTGTATGTGCCTGCTATACTGGACATTTTTTTTCTAAATCTCTATACCTCTACAAGTAAAACATTTTACAGTAAGATGACATAATACAATGATTGTCAATAAACTAATCAGCTGATTAAGTGAAGACCAGAAACAAGTGATTACATTGATTCTATATCCGTAACATTTCATTAATTTCTCCAACCATGTACAGAGATCTTGAGATTGTCTTATGAAATCAATAGGCAATGGACAGTGAACCAATGCCTTTGTTCTTTGTCTGTATAACCCTGAACATGCTGAAACTTTGTAATGGATTTGCCCAGCTTTGAATTTGGAACAGTCCATTAAAAGTTTAAGGGATTTCAATATCAAAATACAAAAATAGAGCTACCAACAGTATAGAGCCTGGTCAGACTGCACGGATGTGCAGGCTGACCTGGCTCTATACTGGTGGCAAAGGCTAATCCCTTTCGGTTCCAGCATGTTAAGGGATAATGTCTTTCAATACTATTTAAACATCCAGTTTCAGTTGCAATGCTAAAATATACTGAAATAACATGATCTACCTATGTGTGAGTTACAACTATTCTTCCAACCAGCATCTAAGTTTATAAGGGACTTTGGACATTTGATAAGTTTGCAGTAAATTTAGATCTGCATAGGATCACATGACTACCCACATGACCATAGCTTGTTTGCATTTAGTGGATGTATCATCTAGTGAAACCGTTGGTGTTTTCAGCAGATCTGTAGATATGAGGTTATATTTAGCTGTTGAATAACAGGAATGTGTAACAGAAAAAGAGTAGTAACACATATGTGACTCATAATTTTATCTTTGTGAATGAATCTATGCCTTTAAGATAAACAGGCAGGCATTTTATTTAAACGTTATAATAACTTAAGCATTTCTGGAAGGTTACTGCAATCATTTCTTTTTTTCACTAACTATCAAACTTCTTTCAAACAGTTCTGGTTAGAGGCCCTGCTCGATCTATACGTTCTGGTTTGTGAAAAGCCATGTCACTTAACAAGATATGCAATACATCAGATTACAGTATGCTTCACCTCATTAAAAAAGCTGTTCTCTTTTCTCTGAAAGTTTGTCTAAATTCAGCTCTCCTTTCCCCATACATATTTAAAGTTGCACATGCTGTTACCTCTCTCTCTCTCTTTCTCTCCTATGCACACCATTTCTCCCTTTCACAGTTACTGCTTTCTCTCTCATTACAAAATGGCTGCATATTTTTCCAATGCTGTATTCTTTTTCCCTTTTGTGCACTAAATTTTAACGATCCACTCATATATTATATAACTGCACCCTTTTCTCCAATATACTACAGCAGCATTGGTAGCATTCTTTCCAACATTTCTTTAAGCTGCTCTCCCTTTCATTATCTTTCTCCTTGGCTGAATTCCCTTTATCCAGTACCACGGTGCATATCCATATCGGTACTCTCTTTGCGAAATTTACTAAAACGGTACCCTCTTCACTCATGCACAGGTCTTTCTTTGCTGAAAATATAGCGGCGATGGACCAGAACATATACACTCTTCTGACGAAAGAAGGTATGTCATCTGCAAACGAAATTTACCACGGAACAAAAGAATGTTTTAGCTGTGTCTCTGTTTGTTATGTGTCTTGTTTTCAATTACTGCAACTACAAAATAAGCGGCACAAATCGAGATGTCTTGTCTCGACCTGCGCCTCGACATGTTCTCTTGGCTTATATGAACCAGTGGTTTGATTATATACACACCTTACATATTACATGTATTCACTTATATATTATTTTCAAACAAATGGCAATAAATAGTGTGAAATATACGAAAAATTCATAAAAACGCCCTACTTTCGGTTTTTGCAGCGACACGGGTTACCTCTTTGCTGTTGATATTTTATGTCTCAGGAAACCTCTCTCATTTTTTTCTTTCAGGCACGGGTACCCTCTTAGCACTATTTATTGCCATTTGTTTAAAAAATAATATAAAGAGGGTACTGTTTTAGTAAATTTCGCAAAGAGGGTACCGATATGGATATGCACCGTGAGTACTTTACATCCCTTTCACCTATTTGTCCTTAGCTGTGTCCCCTTTTCTCATTTTTCTGCAAAATTGCACTTCCTTTCTTTCATAATCTCTCCTAAGTTTCACTTATTTCTTCATGGTTAAAGTGTCAGTTCGCATTTCCAATTTATTTTAGTATTACTAAAAACTAGTTTTTTTTCACAAATACCAAAAATGAATAAGTCAATTCTATGAAGATGACTAAAAAATTCATTCTGTTGGGAACAATATTAAAAGCAAAGATGGGGTCTACAAAATAGTTTTTCAAAGATGTGGGCCATATGGTCTTATGGAACCAGAACAGCTATAGGTCCAAATCACAGGCCACAGACCCAATTCAAAGGCCACAGGCCCAAATAATTAACAAGAGGGCCATGATGGCCCTAGATTGCTCACCTGAATACTTTGCCTTTGGGTCTGCTGCTGAGCAAACATCAGAAGCTTTTTTAAGATTCTCCATATATATAAATCTATATGAATTCAAGTGACCCCTAGGGTAGAGCCAGTTTTCACTCAAGGGGGATAATTTGAACAAAACTTGGTAGAAGAACTCTAGCTGATGCTCCATTAAAAATATCTAAGTTCTAGGCTGTTTGGTTTTAGACAAGAAGTATTTTTTTAAGTTTTCCCTATTATAAGCCAATGTAAAATCTACTGACATCCCGGGCAGTGCCAAATTTGACCCCAGGGCATAATTTGAACAAACTTGGTAGACGTCCACTAGGCATTGCTACATACCAAATTTTAAGGCTCAGGGTCTTGTCTTTTCAGACAAGAAGATTTTTAAAGTTTTCCATATAATTATATAAGCCTATGTAATATCAACTGACCCCCGGGTGGGGCCAAATTTGACCCCAGAGGTATAACTGGAACAAACTTGGTAGAGGTCCACTAGACAATGCTACACACAAAATCTTAAGGCTCAGGGCCTTGTCTTTTCAGACAAGAAGATTTTCAAAGTTTTTCCTTTCTGTTGCCATAGCAACCAGAGTTCTAGATGGAATTCAATTCTTTGAACAACTTTGGTAGAGCTTCATGCAGAGAATATTCTAGGCATGTTTTGTCAAAGTTGGCTTAGCAGTGTAGGAGGGGAAGTCATTCAAGTCAAATTGTTGATGATGCACTGATGCACGATGCCAGACAATCAATGATCCCAATAGCTCACCCTTGAGCACTTCATGCTCAGGTGAGCTAAACAAATGTTTTGAAGTTAAATTTTTACAGGTCCATTAGTCATACATCAAGGAGTGAATGTGTTGAAAGTGCTATTTGCTTCTTTATTTAATGGCTCTTAGAAATTTTTAGTATTCACCCTGAATATGATCTGGTAAGACCAAACCATAATTTTATAAGCCACAATGTCAACATGATAAAATCAAACTACACAGAAAGTCCTTTTTTCAATCAAATTATTTACAAAAGAAAACATTTTCTCCAAAAAGATCTTTTAGAAAACCTTTTTTTTGTTTGTTAAAGTTCTCAGAAAACAGAAAATTGATAAAATGATTGACAGAAAGAATAATCTACATTCATCATTTTTTACTTATTATGGTGCTTTTTTATTGTAAAACTGATCAGAAGTGATCTGCAGTAACACAAATCTCAAACTGGCTCTGAAATCTTTAAGTCTAAACTTAAGCGATTAATTTTGAGTTTTGTCTGACCGATTTTTTCATACTGTATTCAATTGAATGTAGTATTTTGTTTATTATTTTTTATTTTGTCAGTTCTATTACTGGAGTAGTTGTAGTCCAGATAACTGTCCTCGAATAAGTATAAAGTTGAGCACTTAGCTTATTTCTGAATGGTCAACATGTTCAATCCCCAGTTCCTCCACTAATATTACTAATTGTCTTTTGGAAGAGATGTTAAACCGAAGTCACTACGCAAGGAAAAGGATGTACCCTTAGAGTCTCTGAAATAGGATGTTTTCTGTATCTTGCACTATACCCCACAACATAAAATAACTAACTTTTGCAGAGGGAATCACTGGTACTGATGGTAAATAAACTCAGATGGATGGATGGATGGACGGATGGACATACGGAGGGATGGATAGAGAGACAGACAGATAGACAGATGTCCATCATATACAAGATACAAACTTTTATTTATAGTCGGTATTGTATATAAAGGTTAACATTAGCTATGCATAGCTATTGACCAACACATATGAAAAGGCCTGCAATTGACGCTGAAAAATTGCAACAAAGATTAGTCGAAATAAGTGTACTCGGATTAGTTGTATGTCATTCTAATTTTTTGAATGGTCAATACGACTATAAAATTCCTATCCTTGGATTTGCCTTTGAAATTATCTTTGTATTGTCAACCAGTCTCACTGGCCCTGTGTCAGAACAATAAGAAACTGAGTGACTTGCTTTTGCTTGCTGCCATTACTCAGATATTCTGCAAACATAGACTGAAACTGTCAAAGATTATACAAAATAAATCAAAATGTATACACACATTCGCTCCACTCAGCTGATGCACCATGAAAGCCTGTATGGAATATTTGGTTATTTACATTAGTCACGTGATCAAACACTTCTCGTATCTACCCCAACACCGTTTAGGCATTTCCGGTCAGTGTTGCGTATAATTTTTTTCCGTAATTTCAAAGCGTAGATCAGCGATACGTCCGTTATACAAAGACATGTAAGTAAAATGCAAATCAGACTGCGTTGCACTAACTGCATAGATAAAAAGAAAGTTAACATTATAAAGATTTGCCTTGTGCAAGCGAGAATTGTCGAATACATTAATATTCGACCGTACTGTATTTCGGACACATTACAGTCGTTACGTCGACCTAGAGTTTCGTTGAACTGATTACGTATAGGAAATGAAAAATCGTTTCGTCACCCTAGATATTCAATTAGCGGAAAGTGTGGAATATTTTTGTAGGGTCATTCACACTTACTTACTCATGCATGCGTAATTGGATCCGGAGTTTCTTGTCTGGCCAAATGCAACGAGTACTGGTAGAGGGCCATTTCTCACCAACTGCACCCGTCACATCTGGAGTGCCCCAAGGAAAGGTCCTCGGTCCACTGCTCTTTCTGGCGTATATCAACGATCTGCCCTCCAGAGTGAGATCCAAGGCCAGATTGTTCGCGGACGACTGCCTTCTGTATAGGACCATCACTACAGAGGCTGACACCAGACAACTCCAGATGGACCTTGACAACCTTCAAAAATGGGAATCAGACTGGCTAATGCACTTCAACCCAGACAAGTGCGAGGTTATCCGTATCACCACCAAAAGGAATCAACGCATTGTCCCTTATTATATCCATGGGAAAGAGCTGACTGTTACCACCAAGGCCAAGTACCTAGGGGCAGTATCTCCAACAATCTATCGTGGAACCATCATATCGATAGTGTTTGTAAGAAGGCAAACAACACCACTGCCTTCTTACGGAGGAACCTGTCGTCCTGTCCAAACAACATCAAGGACAAATGTTTCAAGACTTTGGTCAGACCCCAGGTAGAATACGCATCCACTGTCTGGGACCCTCACACACATTGACAAAATAGAAGCAGTACAAAGAAGGGCAGCTAGGTTCGTGACTAACAACTACAATACCACCAGTAGTGTCACAGCAATGACCGACAGGTTAGAATGGGATAGCCTAAAACAATGCAGAACTAGAGCTAAGGCCACAATGATGTATCGTGTTGTTTAATTGCCATACAGCTGCCTCCCCAATTCAGCCAATCAGGAGCAGCCACAAGGGGACACCAACTCCGGTACAGGATCCCATTCTGCCGGACTACAGTCTATAAGGAATCATTCTTTCCATCCACCATCAGGATATGGAACCAGCTGCCCGAAGACATTATCATGGCCCAGTCCTTGGAGTCCTTTAAGACCAGGATCCAGGGATACATAGTACCTTAAAGAAACAGGACATGTTTTTATCAGTTTTCTTTTTTTTTTTTTATTAATTGTAAATAAAGGCGTGGACTCCCCCTCCCGCACATGCTTTTTAACCAAAGTGAGAAAATGCCGCAGCAGCGGCCTTTCACTATACTGGAAGAAGAAGAAGACCTGTTTATCCAAATTCAATAGACATAATATTGATTAATGATAGTTGTCTGTATAATGTACTTATATTGTTTTCCGAAGTGAAGAACATTCATACAACAATCATTGATAATGCGAGAGTAATAAGGTGTGAATGAAGTCTTTCACACTTTCCACCTGTTGAATATTGAGGGTGACAAAACAACTTTTCATTTACTCTGCATAATCAGTTTGACGAAGTGATTGTTTGACGAAACGACCGTCACCCTTTCAGACAAGATAAATTTTATTCATAAATGTATGTGTTATAACTATAAACAATTTACGGTCCCATGTTTTACCGGAATCGACCATTTTTACCGGAATCTACCGGAATCGACTTTGCATTACCAGAATCGACCAATATATCATACATAAGCCATTTTTTTCAAGATATACAACACAATTTATTAAATTATAATATAATTAACGTAATAACAAAAGGAATTTGAAGTATCTTCGAGTGGAAAGATTTTACAAGAGAATGAAAATCGGCGAGTTGAGGAAAATTTGCGCATAAGGATATACGCCAGAATCGGCCTGTATTCCATACATTAATTGTATTTAAGTCAAACAAAAGTTATTTTTCATTACTCTGCATCAGAAATACCAGATTTACCCAAGGATTTTAAAGTGTCTTCGAGTGGAAAGATTTTATTAGGGGAAGAAAATCGGCGAGTTGCGGACGATTTGCGCATAAGGATATACACCGGAATCGGCCTGTATTTCATAAATAAATTGAAATTAAGTCATACAAAAGTTATTTCTCATTACTTAACATCAGAAATAAAATATCTACCAAAGGAATTTTGAAGTTTCTTCGAGTGGAAAGATGTTGCAAGAGAAAGAAAATCGACGAGTTGCGGAAAATTTGCGCGTACGGATATACACCAGAATCGGCCTGTATTTCTTAAATAAATTGAATTTAGGTTATACACAGTTATTTTTCATTACTTAACATCTGAAATAAAATATTTGCAAAATGTATTTGAAGTTTCTTCGAGTGGAAAAAATTTTACAAGAGAAAGAAAATCGGCGACTTGCGGAAAAATTGCGCATAAGAATATACAATCTTTCCACTCGAAGATACTTCAAATTCTTTGGGTAAATATGTTATTTCTGATGTAGAGTAATGAAAAATAACTTCTGTATGACTTAATTTCGATTTATTTATGAAATACAGGCCGATTCCGGCGTATATCCGTATGCGCAAATATTCCGCAGATCGCCGATTTTCTTTCTCTTGCAACATCTTTCCACTCGAAGAAATTTCAAATTCCTTTGGTAAATATTCTTTATCTGATTTAAAGAAATGAAAAATAACTTTGTACGACTTAAATACAATTCATGTATGAATTACAGGCCGATTCCGGCGTTTATACGTATGCGCAAATTTTCCGCAACTCGCCGATTTTCTCTCTCTTGTAAAATCTTTCCACTCGAAGATACTTCAAATTCCTTTTGTAATTACGTTAATTATATAATATTTTAATAAACAATGTTGTTTATCTTGGAAAAAAATGGCTTATGTATGAAATGTAGGTCGATTCCGGTAATGCAAAGTCGATTCCGGTAGATTCCGGTAAAAATGGTCGATTCCGGTAAAACGTGGGACCCAACAATTTATCACAGATTGATTATCACAGGTATATAGCACCAGTGCTTGAAGCTTCAAATATCAAATATCACAAGTTACACTTTAGTTTTAAAATTTAAGTCAGCATGACAAGTGAAATATTGCAGATGTTTCACCCCCAAGACTTTTCTTTGTAAGACATTTCTTCCAGTGGTTTGTATAATAAAAATTCGAGGGATAAAGTCTACATTTTGGAGGTGAATAGTCTTGTTGAGGACAAGTCTGAGGGGTGTACTGTGTGGAAGTCATTAAATATATAAATCTCTTCACTGACTTCAGTATACAATGTATATCTAAATGCACATGACTCCATAGATCAGAAACACAAAAACTTAGATGAATGAAAGCTCCAGAAAGAATTTTTTTGATATGAGGAACTGTCTCTCCATTCCTTTTTTGATGGATCTTAACTAAAGCAGACCTTGCTCTTGAAGTTCCTTGTTTAAAACCAGTTAGGATGAGCTTTAATGGGATTTAGTCTCAGCTCTGATTTTCATTTGGATGTTTTATGGGCCCTTGACATTGTGAAGGATATTGCCCACCAGAAATATATATCAATATCCTAAAGTGATTTGAATACCTAGCCTGTACCTTCTGATTGGCAATATCCTTCATGACATTGACATTAAGAGCACATATCAGGGGCATGTCTGGCCCAGTTTTTAGTATGAACACCATTTCTAGGTGGTCAGGGGGCATGTGCCCTGGAAATTGTTTTTCCATATTACACTGTAGATGCATTCTGTGGGATATTTAGCAGGTAAAATCTGCCTAAAATTATGGTTTGAAATGATAACAATCACCCTTTTGTATCACGTTTAATGGTATATTACAGACAGACAAAATAAATGTATATAGCTATATGTAACTGGTACCAGGGAAAGGCGATGATTGTAATTTGTGCTATTTTGGCGTTTTCATTATTTCAGTATTTTTAATCACTTGTAGGCACGTGCTTAAGTGCGTAAGCCCAGACATGCCCCTGATATTAATAAATGTCCAAATGAAAATGAGTGTCTGAACAGCATGGAAATGAGACTAACCTGGACTAGAGTTGAGGATATTGATTCATACTTCAGATTGGCAAAATCCTTCATGTCTTTTAGGGCCCATACACATTAAACATCCAAATGGAAATAGCTGCCCATACGGCTTATTAATGAGACTACCTGGACTACTGCAGCTAACTTATCTGCTGTTAGTCTTTTCTCTTATTCTCTTGATTAATTTCACATCAGTTGGGAAAGAAGTTCTTGCAACAGATAGTTATCCAGCTTGATGACTTTTTCCTGAATTCAGACCAGAACTTGTGCTGTATTTTGGAATGTATATGAAAAACATCCAGATGAAAACCTGCAATAGGTCAAAGACTGCAACTCCTTTATAAGCCAAAGGAATAGACTGTTTAATCACGTGGCAAGTCAACATTTTGTCCAAAACTTAAATGACCTGAAAAGTCAATAGCATAAACTGACCATTTCAGTATTAAAGGAGAAGGTTTTACTTTGATTTTTTTTTTTATATGTTGAAGAAATTTTGATTTTTAGTAGTCAAGATGCAGATATTCTGATAAATTCCAAACATTTCTTACCACACAAGTGGTTTTCTTCTCTGCTTAAAACTTTATCATTTCTCGTTCAGTTTTGTTAAGTAAGGTATTGTTTTGTAGACAAATGAATGCTCAGTTGCATGATGCTATTTGCTTTCATTATTATATAGTTTTTGAGATATTTGAGATATAAAACAAACAAGATTTTGCGAGATTTTATCCAGCTGCTGGAGATTTTGTGATATTTACACAAATAGCAAATCTGTGGTATTTTAGGTCTTTGAGTAGGTGCAACAAAGTTCCTTTTCCTTCAGTAGTACATAATCTGTTTCTTAAGAATCATGCAGTCCCCAGTTTTGCAAAATTGGTACAATGCCAATGAGTGTTTAAGCTCGTTGTTGTTGTTTCTTTTCATTGAATGTAATGGATGATACATCTGTATCCAGAGTTAATATTCGTAAAATAATGTTTTGAAATTAGGTACATGTACTCAGCATTTACTCTGTATATATATGCATTTTTGTCATAGTTTTTATTCCCCCGGAGGGAGCATTTGGTTTTGGTCTCTCTGTTTGTTTGTTTGTTTGTCATAAACATTATAACTTTGACCGTAACACAGAAATCCTTCCACCTACAGCCTCCAAACTTCACAGGTGCATGCACCTTGATAAGCTCTACCCGCGACACCCACTTAGAGGTCATGGGGTTTATTTTAACATAGCGCTTGTTTACCAATATCCTAAATATTTAATTATTTTCATCCTGTGTGCATGTGTTTTCTATTTTTAGAGATGGCTGCTAGTATACTGCCATCTGGATCAGACCTTGAAATGATGTCTCAAACAGAAACTGAAGACACTGATTCAGGAGAGGTATCAACTGAAAGTACAAGCACCTCAGAGACAACAGAATCAACACTTGATTCTTCAACCTCTGAAGATCCCACTGATGGGTCTCCTGTTAAACTTAGTGGCACAAAACCAGTCAATGTTAGTATTGATCTCACTGATGTGACAGCATTAGAGGACAATGAATCTGTATCAGGGCAAAATTCTTCAGATGATACACAACTAAGGCAGGCCAGTTACTCTAACAAGAATAGAAAAACAGGAAATGAAGGGAAGACAAGCTTGGCAAACTTAGACTTTTCTAATGATTGGTATAACAATAAATGTTTCAGCAAGTATTGGCAACATTATAGTGAAGCAATGTCTTGGTGTAGGAAACATATCCATGTTTATCAGAATTTAATGAGAAAAACTAGTCCAACTGCCAGTTGTGTGTTCCAACAATGTGGTCCATTTCCACAAAGATGTCAATCAAACCTTGTGTATATACCTGCATGGAATCATCCATATATGTGTCAACAGAATAATTCCATCAATAATAGTAGTAGTGTAAAAACAAATGGTAGCAAGAGAAATCATCGAAGAAGAAGGAACGCTAAGCATCGTAAGACAAAGTCTGTGAGCTCTAGTGAGGTGACCTCTAGTGAGACACAAACAGAAACAAGTGAAGAATTCCAAATGGAAATAACTCAGGATATGATTGACTTCTTTGCCAAAACTGAAGCTCACAGAAGAGAAAGAGGTTAGTTGGACTCGTGAAAGCTTAACTTGGTTGTTGTCTGCCGGATGTACATGTAGCAGCATTTCTACTACAAATACATTTCTTAGCTGGTTTTTTCTTAACCTTTTAGGTTGTGAAATTTTAGTACTTAGAAAGTCACCTGTTTTTAACATGCAGTCATTTTATTTTTCTAAGATAACTGAATTTTTATCAGATGTTTTTTTCTTCATTTTGGTTGTATTATTGAGTACTGATTTATAGAGGGGGTGAAATCAAGGGTTTTTATGTTGTTTTGCAGATGAAGGACGAAAAGCTAAAAACAGTGAAGAGCATAATGAACCAGAGCATATAAATGTGGAGGATGGTACTTGCATTTCCATTTATAGAACATGTTTTAGCAGTCATTCTTATCATATGTTATAAAAAAATTCTTGCACCTTATATAAATCCTGCATGTAGGAAATGCGAAAAGTTACAGGGGACTCTCAGCCCTGGTGGGATTCAAACCAGCAACTTCTAGATTGGGAGTCGGCAGTAATCTAGTGATTTAAGTGACTGATTTGAATTTCCCTCGAATTTTCTCTCTGGCATGGACACATAGTCCACTTTTTACCATACTTGGGGGAAAATTGGAGTTTTACAAGGTGTAAAGAAGTGTAGACCATGATCATGTAGACCATATCCAAGGAATTACACTTTTCAGGAAAACAACCTACAGTCATAACATTTTAAATAGAACCTAATCCTAACTGTACCAAACATGAACAAACACATTCATGTATGAAACATTTTTCATAGAGGTATTAAATGTTGTTTGCACTTGCATACCTAAAAATGAGCTTTTCTTTTTTCTTGCTAAATGAGTTACAATATAAATACCAAATTTTGTACTAAAATAATTGTAAAGTAATCATGATGCTTACACCTTGCAGTGAAAGTAACAGAAATGAGAAAGCGAACTGTTGAAGCACCAAAGGAACGACCCGGTGCACGAAGGACAGCTGAAATGAAACTTCTGTATGGAAAGGGTGCAGCAATGATTCATGGGATGGAAACAGCACTACAGATGACATATGACAGAAACACAGATTTGAAACAACCTAAAATGTGGCCTAATATGCCACTTCGAGTTGTGTTTAGATAAGACTGTTTCGGGATACTTTACGGTTAACAAGTTCTTTTACTGACATTAAAACTGCAATATATGTTGGTGCTCATACATAAAACTGATTTCTAACGATCTTTTACATTGTAACTACATTTGGTCATTATACCTCATATTGAACTTTGGAATAGAAGTATTCATTGGAAAACTTAAGTACTGCTTAGAAAAAAACAACAATGTTGACATGCATAGAAATTGAGGAGTGTGCTATATATAATCATATAAATGTATAAGTATTTCCACTACAATTGTAAGTTACAAGAAATGCTTTAGGGAAGGAAGAGATGGATGAAGAAATTTTGGACCCCTTGTAAGATAGAAGAGACTTAGCTCACCATCTTTCTATAAAGACAAAAAATGATTATTTTAAGACAGTCCTTCATATGAAGATTTCACATGCATATTTTTTGTACCCCCAAAACAAAGTTTGGGGGGTATATAGGAGTCACCCGGTGGTTGGTCGGTCAGTCGGGGTGTACCTTGTCTGGAGCATAACTTGAAAACTACTAGTTGGAATTCAGTGCAACTTCAAACAATGATCAAGCACAATGAGAGAAAGTGCAGTGTCCAAGAATCATAATTCCATCTTCACTATTTTCAGAGTTATTGCCCTTTATTGGTTTCCTTGTCTGGAGCATAACTTGAAAACTACTGGTTGGAATTCAGTGCAACTTCATACAATGGTCAAGCACAATGAGAGAAAGTGCATTGTCCAAGAATCATAATTCCATCTTCACTATTTTTAGAGTTATTGCCCTTTGTTGGTTTTCCTTGTCCGGAGCATAACTTGAAAACTACTGGTTGGAATTCAGTGCAACTTCATACATTGGTCAAGCACAATTAGAGGAAGTGCAATGTCCAAGATTCATAACTCCATGTTCACTATTTGCAGAGTTATTGCCCTTTGTTGGTTTTCCTTTGTATGGAGCAAAACTTGAAAACTACGAGTATGAATTCAATGCAACTTCACACAGTGGCCTAGCACAATGAGAGGAAGTGCAGTGTCTAAGTGTCATAACTCTGTCTTCACTATTTTTAGAGTTATTGCCCTTTCTTGTTTTTTTTTTGTCTGGAGCATAACTTGAAAACTACTGTTTGGAATTCAGTGCAACTTCACACAGTGGTCAGTCACAATGAGAGGAAGTGCAGTGTCCAAGAAACATAACTCCATCTTTACTATTTTCAGAGTTATTGCCCTTTGTTGGTTTTCCTTGTCAGGAGCATAACTTGAAAATTACTGGTTGGAATTCAATGCAACTTTATACAATGGTCAAGCACAATGAGAGGAAGAGCAGTGTCCAAGAATCAAAACTCCATCTTCTCTATTTTCAGAGTTATTGCCCTTTATTGGTTTTCCTTGTCAGGAGCATAACTTGAAAACTACTGGTTGGAATTCAATGCAACTTTATACAATGGTCAAGCACAATGAGAGGAAGTGCAGTGTCCAAGAATCAAAACTCCATCTTCTCTATTTTCAGAGTTATTGCCCTTTGTTGGTTTTCCTTTGTAGGGATCATAACTTGAAAACTACTAGGTTGGAATTCAATGCGACGTCATACAATGGTCAAGCACAATGAGAGGAAGTGGGGTGTTTTAGAATCATAACTCAAAATTCTCTATTTGCAGAGTTATTGCTCTTTATTTGTTTTCGTTATTCGGAGTATAGCATGAAAACTGCTAGTTGGAATTCAGTGCAACTTCATACAATGGTCAAGCACAATAAGAGGAAGCGCAGTGTCCAAGAATCATAACTCCATGTTCACTATTTGCAGAGTTATTGCCCTTTGCTGGTTTTCCTTTTTATGGAGGATAACTTGAAAATTACTGGTTGGAATTCAGTGCAACTTCATACAATGGTCAAGCACAATGAGAGGAAGAGCAGTGTCCAAGAATCATAACTCCATCTTCACTATTTGCAGAGTTATTACACTTAGTTTGTTTTCTTTATTTGGAGCATAACTTGAAAATTACTGGTTGGAATTCAATGCAACTTCATACAATGGTCAAGCACAATGAGAGGAAGAGCAGTGTCCAAGAATCATAACTCCATCTTCACTATCTTCAGAGTTATTGCCCTTCCTTGGATTTCCTTTTCCAGAATATAATTTGGAAACTCGTGATTGGAATTCAGTGCAACTTCATGCAGTGGTCAAGCACATTGACTGGATGTGCAATGTACAAGAGCTTTAACTCTGTCTTCACTGTTTGCACAGTTATTGCCCTTTGTTAGTTTTCTTTGTCTGGAGAATAACTTAAAAACTATTGTTTTGGAATTCAGTGCAATGTCATACAATGGTCAAGCGCAATGAGAGGAAATGCAATGTACCAGAACCACAACTATCTTTAATTGCCCACAACCATAACCCTTTTTCAATTATTTTATGAAGAATTCTGTTACTAAATTGATAACTTCCTCTGTTCTGTAGCGGTGTTTTGGGGGTATTAATCACATTTAGTGATAGCTCTTGTTTTATTTTACTTTCATGTTTCTTGTTTTTATATGTCTAATCTTGTCCAAAAATATCATCAAATCCACTGTGTACATCTATATTTTTGGATTAGAGAAGACAGTATATCAGGTATTATCGATTGTATAATTGATAATGTAAATTTGAACCGCAACATTCACTTTCATAAAAGAGTGAAACTAGTTTTAATAAAGTTGTTTACAATGGTTCAGCAAATTGAAGGAGATTTACTTTTACATCTTTAGCAAAAGTTTTTTTATGTTTTTTATCTTTGTGATTGTACTTCTAATAGTGAAATTCACTCAAACACTTTTACCAAACAAAACTGATCCATTATATTTACCAATTGTCTTGCATTTAAAGTCTTTTGCTTACTGAATTAGTCACTTATTGTTATAGAAAGAGATGATTTTACCATACTGTATATGCAACTGACTGTTAAGAATTACAAAAGTATAATGAGTATTACTCGTTTGTGATTTTTATTCCCCAAGATGATGAAACTTTTCTTAGGTTTTTGAGAAAAGAAACAGTTCAGGAGTATTACTTGAAGGGTAAAGTGCTGAAGTACAGATCCTTAGGTCACTGGTTCAAATCCAAACAGGACTGGTTTAGATACTGGAAGTAGACGTGGAGTGCCCAGTTGATGTAAAATAGATAAGTAGAATATAGAGAAAGGAAACAAAAATGCACATCTTATGTTAAATAAGTGATATTTCTTAAATATATTCCCAGATCCTCACCTCTGACTTCTTCAACATGGGTCCTTGTGAGCTTGACCTTTGATCAAATAAGCCAAGTATCCTTCATCTACTCACCATGCCTAACCACCTTGTAAAATTTGAAAGATAGATCAATAATCATTTTCGTAGTGCGTAGAGTGATCTTGAACTTTGAATCCAAAGATATATAGCATTCATGCCCAACCATCCTTATAAAGTATGAGTTTCTGGGTTCAGTTGGTCTTTGTGTATTGACTGAAAGGTTTTGAAACGCTATCCTGTAAATTTTGAGATTACAGAGTTCAGTTGTTCTTGAATTACTGATCAGAAATTTTTGAAGTACAAGCCCATATGAGCATGTTGATACTGAATCAGAAAAGTCAGCTTCTTATTTGCCTGATCATTCTCTAAGGGACATCAGTTTTTCTGAAGTATTTTACCAGAAACTATTTTCAAAGTACAGGTGTCTGTGAGCTTCACTTTGGCCAAGTGAGCCCAAAAAATCAAAAGGGGTTCATCCTATCATTAAGCTCAATGATCTTATAAAGTTTGAGGGTCTGTTATTGAACCGGAACCCTTTTCAAAGTGCAGGCCCCTGTCATCTTATAATCATTCCTAACCATCTGACCTACGTTAAATCTGAAACCTTTTTCATAGTGCAGGCCCCTGTGAGGTTGACCTTTGCCCCTGTGAGCCCAGAATATAGGGGCCATCTAAATAGAATTTCAAAAAATCCTGTAATGTTTGATAGTGATGGGTTCAGTTGTTCTAGAGTTCTTGTTCGGAGAGAAGTGCAGGTCTCTGTAAGCTTGAGTCTTGATCATCAATAGTGTCATCTACTCATATTGTCCATCCACCCTCAAAAGTTTGAGAATCCTTGGTCCAATTGTTCTTGTGTTATTGTTCGAAAACCTTTATGAATTTCAAACATCCAATAAAATTTAAGGGTCGAGAGGCCAGTTGTTCCTGAGTTATTGATCAGAAACTGTTTGCAAAACTCTGTGAGATTGACTTGACCCTGTGAAGTCATGAGGGGGTCATCTACTCGTAATGCCAAACAAACCTGTTAAGTTTCAGAGGTTTTCCGGGGTTCAGCTGTTTTGAAGTTATTGACCAGAAATGATTTTCAGAGTGTATGCCCCTGACCTTTGAGCTTGACCTTTGACCCAGTGAGTTTTAAATATGTAGGGATCATATACTCTGTATATGGTCAACCATCACGTAAAGTTTCAGTTTTTCTTGAGTTATCGATTGGAAACCGTTTTGTGAAAGCAGGCCCTTATCAACTCAACCTTTGACCCGGTGAGCCACAAAACATTAGGAGTCTTCTACTCAATATGCCCAGCTTACGTACTAAGTTCCTAGGCTTATTCATGAGTTCTCAAGTTAGTTGAAGTTACTGTGTCTGTAGGCCGACCTATCCGAAAGGGAAGTAACTTCGTATGAATATTTAATACTTTCATAGGATTTGTCTCCCTTCCATTAAAAGTTCGGATAAATCGTGTAAAAAAAAAAAGATGAGCTTCAGTAGTGAATAAATTCAAAGGTTGAAATTGACTATAAAACTTATAAAACAAAAGCCGAACTGGTTGTAGACACCATGTAGGTATAGTGTAACTAAAGCGAACGATATTGAAACGCCACACCGTCTCGTATGATAAATTTAAACATATCTACTATAACAATACATATTACTAAGTCTATTGTATTTTAATGCATACCAACTTACATGTTCTTTAATTGTCTTTTTTTATTCTTATCGGATTGCGTTATTGGCAAGTGTCCTAATATCTTTGATCAAGATCAGCAAAATTGAATAGATTAAATTCATTTAACTTTCATATATATGTAATGACCGCAAGATTGTTATTGTATTACATTTATTGGACTAGTTACTTATTTTCTCACTCATTTATCAATTATCTGATTTTTTTCTGTGTAAATCATTTGTCGTCTGATGCAATCTTGAGATAAGTGCAGTACGAAGGAAGTTTAAATGTGGTGTCAAAATAAAATGGATATAGCTTCATAAACGTATACCATTTCAGAATTTTTCAAACTTTTTAAGTTGTGAGTTGTGTAAATTAAATACTACCCAACTACAAATATCCGGAAATAATATGTTGCCAAGCAACATAAAACTGGTTGCCGCCTTCGATGTGGGCACGGCATACAGTGGTTACGCCTACTCCTTCACTCACGAGCCCCAGAAAATCAGCATCAGTAGCTTTAAAGGAAGACCTCCGGAAACAAAGACCCCTACCTCGCTGCTTTTAAACAAAGGTAATATTTTTAATTTACCTACGAGCATATGGGTAAACAAGAAAAAAAAACGTAGCTGATTTATGAAGCAATGAGGACAAAAGACAGTAGCAGTTAAATAGAAACCCTTTAAGTCTGAAAAGAACTTTGAATAAAAATTTCTACGTTTAAATATACAATCAAATACGTTCTTACATTTTGAAAACAAAATACATTGTGCTTGAGTAGAGCAAATAGAAGAAAGTTAAACAAGACAAGTTGGACTAAGAATGCGACAAAATATTTCATTGTTCATTTGAATTTTATAAAGATGACCAATTTTTCAAAACTTGCACACAGATAAAAAAAATGGCGAGAAATGTCATTTGAAAAAAAAAAAACGAAAAAAAAAAACTAACATAAAAAGCATGGGAAACACAAAGAAAATTATTAGCAACCTTAGGGACCATTACGGTGGCACAGAGGTGACATGCACAACTTTTTTTTTAATTGCACTTCTCTTTTTTTTTATCTCGTTCCCACGAGATACTAAGTCGTTCCCTCGAGTTAGTATCTCGTGGGAACGAGATAAAAAAAAAAGAGAAGTGCAATTAAAAAAAAGTTGTGCATGTCACCTCTGTGCCACCGTAGACCATTGCTGTAAATTTCGACTTAATACAACTCCATTCTCTGTTTCGACAACCCATTGCGAAAACATCTCAACTGAAGCCGTGCAGATAACTAAAATATATAACTTAAAGTGTTTTGCAAAAGTATGCAAGTTTCTTGAAGCTTCATGTACATAACCTATTGGATGTTACTCCGACTTGGAAAACTCAGTATTTACCGAAAATATAGACCATATTTCCTTGCGGAAATAAGTTTCTTCACTATTTCAGAGGGGAAGTTTGTTTGCTATGGACAGGAGGCGGAAAACAGGTTCGCAGAACTGTATAAGGCGGGCGATGATTCGCACAGACTTTTCAGAAATTTCAAGATGGTCCTCCACCATAATGCTGTAAACATTTCCAATTTACTATTCATTAACTTTAACCTGACCTTTTTCCATTAATTTTATTTTGTTTCCTCCTTTCGTTTCATTTTGTCTCGCTGCTTTCTGGTGAGCGAAATTGTTTATTAAAAGACAAATGAAATGAGAAGAGAATGCATTTGTAAAGTCTTTGGTCCAACAAACAATCAAACGTGGAGAAAGTTTTTTGGAAAATTCATTATACGAGCTTACGCTATCGTTCCTTAGCCATTCTCCAAACAGTCACACGTCTGCTAATATGACCAAGAAGCATTTTGTTGCTCAACTTAGGTGACAGTAGAAGTTTAAATTAAACTATCAATCTCGTTGTGACGTTTCTGTTTTTTCATTCTTGTGAGATAAATGACCTGTCGAAATTATTAATTACGATGTTTAAATGCATAAGTTACATGAAAGAGATGAAATAACTATGGAATTGCTCAGAAACGTTTCAACTTTTTTTCAGACGCTCAATAAAAGTACTAAAGTCCAAGACATATCTGGCCAGTACAGCGCTCCAGTATTCGACTTACTTGTCATGTCGGTGCACTACCTCAAAAATCACGTGATGCGCACAATCAACCGATTTTCAGACACCTATAATGAGAACGATGCGTACTTTGTTCTGCTCGTACCCGCGATATTTGACGACAGGGCGAAATGGTTCATGAGGGAGGTGGCACTGAAGGTTCTTACCTTTCATGTTATTTTTGTTCCCATTCTTTGTTTTCATGTGAGAGAAGATAAGAAAGACAATGGCAATCTCATAACGGTCTTTTACCAAGACATGGAACTGCGTCTGGCAATCAATACCAAGACTTGTGATAGGTCTACTTTATTGTTAAAGTTACAAATCTGCTTGCCTCGTTCCTGTTTTAGCAAACAATATACTTTTTAAGGAATTAATACATTAAATATGTTCGAAGTTGCATTTCCAGGCAAGTGTTCTGATACAATGACCGAATTTGAACATTTTTTTTCATTATGTAGGCCGGGATTACGCCAGAGAGGTTCGCCATGGGCCTCGAGTCAGAGGCAAGTTCCTTGTGGTGTCTACATGAGAACATAGGCGGGATCAAGAACAGTGTGACGAATTACATCACTGTTGATCTAGGCGGTGAGTGTACCAAAGCAGAGTAAATAAGACTTCTTCTCAGGTACTGCACTCCCTCATAATTGAGGCTTTTGTACAGGCGCACGTTTAATAACATGAAATAACAAGTTAATTAGTGTTTTACAATATATATAGGCTCTATACATGAGCCGATTAATAAAATAAGGGATTAACATGGCTAAGATAAAACTTTGTACAATACTTGCGACTTAATAACAAATGGATGAGATGGCTGACAATGGCGCCGGCTTTTAAAGCTTGAACTGTGGCTGCTTCATGTGCAGTGTGTGGTAACATGTTCCACTGTTTAATTGTTCTTTTAGATGTTCCAATATGTCGGAAGCTGTATATGTTGCTATGTCTTGTTCTAGTATCTTGGGTTAATAACCAATTGTTTTCAGGATAAATGACCTCAAATTTGAATATCTAGGTTTAAAAATAAGACAATTGTTTGTGTAGGCCTCTGACAATCTGTCATCGATCCGTTGTCCAGCATAGTCGTTTCATTACAGGCGGAACTGCAGATATCACAGCTCATGAATCACAAGAAGACGGAAGTGTAGAGTCCCTTCAACCGCCGTGCGGCGGAGACTGGGGCGCAGTTAATGCAGACAACTGCTTTAAATCTTACCTTTCACTGCTTTTTGGTACCAAGTCTGTCGACGATCTACTGAAGCAGAACGTCAGAAAATGGTACAAGCTGGTCAAGAACTATGAAACTGCTAAATTATCTAAAGATAATGAATTTGGATTTCATATTCCACAAAGTTTACTGTCGTCTGCCGTACAAAATAAAGGTCTCCATGGAGTGTACGAACTGGCAGAGTTGATTAAGTCACCTAATTTTGGTGGTCACTTTAGATTGATTGGTGAGAAATTAGAAATTGACGCAGAGGCGTCTGAGGGAATGTATTCCTACACAGTAAATTGTGTGGTGGGGAAGCTAGAGGAGTTACTGCAGAAAGGCGTGGTTACTAACAAGCACTTTGCACACGTGATAATCGTCGGTGGTCTAGCGAATAATAAAACAGTGCGACAAATGTTTGAAGAAAGACTGAAAAGGTATAGTTTATTTTTCAAGCCAGACAGTGAATTATTCGCAGTTAAGGGAGCATTGCTGTATGGGTACAGGAAGTCTCTCGTCAGGTCACGTGTCATGGCACTTACCTATGGAATCAAGTCTACAGTACCCTATGACGAGAATAAACACAAAGGAGGGAAAACTACGACTATAAATAATGCTAAGATGTGCACAGAAAATTTCCATGTGCTGATAAAAGCTGGGACAACCGTGAAACCCGGGTACGAGATAAAAGAGCTTGACAAGCCACTGAGAGCAGACAACAAGGAACAACTTTTTGAAATTTATTCATGTGGTGCAGCAGACGACATTCCAGCTATTACATCCCACTGCTCCATGCAGAGAGAAGCCTCGTTTTCAGTTCCCCTCCCATACGGGTGCTTGGTGAATGATAAAATATTTGAGCGATGTGTTGTTTTTGGTGACTCAGAAATCTTGTTTAAGATAAGCTTTCAGAAAGGGAAGAATGAAACATATGTTAGGAATATGACTTATCACTGACTCTAACTGTTTGTTCCTGACATGGATTACCTAAACTTTGTACTTTCATTCTGCTTTGTACAATGAGCACAGTCAGGGCAAATGTGTGTGTGGTTTTACCCTAGGCATGTCATTTAACCAGTGAGGCATTTTATACATGTGACTTTACTGATAAAATACAACAAAAACATTACATTAATATTAAATATTTTTATTAGAAGTCTCTCTTTAACAAAAATTGTAATGTAAAATTGTACTGAGCAAAATATAATTACCTTCTTTTCACAACAGTGTTTGATTAGCTATCTAATATTTTCCAAACTAAGCAAGATAAGTTATAAGCAAGCCTATAAATAATATTTCATATGTAAACACATTTAAAAATAACCAAATAATCTCTCTCAAACAGCATTTAAAACCTACATGCGATTTTTCATATAAATTACACTTGTATAGTCATCTGCAATGGTGTTACTTAACAAAAATCACAGTTTAATTGCTTCCATAATAAAATGACAGAAGGTATGTCATGAAAAGTTCAAAAGCAAAACATGTTTTAGTGGACCTGAGCTGAAAATAATCCCTTTTTCATAATAAAAATCTCTGAAAATGTTTAAAACTCCTAAAACAGGGTGGATCAAAAAAAGAGGCATTGATCCTGAAGGCTCTGCCCGATATGCACAAGGGTTTTAACATTTCTTTTTAATGAAGAATAAGATTCTTAAGCTAAAAATCAACAACCTTACAATCAACCATTCTAAAAAAATGACAAGAATTTATTTTAAAAGGATTTAAAATCCATATTTCACTTTACTAAACAATATACAAACTCAAGCAATTTGATGCTTTCTTAAAACTTAAAGTCATAGTTAAACAAGCAACAGGCTAGTAAACAGTTATTGTATATAAGTCACAGCTTATTTCAAGTTTAAGAGGTATCAGTCTCAATGTGTGATAGTGACTAGTAAATGTATATGAAGTTAGACCCATAATACTTCCTACTATAATGCTACAAAAAATAGCACATCTGCCAGAGTACTCAAGGCTTTGTCTTAAATAAGGAGATATTGAAATATCCTCAGAACATATGAGGTCGTCTAAACCTGAAAAAAAAAAGTTTTCTTGTTTTTACAGACATATATCTTAAACCTACTGAACTAAATATCAAAGCTTACATACAAATTAAATATAAAAATATATGTACAAACTGGGTTTTTGCTAAGGTCTGTGTAATATATTTTTCAGCAGAAATTGACTATAACAGCAATTTATATTACTGCTTTGAAATGTTTTAGAATCACATCATTTCCAAACTCAATAAGAAAATGATTACTTCTTTATCTGAATAGGCTCTGACCAATAGTGCTTTATGTAATAGCTATGAGTTTACACTTAAGTTGTTCACAATTCAGCAACCATAACTGATGGGGCCTGATTCTATACATACCTCGTTCATCGTTAAGATGTACGTCTAAGCTCTGTTTTGTAATACTTAGCAGCATGCAGTTCGAAGGAATCTGCGATGGCTTTCCTGTAAAACAAATTGAAAACAGATTACTAACTAGTATTTTTGTAAGTACTACTAGGAGTATATTCCTACCAGCCACTTTCCATCACAGTACCAAAGGTAAACATAAAGTAGACTTAACAAAAGATTTTACTTGATATAGTGATACAAAAATAAAACGACAAATATGTTTAAAATTATACAACAAGCTAAAGACACATTTTCTGAAAGAAATAAAGCAAGATGTATGTTAGCATTAAGAAGACAGAAGTTTATACCTGAATTCTTTTCTGCCCATGAAGAAACCCGAGATATGCCCCAGAGGTAGTGTTCTTACTTGAGACCCTGGCCATATTTCACTCAGCTTCTGGTACCCTTTCACAGGTATATATTCATCATTCTCCGCTAATACAATGATTATCAGTTCCGGATCGACCGGGACAGAAAAATTTCCAAGGTGTGTGCATTCATCCATTACACCTTTCATAAAATGTTTACAGTCCAATTCTAACTGGCAGGCCACTGTATCCTCAGACTTAGACCATGTTGGCAGTGATGGAATGGCACTGGTCCAGCTCCCTAACCAGCTCCCTGGACTGGTTACACCATTAGAAATGTTCTCTTTTTTATCACAGGCAGTTTCAGAAAGTTTTGGCACATTTTTGTGATCATTAGACTGGTTTCCTGAGGATTCAGACTGGTCACTTTTTAATGCCTCATTTTTAGACTGGTATAATATTTCATCAGAAGATGATTGTATATTTCTAAAATCACAAGAGCTAGACTGAGTCCCTGAATGGTTTTTTATAGACTGGTTGTTTGACTGTACTTGACTGTCTTCTACACTTGTATTGTCTTTTGTAACAGTTTTTATATCACTATTTGTATCTGAATCACTACTGTAACTGTCTTCTAGCTCATGGAAATATTTCCTTCCTTCCTTGTACATTGAGTCATGAGAATTCCAGTACTGAAATGAGATGAAAACTTTTTTTTTCAAATTCAAAATTCTGTTCCACATTACAAGTGAAACAATCCATACCATGAAATTCTAATTTATAACTTCAAAGTAATTTAACAGAAAGAAGCCTTTAGAGAAGAAAGCAGAAAAAAATATATATCCTGATAAAAATACTGACACTACATAATTATCTTCATTCCAAAAATAATGGCTTCATAAATCAATAATTTAAGTCCCTTTGCTTGTCTATCGAAACTGGAACTTAGGAAGCAGTGGTCCAGGATTAGAGTCCTAAGTCCAGATCTGCATATCACTAGTTCAAATCCATCAAGATGACAAAATGACCAGGGACTTTCCACTGTTGGCACAAGTACAGGTTTGAACCCAAAAAGCAGTCACCTACATTTTTGTGGCATGATAAATGTAAGTTGCAAGAACTTGTTTCCAAATCAGTGTGAAATCAACAAGTTTAATCTAATCAATCTTTCATGCTTAAATGACTACAAATGTCTTTTGTTAATGAAATGTGTTCTACATACTGGTTCAGGGGAGACAATCAGCTTCTTGACTTCCTCTTGGTATGACCTGTCTGCTAAATACTGCTCCTTTAGGATTTTCCAAGGAATGGCTGTGCTAAGCACACCCTGATATGAAATACACTTATAACAGTTATTATACATTATAAAATCAGTTTCTATTAAAGCAAATGACTTTGATGAGCAATGTGCTAGTAATCAGCTGTATTCAGTAGGAAAATTTTCTCATATACTAAAGTAAGCAATTTACTGTATTATCGAAGAAACTAGAGACACTGGATTTTTGCATCAAAGATCATACAGCACTTACAAAAAAAAAAAAAAAATACATTGTACAACAGGTAAGGAAAAAATTAAATTAGTTCTGTTGATAACTCTGAAAACTAGAGCTATCACTGAATGTGATTAATACCCTCACAATACTGCCTGGTCAGAGGCAAATGGGGAAAATAACAAGTAAGAATGAAATGATGGATCACAAAAATGTCAGTAAAACAGACTAACCCAATGAAATTTGTCTATTATACTCCTGTTGACAAATATTAATGCTGTTGTTACTGTAAATCCTCAAATCCTGTTGGGAGTTTGGTAACAAAAGAAAGACCTTTAAGTGTGACCTTGACCTCTAAGATAGGTCTTCTCTATTTGGTTAATATCTGTGCTAAGTTATTGTGGTACCTCACAATCCATGGTGAAGGTTGAGCTTGTACAAACAGAGCAGCACTCCATTTCTACCTTTGACATGTAAGTATAACCTTGATTTTTCAGGTAGCTATCTGGTTCGGGCATGTAACACATCGTCTCATCAAGGCAAATATTTGTGCTATGTTTTTCAAGTATCCCTCAATCCATGGAGAAGTTAATCAGACAAACAAAGCAGGACTCAATTTAGACCTTCGACCTCTTAGTATGACCTTGACCTTTTGAACAGAAGTATGGTTCTTAAATGCAACACACCATCTTAGCAAGGCAAATATTTGTGCCAAGTTATTTGAAAATCCTGCAATCCATTGTGAACTTAGAGCCAGAAAGATTTCTGGACAGACATATGAACCACAGACATTACAGACTGATGGACAAAGTGATTCCAGTAAGTAGTGATGGCATAATTAAACCAAATAGACTATTTAAAAATACCAATAATGTATGACCGTCAAATGTAATGTCACAAAACTAGAAATATGTCTAGAGACAAGGGATGGGGCACAGGTTTTCAAGGTATCTGTAAATGAATTGGAAAAAAAACAGATGCACAACCTTACTCCCAGGTATAAATTCCTGTACAGTTTTATGACCCTGGGTGTCATTTGCTGATTTATATCCCTGTAAACTTTCATGACCCTGCATGCAACAATGTTGGCTGAGCACATGACACAATTTTTTTTTCAACAAATCAAAGGCCATAACTCTGCTCTCCCTTAGAGAAGGGAGACAAAAAAAAACAGGTAGGCAACTTCCTTTGCTGATCTATAACCCTGTGAAGTTTCATTATCTTAAGTCTAGAAGTGTTGGCTGTGCCCAGTAAAACTTTTTAGTAGCTACTTTGACTAAATTAGGAGCAATAACTCTGCTTTCTCTGGAAGGAGGGAGACAAAAAGCCCCAGGTGTGCAATTTCACTTGCTTATCTATATCCCTGTGTAGTTTCATGATTCTAAGTGTAAACTAGAACTCCGCCAGTCGGATGTGTCGCCTGACATTAGCATACCAGTTATTTAACTTTTTTTCTATGGAATGGGGAATTTATAAGCCCTGGACAAGAATAAAATATAAAAAAAAAATTACAGAAAGGCAATAACTCAAAAATTATGTAAAAGAGAGTATTGGTTCTTGGGCACTGCACCTCTTTACAGAGAGATCTATTCACCTATGAAGTTTCAAGTTAATATCTTCAATACCTTTCAAGTTATGCACCTGACTTGAATTAAGTATGAAAAATTACAAACGGCAATAACTCAAAAATTGTGAGAAATAGAGTTATGATTCTTAGGCACTGCACCTCCCCACAATGAGATCTATTCACCTATGAAGTTTCAAGTTGATATCTCCAGTACTTTTAGAGTTATGCCCCGGACAAGCAAAATGGGCCACCGATGCCGACAAAGACAACGCAAGTAACACCTATGTGTCCCCTGACTATAGTCAGGCAACACAAAAACTTGACTGAGTGTGTAAAACAAACTCTCTGACAGACAGACAGACAGATGCTTGGACAGACAGACAAACTGACAGATGGACAAATGCAAATCTAAGTGTCTCCCTAATGGGGACACAAAAACCAGAAGTTATTAAACAAGACCTGTCCGCAGACAGCACACTCCACTTTTCTTAGTGTCGGATAATAAAGTATAAGCTAAGTCAAACAAGAGGCCCAAGTGAAAAAAGAATTTGAGTGGGGGATAGCAAGTACCTTCTCATGTAAAAAGTGTGTGTGTGTGGTGTAGGGGGGGGGGGGGGGGGGGGGGGGTCAAGGGTCAAGTACCTTCATATATTTATTAAAAAAAAATGGGGGAGTCCCATGCATGGGAAGAAGTGGGGGGGGGGGTACCTACCCTTCACATATAAGCAAATAGTTCAGTTCTAGGCTTTGTGCTTTGCTATAAGAAGTTAATTTTCCTATATAAGTCTAAGCTAAATCAAGTGACCCCTGTGGTGGGGGGGGGGGGGGGCTAATTCTGACCCCAGTGACATGGGTACCAACAATCTTGGCAGGGGTCTTGATGGTGATCAAGTATTCCAAGTTTGAAGGGAATACCTTTGACTCTTTTTGAGAAATGGACTTAACAAAAAGGTTAACCAAGAAATTTTAAGTCGAAAAAGGGGCAACTTTGCAAAAATAAATTTGAATTTTATAAATGGTGTCACATGTTGATAGTGAACAAGTATTCTAAATTTGAAAAGAAAAGCTTTGATAGATTCGAGAAATGGACCTTAACAAAAACGTTAACCAAAGCCAATACTGACACTGACGCCAATGAGAGGTCATGACAATAGCTCCTCATTTTTTCTTCGGAAAGTGGAGCTAAAAATGAACTGCAGTTCATTAACTAGCTGTTAACACCAAAACCTTTCAATTAAAGTTACTAAATACCTTTCAAAAAGATAATGTACCATAAAAACCACAAAAAAATCCAAAACAAAATAAAGTCAAAAGTGTATCATGCAAACTGTCTACATGCAAGCAATAACTTACATGAGTAAACACGCCTGCCGCCGTGCTACCAGACATACACGGGATAAGTGACAGTGGCTTGTGCCAGTTTGTAGCTCCAAGCGACGCCATCTGTAAAAACATTACAGCATTGTTAACGCATTGTTAACTTACATGTGTGACCTGTAAAAACTTACATGTGTAAAAACGCCCGCAGCAGTGCTAGGTGACATACAGGGTATCAGAGAGAGAGGTTTGTGCCAAACTGTTGATCCCAAAGATGCTGTCTGAAAAAAGGGTGATGAAAACAACTCTGTTTTTTAATGAAAGAACTAATGATACTGTGGAATCAATTGTTAACAGGGGCTTATTTTTCAAAGTTTTTTTTTTTTTTCTTTTTTTAGAAAACAGTCGCAAATCTAAAGCAATTTATATAAGTAATCATATTAAGATTTAATAACAAGTATAGTGAACATTGCTTTATATCAAGATCACACGAACAACATCATCATTGCTGTTACTTGTTGTTCTACTGAAGCCCAATGAACAAGATATGTTTTTAAACATGTATGCCCCCTGTCGGCAGCCAATTAGTCACGTGGCCAGATAATTGTGACTGACTTTTGACCTAGTGACCAAATATACATGTTATCTAAAATGTAAGTCTCACAGTCCACAAAACCTGATGCCATTTGGTAGCCATGTTATTGGTCTTAACTGTTTTGACATACATGTGACCTTGACCTTTGACCCCAAAAGCAATAGGGGTCATCGACTGGCCAAGACAAATGCAGATATGAAGTTTGAGGGTCAACGGCGCATGGGTTGTCAAGTTATTGATTGGGAACTGTTTTTTACCTACAAGGTCAATGTGACCTTGACCTTTGACCCCTTGACCCCAAAATCAATAGGGGTCATCTACTGGTGATGGACAATCATCTTATCAAGTTTGAAGTTTCTAGGCCTAAGCGTTCTCTAGTTATTGATCAGAAACCGTTTTTAAGATGAAAGTCTCTGTGATCTTGACCTTTGACCTAATGACCTCAAAGTCAATAGGGGTCATCTACTGGTGATGACCAACCAGCATACCAAGTTTGGTGAACCTAGGTCAAAGCGTTCTCTAGTTATTGATCAGAAACCGTTTTTAGGATGGAGGTCCCTGTGAGCTTGACCTTTGACCTAATGACCTCAAAATCAATAGGGGTCATCTACTGGGGATGACCAACCAGCATACCAAGTTTGGTGAACCTAGGTCAAAGCGTTCTCTAGTTATTGATCGGAAACCATTTTAAGGATGAAAGTCTCATTGATCTTGAGCTTTGACCTAATGACCTCAAAGTTTATAAGGATCATCTACTGGTGATGACCAACCAGCATACTAAGTTTGGTGAACCTAGGTCAAAGCGTTCCCTAGTTATTGATCGGAAACAGTTTTTAGGATGAAGGTCCCTGTGAGCTTGACCTTTGACCTAATGACCTCAAAATCAATAGGGGTCATCTACTGGTGATGACCAACCAGCATATTAAGTTTGGTGAACCTAGGTCAAAGCGTTCTCTAGTTATTGGTCGAAAACCGTTTCTACCTACAAGGTTAATATGACCTTGACCTTTGACCCCTTGACCCCAAAATCAATAGGGGTCATTTACTAGTGATGGACAATCATCCTACCAAGTTTGAAGTTTCTAGGCCTAAGCGTTCTTTAGTTATTGGTCGGAAACCGTTTCTACCTACAAGGTCAATGTGACCTTGACCTTTGACCCCTTGACCCCAAAATCAATAGGGGTCATCTACTGGTGATGGACAATCATCCTACCAAGTTTGAAGTTCCTAGGCTTAAGCATTCTTTAGTTATTGGTCGGAAACCATTTGGTCTACGGACCGACGGACCGACCGAAAGACAGACAATTGCAAAGCAATATACCCCCTCTTCTTTGAAGTGGGGGCATAATTAACTAGTTGACAGTAATCATACCGACACTATGAACAAGACTTAACCTTTTATTTCTCTCTTTTACTCATTACTGAAAGACAAGTGATGTATGATTCTCAGGAAGTGATCCAAATTGCTTTTGAGCCGGATAAAAGCCAAACCTTTTTTACATACATAGTTGTCAAAACAATAAATAAATGTACTAAATGAAATAAACAATAAATGTGGTGATCACAGTAGAAGAGACTAGTTACCTTTATAAATCTGACATTTATTTTATGAAGAAGTCTTAAGAAAGGAGCCAAAACTTTACATTTTCTTAAATAAATGATAAACAAATGCTTTTTCTCCATCAAATAACACATTATTTTCCCTTTAGTCTACTTTGCTATAATGATCAACCACAGATTTACACATCCAAAGTATACAACAATAATGATACTTACATGTCCCCCCATTGAGATCCCTGAGGTCCCTAGGGGCCCATATCCTTGTCTGTCTAACCAGTTGAACAAAACAAGAGACTCCAGAATTAAACAACCACCCATGATAAACAAATCATTGACTCGATGAAGACTAGAACGACTGAAGAGAAAGATAAAATAATATGAAAACAAAATATAAACAAACAAATGCAAATTATGACTTTGTCAAGACAACATTTGTCACCAAAGGTATTAGCTCTGTTGATGATTTTTTTGCATTTAGCAATGTTTGCATGGAAATGGTAAATTTAAAGCAATAATAAGTGATGTTTTGTAATCCATACTTCTATACTTACAACTGATTCTTGGGTCTTCTGCATCCATCTGTGGTGGTTGTCAAGGAAATAAAACATGATCCAAGGAAATTATTACAAAGAAATATGGTCCATAGAAAAGGGAGAATAATTAATGAATGATCATTTTAAAACAGCTACAGCCATACTGAACAAATGCTTAATTAAACTTGATGTAAATAAAAATCTGTCTGAAGCGAAAATTTGTCTTGACTTTTGACCTTAGCAAACATAATGAACTGATGCATAATAAAACAAGAGCCGGTCAAACCAGAGGATGCTCTCTGAATAGGTTTTGGACACAGAATAGTGTGTCCATAAAGTCTTTGCCAAATTCAGCATAAAGATATAATGTTATTGATAGTTACTAAAAAAGGTTAAAACTGTTTAAATATGCAATGAAGAATGCGAGACAGTTACCATTTTATTCTTTATTTTTCTATCAACTCAGACAGTGGCAGTCTTAACAAGACAGTGTCAGGGTCACTGAAGTAGCTGGTGACAGGTAAACCAGAGGTTTTTGATACCTCTTGTAGTTTCAGAGTTATGTCTCGGACAAAGTTCAAAGTGTAAAAATGAACAAAGGGCAATAACTAAAAAATTAGGCAATGCAGAGTTACGGTTCTTGTGCAGTGCACTTCTACTCAATAAGATCTATCCATCTACAAAGTTTCTTGTTGATACTTCCTGTAGTTTCAGAGTTATGTCCTGGACAAGAAAATGTGGACGGACGGATGTCCGGCCGAAACTGGATAGAGGGCCTTTTTTGTGATTTTCTTTTGTTTAATAGAGGGCCATTGGCCCCTTATTCTATTTTTATGGAATGAACTCTATTGTTCTCTTTTGTTATGTTTACAGTTAGATGGCCCCCTATTTCTTTTCGGTAGTGCGTACAGACATATGGACGGACATACTGACGGGCAAAGTGACGACAATATGCTCTCCCTTCGGGGAGCATAAAAGATCAGGTCAGAGAAACCCTGAATCATGTCATTTAAAAGTAAGGATACAAAATGGATTTTCAAGTATAAGTGAGGCTATCCCCTCCTCCTGTAATAATGGTTTAGCTATCCACCTTCTTCTTCTTCCAAATCCCTGTAATACAAAACAAATCCCTGTAACACAAAACCCTGTGACACAAAACAAATCCCTGTGACACAAAACAAATCCCTGTAACACAGAAGTTACATTGACTTGCAAGGTTTCCTTGACTTTATATGAGGAAGTTTTGCTGCCCATCCCCAACTACCCAGACTAAGGTTTGTTCGCTGTACTATTTATAACCCAGCTTGATCAAGGAGAAATAAGCACATACACACAAAACAAAAGCTTTTTTCCTAATTTAGATTTTATGGTATGAACAGCGTAATGCATCTTCACATTTACATGACGTTTATTGAGTGATTTTATTTCTTGCTGAATCATTCTATCGATGTCTGACTGTAAAGATCCATTTACCACTGAATGGTATTACATATGTTTATTACAAACTGTCTATATGGGTTCAGCTTGAAAATATTTTATATTAAGTACTATATAAGATATATAATACTGAAAAGATATTTTTGAGCTGTGCCCGTATGAAACTGTCCACATAAAATGTATACATACATGATCTCCAGTACCTCCCATCTGTACGCAGAGGGGTCGGAGACTTGTCTTCCATTCTAAGGGCAAGACCATCTGAAACCTGCATGAGGTAAATAAGAACACATATAAATAACTGTTACACAGACCATCACTATATTAAAATAGAATTTTACAGCTGATGCTAACACTGAACTCTACAAGCATGTGCAAAACTCTACGTGCCTAGGTCATTTCAGGTGTTAAATTAAGCTGGTTACATAATGTATCTCTGCCAGGATTAAACCCCAGGCATACCAGCTGTCTCTAGGCAAATACTACCACATGGACTGCATGGTCAATTACACATAAAGAACCACAACCTGGTAAAACCATATTGCATACCATATTGCAGTAAAGAATAATGCTATTCAACTACTGTAAAATAAATAGACTTGAACCCATCTCTGGCACAGCAATAATATGATGTTGAAACCAGTCAAAAAATGAAGAATGACAGGAGATTAAAAAGACGAATAAAAAAAGTGAATGAGATTTAAAAAGACAAATATGATTCTGTTTATTTAACCAAGTAAAAAATCCTATTCAAATAATCTGCTTTAAATCAAATAGGTTAAAGAGTAAAAAAAATATTACCTTGCAATTTCAGATTCTTTTGGCATTATGCCAGGTAGAATTTCTTTGAGTGGAGACATAAAATGCCCATCCAGCAGACGACAATCTCCATCAATCACTTCCTGTGAAATTTAGTTTACCATTATAAGAAATTAAAATATCTGTAACAGTGTGACAATTTATTAAATACTGTTGTTTTTTTCTTTTTGTTTTAGCAATTTTTAAGGTACACAAATACCTGAACTTTCTACTATATGACTGGATAAAATGGCATAATAATACATTTGTTTACTGGTATTTTGTGAACAGTTAAGACAGCTGCTTCCACATCTGGGACTAGAAGTGATGATACCAGACACTGTATGGCTGCATTTTTCAGGTCTGTTTAAATGTTTGCTTAAATTGGTTTTCCCAGCATTGTTTGCTTTGGAGTGTTCTGTGGGAATTAAAAATAAAACAATGTTCTCTTTTCACCCCACAGTTTACAAACTTCACGAATGCAACAGGAAACTTACCTTATCTATATAAACAGGATGATCTCGTGCAACAAGATGCCTACAAACTGATCTGTCACCTAACTTCTTCCTTAGGTGAAATATTCTGAAATAAAACTCTGACTCATTATCTCTAATCAGTTTGTGATTAATGAAGAGAATAACTTTTCCCAACAATTGAAACAACATAAAATTTCTTATCCTATGACACAAAACAATTAAAAAGCTTCACATGATAATTACACTGTTTTAAATACTTTTTCAGCCACTGACTAATAAACCATCGTAATCTGTCACTGACAGTTGGTCATCGGTTACATTTTTACTTACTTACTCAATGTAGTCTTTGAACTGATACTTTAATCCAATGGCTAAGTTTATTGTTTATTGGGGTTTAACGTCAGTTTTAACAGCTGTGGTCATATCCCGGTGGTCAGTCCACCTAACAAGTGTTCCTGGGTATCCAACCAGTTTACTAATCAATTTCTCTGCAAGTGTCTGACTACTTCCTCACTTGCTTCAGAGCTCAGGGACAAATGACCTATAGACGCATTGTCTGAGATCAATTATCACGAAGAAATTTTGCCAGCCCTGCATGATGAGGATCAAACCAGGAACTCCAGGATTCACAATCCAATGCTCTACCAATTGAGCTCGCCAGACCTGCCTAATGTCTAAGTAAGTAGAACCATGAATAAACCTTCTGAAGAAAAACCTACCTTTTCATGTCCTCTGGTTTTCCCCATCCTTGCGTGTATAACTTTGTGACTATCAACCTCCTCCAAAACCAGTCTAACCTACTCATACTACACTTGATCTTTGACCTTTCACCTTCCCTCTGACCTTCCCTTCTACCCACTACCTGTATCAGAAGAAAAAACACTTTTAATATTTAACTTTCATACCACAAAAAGTCTAAGTGAAAACCTGCATTTGATAAAATTCTTGAAATACTTCTATAAAAAAAATTCATGAATTCTTCAAAAATGCTCTGGTCTTTTTGGATGTCTAAAGTTGCTCCAGAAAATCTAAAAATACTTACTTATTCCAAGAGAATTAGTAACCGGCCCTTTTTAACATATATTTCCAAACACAGATATATATTTACACATGTACTGACGCGGGCTGTAATACTGACAGAAAGAAACCAATATCCATAGATACATTGAGGAAGTCAGATCAACACATCAAACTGTCAGTTAGTGCCTTGAGGCTAAAATAAACCTCTACAAATTTAATTTTATAAAAATGGACTACATATATCGACAGTTATAAAGCAAAACTTACTTTCTTCAAAACTTAGATGAAATTCTATAAATATGAATTCACAGCAAGCTCTTGCAAATCCTAATTAAGACTTTTGCTGATTTTGTATCTTGAACAATTTTAGTCTTTACAACTCAAAAATCAAAATCTGCCTACTTACTGAATCCACAACTTTTGTATTCCAAATTTTTACTAGAATACATTTGTAAATATGAAACAGACAATGCTTCCTCACTGCACCACTGGTTTAACAGTTTTTAAAACCGTTTAAAGATGGTGCACTAACTATAGAGTCAGGATGACAATTCAATATTGAAACTACTCTGAAAAGAATTTTATTAACATTAATTCTTTACAACAGACTTTTTATAATAAGACTTCTTTCTGAATTTTAAAGAATCATTCTTTAAAAATTAAGGGAGAAATCTTATCATTCTGAATAACATCTGATTTATCAAGTTCTTCATATTCACTTTTTTCAAGGGAAACTGATTTAGGTCTTTTTCCATTTCTAGGTCATTACAAACTTCAATTAAGTGACCTTAAAATCCCATGCATGACAGATTTAAAAGTTTAAAGTATTCTGAACATCAAATATAAGAAACTCAATATCATCCATTTAATTAATCAAGCAAAGCTTATCAGACTGATGCAGTCTTTGGATACTGAACTTTGGTGTTTGCAATATCTCATATAACAAATGTTGCGAGATTTCTACCACTGATTTGGTTCTAGTAACTGATAAACAGTAGGTGTTTTTTCCTAAATTGAAACTATCAAAACTCTGTGTACATTGCAATATTTCAACTACCCTTTAAGTTAAACTAAATCATGCAATCATCAAATAACATGGCAAGATCAAATGTACTGTAAAAACATGGGTACATTCCAGTTGACTTTTTAGGTATGTTTCCGTAAGGGTGCAGGACATAATGCTCCACTGTCTTTATATGCCACTGTCTTTATGTGCCACTTTCAAGACATTATGCGCCACTGTTGACTGTATAACAATTGAATTGTAATATTGATATTGAATGGGGGTGTGAATATATAATATATATATAGTCCATATTGAAGGCAGATGTGAAAACTCGACCAAGTAGTTTGATATTAAGAACACTCTCTCGAAAAACCGGCACAACATCTGACTATAATTTAGTGGTAATCCAATTTTATAATTGATTTTCTGAAGTACTTTGTTTTAACACTGATTTATTTAAAACAAATCCAAACATGCTAACATGATAGTGACGCATAACGTCTCGTAATGTGGAGCATTAAGACCAGGTGCATAAAGACTCTGGCGCATAAAGTTAAACATACTTTCTGTAATGGGACGAACCACGTGACATTTCTGAATTACTGACAAAATGGACCATATTTTGAAACAAAACAGACTACATTATGAGACAAAACGGACCATATCCAGTGACAAAACGGACCATGGTTAATATAATTTTTACTCCACAATTATTATTTATTGGCTTCCAACCTGAGGTTTTTTTCAAGTATGAGTGTAAATCTCATAAAAATATATTAGTTATTACACAATGATCAAAGAGACTGTAGTATGTGTGACATAGGGTGATGGTTGTTTTGTCGACCAAACAGTTTTACTGTTTTGTCGACCTGTATGTACAGTAAACAAAAAGTCATTTCAAACCCCTGAATATTCAATAAGCAGAAAGTGTGAAATACTTCATTCACACCCAATTACTAGTGCAAATTATTAATTACAGTTGTTAAATGCAGGTGTATTTTGCATTTATTAATCAGCAGATAACTAATCTGACATTGAGCACATATTATTAGACTAATTATCTCTAACTATAGTTGTTAATTGCAGGTTGATATACCTTCGAAATATCCGAATATCAAAAAGAAAATGATTGGAGCATTATATGCCAGAAGGGTGGGTTTTTTTTCTAAGTACATGTATGATGCATTTGTGATATAAGGGAGGAAACCTCAGGTTTTTGAAGTAAATGATTTGCTTTAAATTTTGATATTTTGTTTTTGATTTATAATATAACATTTCATAATTTTAATTTTAGAGTTTTATAGATCTTTATCATATCTGAATTTTAGGATTTATAATTTATATAAATGTCAGTCTTTCAGAAGTTATGATGTTCATGCTGTGATGCATGGTTACAAGTTATAGTGCAGAAATATTGATAGTTTAATTGATTGTCACCTTAACCTTTTATGCACTTACCCCAAACAGTATAGGGGTCATGTAATCAATGATGGCAATCATCCTAAGAAGTTTGAAGTCTGTATGGGAACTAGTTGTCAAGTTATACAGCAGAAATGCTTTTTTCGTTTAGGTCATTGTGAACTTGACATCTGACCTACTTATCCTCATATGTATGGGGGTCATTTTCCCAATGTAATCAAACATCATATGAAGTTTGAAGTCAGTATGACAAAAGGTTATAAAGTTTTACAGCGGAAATAGTTTTCAGTACTTAGGTCACTATGACCTTGGCCTTTGACCTACTGACCCCAAAATCAACAGGGGTTATTCAGTCAATGTGTGCAACCATTATATGAATGATATAAAGCTTGAAGTCTCTATAACAAATGATTGTCAAGTTAAATGGCAGAAATGGTTTTCAATGTTAAGGGCACTGTGACCTTGATCTTTGAGCTACTGACCCCCAAATCAACAAAGAAAAATCTATTGCCCCGAGCTGGGTTTGAACTGAGGTACCTTCAAGTGATTACTAAGCGGACACTCTACCATGTCGCCATAAAAGATTGCTGATAGGCAAGGAGTACAAGTGCCATATTTGAGTGCTTGGACCAACTCTCGGCGTATACCAACGCTCGGCGTAAATCTATTTTTTCACAGAATTGATATTTTTTCTTAGAAGTGATTTAAAACTCTTCTTTAATTCGAGTTAAGTGTCATTTCGTCTATCTTTTCACGGTTCTCTGAACTTCCAGTATCATCATGTGACTTAAGCATAGCAGACAGAAGGGGATCCCATTGGATAAAACAGACAAAACACATTGTCTTCTACGCGAGATCATGTACTTCCGCTGTTTGATACGCAATGAATAGAAACAATCTATTTAATACTTTATTCATTTTGTGTTCAAGAAAGGTTCTTTGCATAATTACAACAGATTTCTTTTTGAAAGGTCGCCGATCAGGTCATCTATGGTACGCCGAGCATTGGTACAATTTTGTGCAAACCGCACATTTTACTCGGTCTATTTATAGTCTGCCCTGTTGTTTACATCACGGTTGTTTCACATGGGGAAACTTCCTGAGGATTTAGCAAAGTTTACTCTTGAATGTAATTAGTTCATAACATGAAATGAGTAATTTGTTTAGTCTCTTCAAAGAAATTCCTTTGATTTTACGCCGAGCATTGGTCTGACCACTCTATACCTCTGCTACATACACCCCTTCCTTCTGAGAAGTCGTCCTCGAATTCATGAAGCACTGAATGTCTGTGGGACTCTCTAAGGGTGCCTTCAAATCTACATTTCTGAGTTATTTTTATGCAGGGTGCCAAATGTAACCTGGAAAAATCTATTTGCCCCAATGAACTAGGGTACCTTTGATGATTTCAGGACTTTTCACCTCCTGGACGTTTCGGCCTCGAAACCCTGGTCTTTTCGGCATCTTTTGTAAATTTGATGAAGAAGTAAAATAAATACAATTATGAGTTATAATATTATATATAATATAACTCGGAAACACATTACATTTAAGATATAAAGAAGATTTTTTTGTCATAAATATATTGAAACTTCCCTGGGAAAATAATTATTTATATGATAGTTTATAAGATTAGTGATAGAATTATCAGCTATAAATCTACATGTATATTTATATATATATTTTTGTTATAAAAGTATATTATTAAAATTATAAATAGCTTAAAAGGACATTGATTATAATATGTTGTTATAAAACAGATAAGAAAAGATTAGGGATCATTAGTTAAAGAAGTGTGAAAGTTGTATAATGCATTTAATTTGTTAATTAGCACCTTTATATAGGTGTTACTTAAAATTCACAAAGAAGTGAAAATTTGATTGATTTCTCAGATCAAAGTACCTTTTTATATTAAATAGATTAAAGAAAATCAAAGGCCAAATCCGTACAGTATACCATACTATAACAAAAAAAAGTAGCCGAAAAGACCAGGGCTGAAACGTCCAGGAGGTGAAAAGACCAAGGCCGAAACATCCAGGAGGTGAAACGTCCAGACACCCCTTTGATTACTAAGCGGACACTACCATGTCGCCATAAAAACTAGCTGATAGGCTAGGGAGTACAAGTGCTGTGTTATACCTCTGCTACAGAAGTTAAAAGACTTTTGGCCATATAGTTCTCAAGTTATCCCCCTGAAACCTAATTGCTAACGTATGGACAGACCGATGAAGTCTCTTTACCTAAGGTGGACGAAAGTGTTGGTCCACGAAATGACTGTAAATCGTGAACATACATTTTCAAACATATAGTCGACTTCTGGAATTCATATTACATTCTAAGCCTTTAAAAATGTGTAATCAATCTACCTTTCCGCGCTATGGGTTTTTAAAGAACCTAGATTCCAATAAAATATGACAAAATGACAGTTGACCTTCTATTTTCACTGTGAATGACCTCCCTTTATATCGTGGCTATTTGCCGGACGCCGTATTCAATCCGTTCTACAGCTGCATGGTAAGAAAAAATATCTTGAAAATAAGAATAATTGAACAGCATTATAATTACAGGAAACAAATGCAGTAGTGTATATGTAGTCTATATGGTTTACAACAGTTGTCAGACTTGTTCAACCAAAACTTTTCTTCCCATGTCTTTCACCCCTAAAATTTGGGAAAATAGTCTAGGATCACCCGGTGGTACTGTATTTTAAAAGATTTACTACTTAGCACAAAATAAGTAAACTGAAATATGAAATGCAGATGATCTAGCAAAAGTAAAAAAATAATAGTTCATAGATTCACTTTTTCTAAATAATGCCATTTTGTTTGAATATTTGGTTTAATTATTTTCACTTTTGCCTTTTCATCATCTTTCGTCAACAATAATTTGGAATAAAAGTTTTATATTTATTTTTCTTTACACTAACATATTGCGAGTATAATCCTTGCAGAGTTATGGGTTAACTAAACATGATGATAAAGTACAGATACATTGAAGGATTAAAAAAATAAGGGAATTGAATATAACAATAATTATAAAAAGAATTAGCTATATTGACTCTAAATCTACTTGATACTTCCATCAATCATACTATTCCATTATAACTGGAGGCTCTAATCTGGAGAAAGTTAGAACATGAGAGATCTCATAACGGATTAAATTCATTTGATAACTTATTGATAATAAGTGAAATAAAAAGAAGAAATACTTTGAATATTTCTAAAGTTTGAAAAAGCAATAATAGTTTAATATCCGGTTTTAAGTCTAAGTCCCGCCCCTCAGAAAACTGTTTTTGTCTCAAGGCTAAGGACCTGAGTTGCTTAGAAGATAAAAAAATAATCTCTGTATGAAATAAAAGAAGGCCAGAAATCTCAACTTCAACTTTTTACTGCAAAAAAATCAAAACTGACTATACTAGGCAGGCGCGTCTTAGGAACATTAAACTTATAAAAGATAATTACAAAGAAAATAAGATTTTACTAAAGATCTTACTTAATCATTTATTTTGAATATTGAAAATCTATAAAACTTATTTAGTCCACTGATAAAAGCTGGCACACTTGGAGTAGCCTTAATCTCGGTCGGTAATTCGTTTCAGAGTCGTATAGTCCTTGGGAAGAATGCATGCAAGTGATGTTGTATTTTTGATTGCAGGATGAGGAATTTGTTGTTTCTTGTGTTTGTATGGTGATTGTGATCGATATTGACTTGTTTGTTTTTTATTTTGTATAGCATGACCAGGCTGGCATGCTTTCGCCTTTGTTCTAATGTTGACCATTTTAGTTCCTTAATCATGTTTGTTACACTGCTTGTATAGTGGTAATCATTATGAACGTACCTTGCAGCTGACCTCTGGGCCATTTCAATTCTGTGAGTGAGATATTTCTGCCATATGGTTGAGCAGTATTCGACCTGTGGTCTTACATATGTTTTGGATGCTGCTTCTTTGAGTTGTTTGTTTTGTATTTTGACATTTCGTCTGATAAACCTTAAGCTGTTTATGCTTTGTTTGTGATGTTGTTTATGTGGGATGACCAGTTCAGGTTACTACTTATAATAACTCCTAAGTATTTTGCATTTTCTGAGGTTTTCAGTATATTGCTATGTAGGGTTTAGGGAAAGATGATCGGTTTCGTTTTCCTGTGTATTCCGAGTACTTCAAACTTGTCAGGATTGAATTCCATTGACCATTCTTTTTCCCATATTTCAAGATTGTGTAAATCATTTTGTAATGTTTGTGCAGATTCTTGTGACTTAAGTGTTAAATAAATTATGGAGTCGTCTGCCTGTCAGAGACCATGTTTTCCACTAATACTTGTTGTGATCGGCTTTTAAGAAAGTTTTGTATCCATGAACTGATGTGTGGATGAACTCCCACGTGTTTCAGCTTGTGTATGAGTTTGTAGTGGTCTACTTTGTCGAAAGCTTTACTGAAGTCCATGACAATGACATCAGTTTGTTGACCTTGATCTAGGTTGTCAGCTGTTTCTTGTGTGAAGCCGATGAGCTGTGTCTCACAGCTATGTTTTGACTTGAATCCATGTTGCTTGGGGCAAAGTATGTTGTGTTTGTCAAATTAATCCATCATGTTTGAAACAATGATGTGTTCCATTACGTTTGATGTTATACATATGAGTGATATTGGTCTGTACAGTTGATAGGTTTTGATTTTGACCTTTTTTGTAAGCTGATGTGATGATGGCATGTTTCCAATCCTTGGGAACAATACCCGTGTCAAGTGACCTTTGGAATATGATTTTGAGGATTGGTGCTATCTCTGTGTGTAGCTCTTTGAGTAACCTAGGTGGGATCTCATCTGGACCTTGGGCTTTATGGGGTTTAGTCCTGTCAATAACTTGTCAACTCTTTGAACTGTGATGAATATGGGAGCCATGGGTGGGTGATCAAGTGATGACATTAAACTTTTAGCTATTTTCTTAAGACTGAGTGGCGAAGGCTTTGAGGAGACTGATTCAAACTCTTTGTTTAGTATGTTCGCCTTCGACACTGGGTCACTGTAAGTATGACCTTTAGTGCTGAGTGCTGCAATTCCTGTGTTTTCAGTTTTTTGTGTATAATAAAGTTGAAGAACTTTTTCTTATGACCTGGATCTGTGTTATCTGAGAAGATGATTGACTCTAGATACGACCAATAAGCATCCCTTATTAGTTTTTGCACTGATGCTTTAAGATGTTTGAATTTCTTCATGTTCTGACTATTCTGTGACCGAGACTTTTTTATTTTTGTGAAGAGCTTGTTCCTTTTCCTAATCTGTTTGACAATATCATGAGTAACCCATGGTAAATCAGCTCTTTTTTTCATATTCTTGATGGTATGTGAATGGATGATAACCTTTTGATCTCGGCTTTGAACATTTCCCATAATTGGTTTGGGTCTTCATTTTGGTTTTGGTTGAACGTCCAAGTGAATGTGACCAAGTCATTCTTGAAGGCAGGCCAGTTTGCTTTCTTGTATGATTTGACCAGTCGAGGAGTTTGTCAGATTCGCCCTCTTTAGACCTTAAGTTCATGGAAGACTATATCATGGTCTGATGTACCTAAGCTAGGTGAGACTTTTGTGTCGTGGACGTGACCAGGAGTGTTCGTGAGAAAGGGATCTAGGATATTTTTATCCCGTGTGGGAACTTTGACCATTTTTTCAAGATTATGATTAATCATGATCTCTGCAAAATTTTCATACATGTCTTTGAATTTACATGTATCTGTTGGTGTTCATGTCTGGGAGATCAGTCAATTTTATTTGTTGATGTGCTTAGAAAACAACCAAAATAAAAAGGTTAAACATTAATCTTCTAACCCGTTCCTATAAAGAATTACATTATCATCCTTGCTCATTGATCGACGTTATATAAGAAACGTAATCGGAATATATGGTTAGTTCATCACACACCGAGAGGTCTGGATGATGGAATTTAGTGGTACTTTTGTTACAGTCGATTCCATTGGCTGAATTTCGTGACGTTGACACACCTTTTCGCACCATTTTTTCATTCAACTGAGTTGTAAGACGGAGTTGCAGTATAAACCAGCGTTCATTTAAGCCAAACCGTTTGCAGGTATTCCATTTACTGATAACAAAAGAAACGAAAACTAAAATTATCTTGCATTTTCCTTTTAATATTGTTACATTTACTTATTGTGTTCCCGCCAGCCCGTTCGATTGTACATGGCAAATGCGGAAGTGACTATTTCTCGGTGTCACTACTTTTGCATGTTTTGTGTATGCTTTTCGTCGCATATTGGACAATAGACATAGTCCCATAGGCCATGGAATAATATTAGAAGTAATGCACAAGATACAAATATTGAGTCTTATACTGCATACAAAAGAATCTGAACAGATGGAATCTAATTACAGTCTTGAAGGGCTGCTAAAATCAGATATCTTATACTGAATTTGTAATTTGACGTATCATTATTTGTGGTAAAGATTTTCTAAATCATTAATCTTTACTAATTATAATTTGTTTTTGTAATTGAATTTAGGTTGTTTATGCTCTTTTTTTTTAGGAGTAAAAATAAAACATTCCATGAACGCATCTTAGTCGGTTCTGAAGCTCATCAGAGCTAATTTTTATGCTAGATTAATCTCGCCAATTCAAAAGAAATGTCAACTTATTTTTATCTTCTCTCACACAGTTGCCACAGTTACGTTTCTGTTGACATTTGCCTCAGGTCAGTTTCATCAAAATATAACTTGGAGGCAAATGTCAGCAAGAACAAAGTCAGATGCTATCGTCTTAGAGTTAGTGACCAAAGCTCTAGCTTTATAGTCGTATTCATATTTGAAAAGCTGCTACTCATTTTGTAATGCTGCAAGGGTTTTGCTTGAATTTTCAGTCTTACACTTCAGGTTACTGGACGTTCTCTTTCCAGTTGTGGTTGTTCTGTAGTAATTTGGGGGACCCCAGCTACAGAAATTTATTTTTAGCTGCAAAAAACAGTGTAAAATAATTAAAATATGTTGCACTCAACACTGACATGTTTTCTACCTGCCTCTTTCATTGGCTGATAACAATAAACCAGTCGCCAAAGACCTGATTTCTCCATCTTTATGGTCATGTGATCAAATAAACAAAAAGTATAAACAAACTAAAGCCAAAAAAAAAAATATGTCTGGTTACGGTGACCCGACCGACCCTATTTTTTTCCCGCCGACCCTAAACTTTTTTTCCCGATTTTTGTAAGAAAAAAAAAAAACAAAAAAAAAACAAGCAGCAAAGGTACGAAAATCACTGGGTACGAACGAAAGGAAGCGACGCAAGCGTCTACAGTACAAACAAAGATGGCGGACGAACCAGCGTGCATTTTAGCCGTGTTTGCCGATAAATATGAATTTGTCGCCATGAGGCGTACAGAAAAATGTCACATTTTCCCCTAAAATATACGTTCGAGGATGTTTTTCATTCATTTCATATTCAACCAGTCAACAATTTGTCCATAAAAGCATCCAGCATGATGAATGGAGAAAATGCTAACGAGGTTTTTATTTTAATATATTGCGATATTGTGTCAGTAAAAATTAAAATAAACTGGCGGCTGCCGGCCAAATTTTTTTAAAAGATATAAATGCAAGGTTCTCAATAAATATTTAAAAAAGCTGGCCACTTGTACTGGCCAAATGTTTTTATAAAAATTAATCGACTTGTACTGGCCAAAATGTTTTTATAAAAATTAATATAAAGGATGATGTGCCAAACAAATTTCAATGATAGTAAGTTTAAATGGGGGCTACTACCCCAAACCCCCGCTTCTCTCGCTCAAACGCTGCTGGGCTTTTTGTGTCTTGAACTTGCGGGGTCTGCTAAACTAGATTCTATCCACTGTAAAATCATATATTATTAATCCAAGGTCTGATATTAAAACTAATGTAAACACGTGGACAAAACCTTGCACCCATGTATGACCACCAGTTCCAGAAGCGTTGCCCTTTCGAATAGTACAATTGATCTAAGCCACTCAGACTGACATCACGGGGAAACTAATTCTCACTTTAATAGTAAATTAATATATTTAACTACAATACAGTGCTGGGGTGTCCGTGCCAGATAAATTTACATATTTAAATATTATTTTGATTATATATTTATATTAGTTTTGTCACGGTGCAACACCTATGTTTTGATATATTTGATATTGAGCTTTAGTAGTATATGACTGTGAGTGAATGGAAAATTTTAAACCGGTTTTGTCAACAAGGTTGTGTATAACATGCCAGACCTTGGTGGAAAATACTACAGGATAACTAAAGAGCCAAAAGGTACATAAAAAGCTGTTATATTGTGTTTAATACACACACACACACACACAATATTGGGTTTAATACAAACACACACAAGCAATTATTTTATGTCAGACGTGCTGGTTGAATACATTTAGCTACAATGAAAACAGCGATATGCTGTCCAACAAGCAAAACTAAAAAACCTACCTATCCTATTTTTTTTTAACATGTCACAGTAACCAGACATATTTTTTTTTTTTGGCCTAAGCATTTGAACGTAGCAAACACCTTAGGTAAACTGATTTACTTTATGGATGATGTACAGAGAAGTTATGCCGTGTAAAGTGTCTCTTTGACAGAAGAATTCAGACTTAAAATATGAGATTTACTGGTAGGCAGCAATTTTAAAAATCCTATTTTATGTTTTGTAAATATCATTCGCTTTTTTTTTTTTTTTCATCAAGAATGTTTCTAAGTCAGCAACTTACAGTTGAAAATAAATACATGTAATTTTGTATATAAAAAATGGCACTGTACTTACTAGATCTTTTTTAGTAAAAATTATTTTTTGCTTCAAAATAATCCATACTTTGTATGTACATGTACATAAATATTAGTGATGTGCAGTCCACACGCAAGACCTAAACAACAGCATGCTTTCCACGTAAGTTCACAAGGAAGCTTCAAATTTTGTCTGCACTATATTGTGAAATAATTTGGTTATGATACAGATCTATAGATCAAAGATACATTGGGAAGTTTGTTAAAGAAGTAAAGTTCAATTCAGCGGGGACCATGTAAAATTTTCTCATTTTTTTCATGCAACTTTACCTTCTTGACATGTTTTATTAGCTCACCTGTCACGTAGTGACAGAGTGAGCTTTTCTGATCACCTTTTGTCCGTCGTCCGTCCGTCCGTCCGTCAGTCCGTCCGTCCGTCCGTCCGTCCACAATTAGTTTGTTAACACTCTAGTGGTCACATTTTTGCCTCAATTGTCATGAAACTTGGTCAGGATGTTTGTCTCATTAATATCTCGGACGAGTTCGAACATGGGTTATCAGGGTTGGAAAACTAGGTCACAGAGCCCAAATATAGAAAAACCTTGTTAACACTCTAGAGGCTACTTTTTCAGTCCAAATATCTTGGAAATTTGTTTGAGAGGTTCTATCAATGATTTCTAGCTCAAGTTCGAATATGGGTCATGTGGGTTCAAAAACTAGGTCGCGGAGCCCAAAAATAGAAAAATCTTGTTAACACTCTAGAGGTTACATTTTCAGTCTAAATAATCTAGAAATTTGTCAGAAAGGTTGCTTTGACGATTTCTAGGTCAAGTTCGAATAAGGGTCATCTGGGGTCAAAAACTAGGTCACAGAGCCCAAATATTGAAAATCCTTGTTAACACTCTAGAGGTAACATTTTTGGTCCAAATAATCTGGAAATTTGTCAGAAAGGTTGCTTCTATGATTTCTAGCTCAAGTTCGAATATGGGTCATCTGGGTTCAAAAACAAGGTCGCAGAGCCCAAAAATAGAAATATCTTGTTAACACTCTAGAGGTTACATTTTCAGTCCAAATAATCTGGAAATTTGTCAGAAAGGTTGCTTTGATGATTTCTAGGTCAAGTCCGAATATGGGTCATCTGGGGTCAATAACTAGGTCACAGAGCCCAAATATTGAAAATCCTTATTAACACTCTAGAGGTAACATTTTTAGCCCAAATAATCTGGAAATTTGTCAGAAAGGTTGCTTCTATGATTTGTAGCTCAAGTTTGAATATTGGTCATCTGGGTTCAAAAACTAGGTTGCAGAGCTCTAAAATAGAAAAATCTTGTTAACACTCTAGAGGTTACATTTTCAGCTCAAATAATCTGGAAATTTGTCAGAAAGGTTGCTTTGACGATTTCTAGGTCAAGTTCAAATATGGGTCATTTTGGGTTCAAAAACTAGGTCACAGAGCCCAAATATTGAAAATCCTTGTTAACACTCTAGAGGTAACATTTTTAGCCCAAATAATCTGGAAAATTGTCAGAAAGGTTGCTTCTATGATTTCTAGCTCAAGTTCGAATATGGGTCATCTTGGTTCAAAAACTAGGTTGCAGAGCCCAAAAATAGAAAAAATCTTGTTTACACTCTAGAGGTTACATTTTCAACTCAAATAATCTGGAAATTTATCAGAAAGGTTGCCTTGAGGATTTCTAGGTCAAGTTCAAATATGGGTCCTCTGGGGAAAAAAACTAGGTCACAGAGCCCAAATATGGAAAAACTTTGTTAATACTCTAGAAGTAACATTTTCGGTACAAATAACCTAGAAATTTGTCAGAGAGATTGTTTCAATAATTTCTAGGTCAGATTCGAATATGGGTCATCTGGGGTCAATTAACCAGGTCCATAGCAACTTTGTTAAAAGCAGTCATACTCAGGTGAGCGATACAGGGCCATCATGGCCCTCTTGTATTTGAAATTGTTGTGGAAATCACCCTCCAAAAAGGATAACACCATGTTTATTTCATTAAATATCTTACCAGGCATTTGCACCAACCACAGAATAATTATTCAGATACATGAATTCAACAGGGAAGCAATTTGGAACAATGATGAATAAATTTAAGTAAGAAGTTACTTGTTATTTTATGATGATTTTAAGTGCAAGGGCTAGAATCATAGATTTACTAGAAATTATACAGAATTTCAAAAAGCATTGAAACCTTAGACATTATATTTGTCTAATTGAAATCGCAATGATAATCTTTTCTTACAGATGTATCAAAATCTAATATTTGATTGGATGATCGGTAATCTTGGATGTTCGACAGCTGGCTGCTGGTCAGTAATATTATCACCAAATGATAATTTAGGACAGGTGTGTAATTGCAGACGAAAGTTACAGAAAGTATGTTTTTTCCTGAAAGTGAAACCTGCATTTTGTTGTTGAAATGGGTAGGTTTGACACTGTTGTCAGCAGGGCCATCTATCTACCAGTCATAGAGTTCACGTGTATGCCGAATCTGATATTAACTTAAAAAAGTAAAAAGGCTTCAGAAATTAATAGCTAGTGCAGGGATTTCCCCAGGAATTTTTTTAAGCGCTAATTATCCGGACAGGTGTGGGTGCAGAAGGGGGTATCCCAGTTCTGCATGTCGAAACTTTTTGCAATTTTGGGTTAAAATGCAGCTCTGTGGGTTGTTTTTAAGATATTTTTAAACAAATAAGTCTCTCACAGGAGAACAATTTCTTAACTTTAAAATATGAAAGCAATATGTATCACAGTTTGTCACTGCAACATCTGTCCCCTGCTTTGACAGTGCACAGAAGATGGCTGGATCACATTCCTAGAACTACTCACAACAAAAAAACATTCTTAACTTTCACTCACACATCACTATCAATATGGGCCTCTTTTTTTTCTCTCATTTTGGTTAAACATCACGCAGAGTTTAGACTTGGTATGATAATGTTTACATAGATGCAAACTGTTACTTATAATCAAATCATGACCACTTATCTTAATAAATGAACTGAATGTTGTAAGTTTGCCTTGTAAAGAGTTTCTAAGACACCGTTTTCTATAAATATAAAAATACGACGGGGTCGCGGAAATATATGACAAACGGAATTTATCCGAGATTTTCTCTCGCTGTTTCATGTTTAATGAAATAAGTATTTGCTGAAATTGGTTGCCATTATTTTGTTAAGCTTGTCATAAATCTTCTTGACGTTTTCTTATAAAAAAATCCGATTATTAAAACCAAAATACTGTAAAGGATTTTGGCCATTTGTTTTTGTTTTTGTTTTTCTTTTTTTTGTTTTTTTTTTTTTGTTACCTTGTTTGAAAGGTAATAATAACATTGATTTGTGTTTAACCTTTTACCTTTCGAATAAAGCATTAAATTATTTCGTCAAGACATTTATTTACTTGACTTATTTCAAATTCACATGATACCGACACAAATGTACAAAATGTAATCAATTTCTATAGTAAAATGTAACCAGAGTCATGATTGGTTGGTGTTTTCTGTTCACTTGCTGCCAGTTCTCTTCTAGGGCGGAGCTTAGCGTATAATATGTGTATTTTTATGTCGCCTAGATCAAAAGATGTTATGGCATCATAAAACAGCAGTGTATTCGCCCCGGGCGATAATCTCCACGGGCAATACATGTGGACTAGCTAAATCCGGCTAATTGGGATGAAATTACAGGCAAGTGAAAGGGACATCCTGGCTAGTTTTTAAGCGCTACCAGAATTTTAAGGGCATCGGGATTTTAGATTCTGAAATGTAAGCGCATCGGCACCGATGCGCTAAAAGCGCCTGGGGAAATCCCTGCTAGTGGTTGTAATTATTTATGTGAAGGAAGTGAATAGCCAAAATGCAAACTTGCATGTATCTGTACATTAAACACTGAAGATGATTCTTGGGAAACAGGAAATAATATGGACTTATCAATTGTTACTTCTTACAATCATTATACAGTTAATTCAGATGTTGTATACCTGGATGGTTTCATAAATTTTGCTGCATTTTAGTATTGCGATGCGGTCTTTTTGCCCTTTTGCTACAGCTGACACATTTTTAGCTCATGATAAGCTTTTAGAACTGTTGAATATCTGTAATCGCTAACTGCATAAAACATCTCTTAAGAAACCCTTGAGACAAGTTAGCTCAGACTTGACCAGAATTGGTCTACAATCATTGTCATTTTGAGCAGTTGAACTATATACATGTAGTGCAATTCAGAGCATACATGAAGAGGGCCCATTTGTTTTTCAAGTTGCATCTTTTACTCCCTTTTTCAATTAATAACATGATAGTATGTGTTTCTCAGCTTTGCATTCATGAAGAGGGCCCATTTGTTTTTCAAGGTGCATCTTTTACGCCCTTTTTCAATTAATAACATGATAGTATGTGTTTCTCAGCTTTGCATTCATGAAGAGGGCCCATTTGTTTTTCAAGTTGCATCTTTTACTCCCTTTTTCAATTAATAACATGATAGTATGTGTTTCTCAGCTTTGCATTCATGAAGAGGGCCCATTTGTTTTTCAAGTTGCATCTTTTACTCCTTTTTTCAATTAATTACATGATCAGTCTTCGAATTTAGACGCTGGACCGAAGGCCCAGTCCACCAAAATGACTGACGGTCCAGTAAAAAATTACAAATCAGTAGTCCGACTGTCCAGTGAATATTGGTGCTGCTTTTTTTAAACTAAATACATGTACAGTAAACAAAGTTGAGAAACAAGTAAAAAGTAGTGTTTTTGAAAATAAAATGAAATTGTTTCTTAAAAATGCATTCTTCTCCATAGAACAACGATTCGTTAACCCCAACTACAACATAACGCATTCGTACTTAGTTTACATATAACCGGTGCTCAGGCTATAATCTCCCTTTCCAGTTTTCGCGATAAATATTATATTTTATTTTAATTATTGACCAGGCTATTTCTGGTGTAAAGAGAAAAAAGCCAGCCGAAAGTAACACCTTATTTTCATTATTCTGTTTCATGAAATAACTCTGTTTCGGTTTCCTGTTTTTTTTATTTTTTTTTATTTTCGGAAAGTGACATCCGATCCATTCCATTACACTCATTTATGGACCATGGTACATGATGTAGTTGTACGGAATATATACCAGGGGTAATAAATGGTGATATATATAATGTATATATGGCATTTTCAGAAGTTGGGAAAAAAGTTGAGATAAAAACCTGGTAAAGAGTTTAACTGTACTGACAGTGTCCTGTACAAATGAATCAATTATACCAGGGCTTTTTTCACAGGTTGGAGAATGTGCCCTTCCCTTAAGTTTGGGGAAATTTAATGCAGTTTTTTTTTTGCAAAAGGGGAAGAAAAAACTTGATGTAAATTGAATTTTAGGGGAAAACTATGATTTAAAGGAATTTTCCTTAGGGGAAGACGCCTGTAAACGGCTTAGAAGGGGCAAAAACCCTTGAATACTATTATTTTCACTAAACAATACTATTGTTAGGCTATGAAACAAGTTCAAAGTATAATTGATATTATTTTTAACATTGTGGTGACAAGTTTACAATACTATTGTTAGGCTATGAAGCAAGTTCAAAGTATAATTAATATTATTTTTAACACTGTGGTGACAAGTTCTTTTTCAAAACATAGTCTTATTGTTTTGTTCATCCTTATAGCATTGTTCACAGCTATTATTCGGTCCAGTTAAATGTCATTCGGTCCAGTCAGATTATTGCCTTGGCTGGTCCGAATGTCCAGTGCTTCAAAAAGTTATTCGTGAAGACTGCATGATAGTATGTGTTTCTCAGCTTTGCATTCGCAACAAAAACGAGATTTTGTCCTAGACCAAGTTTTCAACAAAACCAGGTTATTAGAATGTTGTAAGCTGTTTATAGTGGAGCATCAGACACTTTTATATGGGAATGTTTTCTATAAAACATTTAACTTGTATTCAAAATTGTTTTGTCATTTAGCTGGTGAATTTTAGTTTGAAGGTTTAAAAGAAATCTGTGTTGTCCAGTTGCTAATATAGCTTAATTGGCTGTATAATTAATATTAAGATAAAACTGATATGAGTGATGGCAAAGTCAGCTGTTACAGCCCCAGTGACAAAGATCATTGATTAATTTCAACCTGAAGTAATGCTACATGAATCATAAAGCTTTTTCGGTCAGTGAAAATGATTAATTATATGGTGAAGGAGAAAGGTGAGTTTGTCTCACCAGAATTGATATATACATAGTAAAAAGTGGTGACGCAGTTATATACAGCAAAAAAAAAAACACAGTCTATGATGCTTAATTTATTTTATCAAAAAGCATCAGGAAACAATTCATTATATGTTTATGTATTATGCTCTTTTGTATTGGAGGAAATAAAAGTATATATGCATACCAGAGTTCCCATTCACGTAAAATCTTACGTGAATCAAGTAAGTAAATAAAGGTTCACGTAAAAAAAATACCTATTGCATGCAGTGCATGCAAAAAAAAAAGATGAAATTTTTTTTTATAGATAATGTACTCAAAGAACTACTTGTAAGTTTGATATTGTTTAAAAGTCAGTTACACACTAAGGTACTATTTATGGACACTGAATGAATGGTTAGGTGCTGTTGTATCGTTTTATCGTTTTTTCTATGCTTATTTTTGTATACTCTGACACAGTCTGTACAGTTTTATCAGGGAACCCCAAGCATTACTATTTGTAAAGTCTGGTTTCCTATACCATCTTTTTCATAGTTAATGTTTCTGAATGAAACTGTAACCAAATCCAGACTATTTTGACAACAACATGTCTTCGCAATTAAAACTGTCTGCTTTCTTTCAAAAGAAAAAACGCTGGTGAAGCGGGCAATAATGATTCACAGTCTGTTTTGTATTACTTTTTAGAGTACTCCCAAAATTTGCTGTGTACCCCTAAAATTTAACAGACATGTGTACATGTACCCCCTTGTAAAAAAGCCAGTGGGCACCCTGCAATGTATTAAATTATTTGGATACTGTAACATTCTGTTAAATTACTGTGGCCTTGGATGGCTCTAAAACATGTTTTCTATTTAATCTAAAATGAGTGTCATATTAAATTAAAAAATTATGTAAATATTATGTAGACAGTAATGTATGGGTTAATTCATGTTTAGTTACATGAATATATTATATTTGTACATTTGTTTGTATTTAATATGCATGTAATTATGTTTACAAACATATAAACATATCAAATTGCCCAGCCTATAGAGAGATATAAATATACTTTGTTTATTGCATCGTAGTGATTGTCACTTTCATATGAATGCCGATCTTAAATACAGGCCATATAAGGAGAAAAGTTGTATATATTGTATTCGTTGACACATCGGTAGGTTTACAACCTAATAAAGTAAATGTGATAGTACGGTTTTAATTTACAACAGCATTACCTGGTTATTTCACGACTTTTGTGCATTTAGAAGGATTTTAAGGGGAAAAAATATAGAAAAGAGCTATTTTGATTATAATCCGTGACAAGGAAAAAAGGTAGTCAGATTTTGTGTAAAATATTTGTTGTAAAGAACAGGTAGATTGAAAAACTCTTCTCTATAAGGAAAGATAGAGGAAGTGGTTGGACTTTAATCAAATTTTCCAGGTGTTAAGGTAAATCAAAATTTTGTACTTAATAATTTTTGTTTTTGTTTTGTTAAACAAATGTAGACATTTTAGAAACATATTAATTATTTTGTGCTCTTACCATATGTTATAAGATTGTTGTATATTTGTACCAAAATTCTCCGGTAAAGTAATTTAATGTCGACAGTTTAATTGAAGATTTTACTCAGTCTTCATTGTGACGGATGTTTTAAGCCTTTTGAATTGTTTTATTTCAATTTTTTTTAAAAAGAAATCCAGTATTGGATTATTCAGTGATCTATCTTGGTACTGTGACTGAACCATTAATTTTAGGAAATGGGACAGATAAGTCCTAAAACGTAAATACTACAAACGGAAAAAAAGTTTGTTTACAAATTATCAACATGTAAATGAATCATGATATTGATCAAGTTAAAACTGGTTTGCTATGTTTTTGCTAGTAGACTAATATTTGTTTAATTAGATGTTGAAATATTTATTTATAGGCGGGTTAAAATGGGGACAGATATGAATATACTTGATATTGAAAGGAACTACATGTTTAAAATATGCTTTTTGATTGGAAAATGATTCTCAGTATTGAGTACTTCAATAAATACTGCAAAGAGCATTTTGGTTGTTCGGTAAACTGTTAAAACTACATAAAGCTGTGTCAAATTGTCTCAAAAAATAAATTAAAAAAATAAAACATACAAAATTAACTGTGTAATTGTTAAAAAGACGAAAAGTTTTGCATTACAAGGTTCTGATGTTTAAGAAGGAAATTGCCGTGTCAGCACTAATATTTTAAAGAAATTGCTGAAGATACAACTTCCTGTTTTGAAGTAGTTTTGTAGTTTCTGGTTACTTAAGTGCATATTTGGTGATTTATTCAGACAGTAGCTAATGTTGTTTCAAATCAAGGCATACCAGTTTCTGAGGTTTTGCACAACTTACACTTTGAGGCAGATGGCATCAAGTGTATAGGTGTTCCTTTTATAAATCAAGCTGTACTTGATGTTGCTAGACTTTCTCTTTTAAACCAGTGTGTTAATTTGTAAGGTATCATCAAGTTTTTTCTTGTTCCATTTGCACCGTTTTTAGTTCAAGTATAAGTAGTATATGGAGAGCTGTCCTACTCACCTCAGATTCGACATCCGCAGCCAGATTTCTGATAAAAGTTTTGTGCAGTAAAATATTTTTTACTATAGCTCCTTAATTTCTTTAGGGATTTACTTCCAACTTAAATATAACTTAAAATATGTTCCTTATCATCACCCACATCATATGTGGTCAGGTTCATAACTCTAGCACCCATATTTCCAGAATTATTTCCCCTTTTAACTTCGAATTTCCCTTAAATTTGTAATATTTTACTATAACTTCGTCATTTATTGAGGGATTTACTTCAGAATTCAAATATATGTTCCTTATCACCCAACATCATACATGGTAATGTTCATAACTCTAGCACCCATATTTCCAGAGTTATCTCCCCTTCAAACCTAGAATTTTCTCTAAAAATTGAAATATTTTACTGTAACTTCTTGAGGGATTTTCAATGGTAAGATAATGAATATTATATGGTATTTCACCTACCATGGAGAGGATTCTAGTCTATACTGTATATCTATAGATCTTGAATTAAATTTATTTTTTAATAGTTATACCTTTCTTAACTATCCAGTACTAAAGAAGGCGAGTGTGCTGTCCACTGACAGCTCTTGTTTTGTAAGTTGATGAAAGCTTATTGCAAACGTATGAAATTACGTATGAAATGTTATCCAACAATGCTTGCCAACGTTCTGAAGGTTACCTCATTGGAAGTCACCAGTTTGTACCGTTTGAGTTTGTTAGAATGTTAAGGGTGAATTTCATCCTCTGTGAAAGTTATAATGCAATGTGACAGAAGCTGTCCTTGACCTTGAAAAAAAACAACTTATTTAGGTCACTCTTTGTGCATTAAAAAGCTTCTTAACAGGAAGATTTTTTAACTTGGTACTGATCGAAGGAAGAATAGTGCCACTAAAGAACATGGTGATGTGTACACATTGTATATTATTACTCTATTAACTGGTAGAGACATGCAATACTGAATTATTTAAAATTTTGCTTGAAGATATTTTCATAATGTAATACACAGACTGGACGTCTTATAGCCCTTCATTGATTGTCAAACAGAATAGCATTGATTGAGAGGGTCATTTCCATAGCTGTCAAGAAGGGGTATAAAATTTCCTGTCAACACTGTACTTGATATCGTAAACCCATAATGATTATTATTAAGTACAGTTATGATATGGTAAAGAATTGGTAATGATTACGATGCTTATGTTTATGACATGAAATCAATGTCAAGTGCAATTAATGTATAGGAAGGGTTTGCTAGGGCACAGGTAATTATAACTGATCTTGTCCAAGATTTATTGTGAAACATGTTGGTCCTCTCAAGTCCCTGCTCTAGAAACTGTAAGCATACTGAAACTAATACTTCCCTCTTCTGTGAATAAAAAAATGAAAATATTAACAAGGATGCAAAAAAAAAAATAGTGTTTTGAGCAAAGTATATTAATTGATTCACTTACATAACAGCTTTGGGTGGTTGAACTTTTCTATTCATTTTACATAAGTAGCAAATCATGACAAAATGTAAATTATTTCCCTTTAAAAAAAAAAATGGTAGTTTAACTTGTCAAAATCTCACATGGCAAAATGAATGTGGATGAAATAGTGTTTAAAGGTTGCTTGTAATTATTGTACATGTTTTTAACAGTATTAATCATACCCATAAATAAGATGACTTCAGGAATATGCTCAGATCTCTCAAAAATGTTAAAAATGTATTAACTTTACCACTAAATAGGAAATTCAATGTTCCCTTGTCTACTGCCCAGTAAAGACAAACAGATTTTCAAACTGAAAATACTTTCAATGCAGAAGCATATGGGAAAATAATGGTGTTTGTTGCTCTGAAATACCATAGAAAGTTTGGTATCTGGGTTCTCATTTCCTATGAATGAATGTAATATCTATATTCTGTTTTGCATGTTTTTCATTTTGTCAATGGTTTCCTGACTTTAACGTGATCAAACTGTACAATATCCATGAGTCATATTATCATTTCCCCAATGATTGTTATCAGATTTTCTTGTGGTTATTACACTGATAGGGTGTATCACTCATCTACATGTACAGTACAAAACCCGGACATTTGTTTGAATTTTAGATTAAAGATTTTGCCTATTATCTTAAGACGGACTTTAAGGTTTGGATTAACTTGTGAAGGTACATCTTGAACCAGAATTTTAGCATTTGAAATAATATTTGTTTATTCATTTATTTATAAGCTAAGATTTACCTATTTATCCAAATGTTTAGGGCATTTGGTATTAGGTAAGTTTAAACAAGTACCTGGAAAGTTACACATTTATCTAGATTCAGATGGCAAACCTACATGGAAAACACATTAGTTTGCATCTAGTACAAGAATAGAATTCAGCAAGCCAAGTACAGTGTATCATATTTTTGTATGATATCCAACAAATCAAAAATGCAATTTCCTGTGTATCTCAACATGGTAAATTGTCACTGATGCATGACATAACTTGAATACCATATTGTAACACTATGAATAATGTTTACATTTTTGTGAAGGATATATTGTATTAAGTACAAGGGCATATTTAAGCATTTACTTATATGGTAAAAGTTGTTAAAATAAGCTTACCTGATTCATATATAACAAGAAAAATTCAAATGGACTTGAGTCCATTTGAGTGTACGGATTTTACTGTATTTTTAAAGGAACCTAAATCTACAGCACTCTATTTTGTTTGCAAATGCCAAATAATGAAATTTAACGTGTATCTTTAAAATGAAGTCCTGTCTGTTCAGGCATATTATAACTAAGGTAATGCGCATTTTTGAAGAACAACAACAACATATTTGTTCAATCTTTTATTTCCATATATCTCTTGATATTAATGGTGACAATTATGATACTGAAACTTAGTTTGTATTGTTAAGTAACAAAATAACATGAATTTATGGAATAACATGCTAGAACAGAATAACAAATATTTGTAATACCAATGATGATAATAAACTATGACCATGCTTTGATTATTTTGATATAATTCAACATAAAGACCAGTTGAGACACAGTCACTGTCGTAGCAAAGTACGACCGGGAACTAGACAGAATTTTTAATTTTAGATAACTTCTTCGTGAGCCGAATGCTATTATTTGAAAGCAGTAAACATAAACATTTATCATTTTACATCATTTGAAGGCCCTTTTGAAAATATATAAGCAGATTTGGAATTTTTGCTTTAAAAAAAGAAAACTAAATTAATTTATACATGTCGTTTTAGCATTTCTCTAGCAGCTAAGATGCACTTAGTTTAACCATTTACAAACAAAAAAGAAAAAAAGTTTTGACAATTATTTTTTTTAAATATGTAGGCCCTAAAATATGAGATTACAGACCTTTCAAATGATATAAAATACTGAACTGTTTAATGAAAAATGACTTTCAAACGATAATTACAAAATTACTATGTTTTGTATTGTTATCAACCGCCATAGTTTTGCCAACCTTCAAAAAGTTACCTTATCTCTTATCAGTTACTTGTTACTATTAATAGATTTCAAAACAATGAGATCTAATGTTCCTACACAATATTACCAGACAGTCACATGATTTTCTCCGAGGATTTCCGGAATAACACAACTTCACAAATTGATTCCACAGGTAGCACATCGTAACAATACGTAATGCTTCGGCAATAATCGGATCTTCTAACAGCCAATCAAAACATAGAATTACATAATATTGGATAACACTAACCCCGCTCCAATTGTACATATAGGAATATAATACTGGCAATTTTCCGTACAGAAAAAGAAAATAGCTGAACCTGTAAACTTAAATGTGACATGTGCTTGTTTGCAGACCCGTTTAACAGAAATTTATCAGGGTTCTTTAATAAGGAGCTCACTTTCATGTCAGGTAATTAACTATTTTATTCACAGGTGTATGGTACAATGAAATGGACCGAAACCACTATTGTACTATGTAATGGGATTTTCTTCGATCCATTAAAAAAAAAAACCAGGGCATTTTCTTGTGTTTTATGAATAATACCATTGTACTATCATAAAGTTTTACTCAAGGCCAAGTTTATTTTTTTGAATTTAATGACTTTGAAAATTTGTATTTTTCATAGATTAAAGAGTTGTATCAAAGATGACCTCTGTGGAACACAAAGCAGACCCTGCACTTCTCAAGGACATTGAACATGGTGCCAAGCTGAAACACGCGGAGACAGAGGAGAAAAACCCACTTCCAAGTGCCGGAGGTAATGTATAGTTATGTCTTCTCTCTGTTTATATGGCTCTCACTCTTGGGTTAAACATTACCATTGACTAAATGTCTGTCTTTTATTAAAGCTCTTGTGAACCTCCGTTCAGGACAGGAAGGTACAGTGCATCCAGACCATATTTAAAGTTGTGCCTGCTCAGCTATGGGTATCTTGAAAAACCACTGCTCTAGAGCGCTATGAGAGATTGAATTATTACAAACTCGGGTTGATGTGCACTCAAACATAACTAAGTTCTTAAGCACGGACAACCAATTAAAATGTGTCTGGTTAGCATTGTGAGAAAACAAGGCGATTGAACCAGTGACCATCAGAGTTTCAATGTTACCACAAAATACACTCCTGTAATATTTACTTTAATGCAAACTGCACCATAAAGTTACAAATTAGTCATGGTAGTTACAAAATAATGAAAGAAAGGGTTTATCTACTTCTTAATGTAGTGTCATTTAAACGTTTTTACACTTTTCTCTTGAAAATGTTCTTTCCATCGTTAGATAAAGATTCAGGTATTTTGCTCCTATCATGACAGTTTGATAAAGTGTCAAGGTTGCAGTTAGCTTATCACTCATTGCAGGATTTTACACACAAAAACACTGCATAGCTGTCCACACCTTTTCCCGCTTTGGTTTAAGGTTAAAATATTGTTCACCAGATCCAGGAATCTTAGTATTTCAGGATATGACTGTGAATTTCAGTTGAGCAAATCCATGTTGAATATATGTGTAAGTTTATAGCTCATGTAATGAGTACTTTTTGACTGATGCTATTTTTTCCTTTATGTAACAAAAGGATTGTGTGCTTTTGTGGTTACACTATTGTGGAAAAATAAAAATAAGTTCAGAGCCCCATCAACCTGTGTACCATTACTTTATCTACATTTAATAGCATTACAGTGTCAAGGACTAGATGTTAGTGATAGCTTCCTTTTACAAGAACATTTGTTTATCAACATTTAAATATTTGTAATACAAAAAAATACTAGTTTTGAATTTTTACCTGTAAATAGAATTTTATACTTCTTGCTTGAAAATGACATCTTTTGAAGATTTTAAGTGTATAAACAGTTTAAATTTCCTCGTTTAGATGTATAAAAGAAAGGATGAAGTTTAAAGTAGCTCTTTATTTGCATTTGAAGAAAATAATGTTTAACACAAATGGTAATGATGAATGACTGTTAAAACTTTAAACTTTACATCTGATATACATCTAGGAAAGTGAACATTTATATTCAAGGTGAAATATAAGGGGTGGGGTTCTTGACCTGTTATCAGCATTGTTATCAACAATATTTTAAACAGCTTACCAGTATAATCTATTTTGTGGGAAATGATAGCTATCATATATTGTATCAAATTATTTGGGGTAAATGCAAAACTGGCGTAAGTCTAAGTGAAAAACCTAAGAGCATGTCTGTTTCTTACTAAAACTTTCATTTATTGTTTATCTGCCTTGTCCTGTATAATAATAAATTAAGGCTGAAACCAAATATAAGGCAAGGTGAAAGTATAGTCTATTCAGGATAATGTGAAAGTCTTGTTATGATTCTCTCTGTTCATTAAAAGTTATGCTTTGAAAATCCCTAATTCTAAGAAATATATGCACCAACTTCATCCAAGAGGTTAAAAATTTACAGAATGATCTACAGTTGAACTCTTTTACTTTGTCATGAGGTAACTATACATTATATTTTGGAAATGTTCCTTATGCCCAAGGTGAACATTATTTCATACTAGATACTGTCTGTATAATGAGGGACATTGCAAGTAAGGGCATGAAAAAGCAATAATTCTTGCACAGGTGTTTGACTTTATGGCACGTTTTTGGGTTAATCAATAGTAGTTAATTTTTATTTGCATGTAAACCTGCCATTATTTATTTTCATGTAATTACATTACTACTTGTAGGTCATAATTACAATATTTCAGTGTCTAGCAAGCATATGTAATGACTTTGGAGGTAATGTACAGCTAGCTGTATAGAATTTCGTAAGTTTGGTAATAACTTTGTGGGTATATGTGGTTAGGCAAGGAAAGATTTGCAAGAAATTTCCTTAATTTACTTGGTTTTAGGTGAGAAAACGTGTGTGTATACATACAGATCAGTATAAGGGGAAAACAAAACTGTCTTTATAGATTGGTTAAGGTTGCAAGGTTGCTGACTGGTAAAGTCCTGTAACCTTTAATACATTGGAGTCATGTGACAGTGCTGTTTATGAACTGTGAGAGAAAATTTTCACAGGAGTAGAGATACTAATGACACTGTATTTGTAACCTCTGATGTGATGATAGAGGGCTAGTTTAACTGGCCACCTTTCCTGAAACACTATGGAAAGGTGTTGAAATTGAACAAAAGATAATTTTGATAAAAAGGTAAAAAGTGGTCTAAATTTTCTATTTCCCAAAGTCTAAAAATTGTTGAAAGCCTTGGGGAAAGTTTGAAAGTTGACTGACAGTGGCCAACAGTGTACTATCAGTCTTGCCATTGTATTGTGATCATTTTTATATGCTTGAGGAGACTTATTATGTTATGCCCTTGGTCTTCTGACTGTCTGTCCGTCTGTTCATCAGTTAGCAGTTTCATGTCATGGTTCTTATTTTACCAAAAATTTAGCCAAAAGATACAAAGCATGTCTTCAATTTACTAATATATTTTGTAAGCAATATTTTATTCAAGCCTATATGTAATTATTTCATGTTTTTATTCTAGACATATCCCAGGAGAAGACAAAACAGGCCATTGAAACATTCGATCCATCCAACTTGAAACCTGCACAGACTACAGAAAAAACTGGATGGAAGGAAGGTTTGTCATTCACTTGTATACATGCAAAAAAAAGGAAAGGCAAATTTTTGTTTGGTCTCCAATTTTAGAAATTTTTCTGCAGATATGTTTATTCTTTTATCGTTGATATTTTGTACTTCTTTTAATCATATTAGATATTAAATCATATGACTCATACGCTCAGTATGATACTAAACACTGAAAATACAAGTTGGCTTCCTTTAAAAAGTAAGCCAAAGAGAGGTCAGCAGCTGTCGTCAATGAAAGAATGAATCTACTTTTTTCCAAGATCATTTTGAATTTTTTAAACGTTCTGTGACTTAAACAATTATAAAAACTAGTAACCTAACTATTATTAATAGTTAATACCTTATTATGCAAAATGACCGAAACTGGCTATAATTTAATTATTTCATATGTTTTTATAGTGGCGTATCTATCATTTAAATAAATGAAACAAATTAAGATAACCTCATGTATTTCATACCTTGTAGAATCTTGGGGATCTTCCTATAAGCCCCTAAGGCTTTACTCCCCCTCTTTTACAACAATGCATGTAGTTGTTGAAGCCAGAACTCCCATGTTTAACAGCTGCTTTTTTAAGTTTTGTTTTCCCTTTCAAGCTTTAATTACACCTTTCTTAGTCCAAATATTTTACAAAATAATCAGCGATAGTATCTGTTAAGCTGGACTAAATATTAAAAGGGCGTAAATTTGATCCAAATCGAGGAAATGGACTTGTCAAAAATCCTCTGAAATTCGTAAAAAATATTTACCATTTTTTCATGACCATGACTAAATATTAACTTGTTCAGCAGCCTGATGAGTTTCTCAGAAAAAAATGCATTTTAGAATTTGTAGCTTTTAAAAAGTAGCATGCATTATAAGAAATGCATCCCTATAATTGTATATTTTTGTGTTTAGTTAAAGCTGACTGACTGACTCACAGAATTTTGCTGATTTTTTTTTCTTTAAAATTTAAGAGAATTTAATATACTACGGAAAAACATAATATTATGCTTCTATACGCCATGAATAACCAGGATTAGAACCCACGACCTTTCGGTCAGTAAAACTTGGTTTAAATATGTTCTTTGCAATTGCAGCAAAAATTTCAAGATGTAAGAACATTTTCTTTTTTTTTTTCATCGTCGGCCCATCTGTAAGTCAGTCGCTTTAAGGGAATACAAAATTATTTTGTACGTTTTGTTCATAATGAGCCGTTTTAACCATGGGCCGTTTTGACACGATGTTAAATTTTGGTTTCGTTTAAATGAATTCGTATTTTGATTCAGAGCATGCGCATAACTATCTTTGTAGACTGGTTTTCATGATTTTAGGCTTAATATGAGATCATTAACTAAAATTTGATACGCAAAAATGGATGCCGCCAGCAATTAAAGCCAACACTGTGGAGAGGTCTGATGACCTCTCCAATAAACGTTTAGTGCAGTCGTTCTGAAGTTTTGTTTTATATATATATGAACAAGCTTGAAGTTTTGAAACAAAGTTTTACTTTTTATTTCTCTGTTTAGGCAAAGTCTTTTCAGGTTTTCCAAAAATAGTCTATAAAAATTGTTTTGCTAAGTATGAAGTACAAAATAGCATGTTGGACTGTTTCATTTTGATGCACCACATGCTCTATGCCTTGTAAGTGCATAATTACTATAAACAAGAACTTGCACTTAAAAACTGGTAATAAAGGTAGTCTATATCAAACAAAATGATAAAACTTGGTTGAGTAACTTTTATGAGAATATATATTTAACTGTTGTGTGAAGATAGCTAACATGCAGAAGAGGGAATTTTTTTTATTGCAAACCCCCCCCCCCCCCCCCCCCCCAAAAAAAAAAAACCAAAAAAAAAACCCCAAAAAAAACTGTCAAGTAGTTTATAATCTAAACTCAGAATTACTACATTGAAAAAGTCTCCATGGCAGCCGCCATCTTAACATAGTTTTCAGGAATCATGTCAGTACTGGTGAGACAAGTAGTTCTCTTAGTCAAAGGGATGTGTACTGGTTTGGACCTAGCTTGATTAATGGCAGTAGAAAAATGCAATCTTCACCACTCTTCCAAAAGTCCATAATGTTCATACTTGGAAAAATGGAATATCTGAAATAATGTTTGTGTGCATATATTTCAGCCATTAGTCATGACAAAGCCACTGAAGAACTTAGCAAATTTGACAAAAGTTCTTTGAAACACACACAGACAGAGGAGAAGAACCCTCTGCCAGACAAGGAAGGTTTGTAAACCTTTAGTATTTACTGTGAAAGGTTAAAGAATTCCTTCTGAACAGGTAGAACTATTAAAAATGCAGAATTTGTTACTAGATTTATATCATTGTTTTTATATTGAGGACTAGTATAGAATTGTTTTAAAGGTGTTTTCCTGTACACAAGAATGTTTTCAAAGGCTGAATAGTTCTTCTTGTGATATATACTCAGATGTTTTTAAAATAAAGTGGAAGAACAGTGTTCCTGTTGCTTTTTAAAGTTTGGGAGAAGGGGGTGGGGGTGAAAAGTAAGTTTTTCAGGATTTTTTGTGCTTAAGAGATTTATGCCGATACTACTCAAAACAGTGGGTCACAGGTGAACAAGGGAAGGAGTTATTTCTTTAGATATATTTGGGAAGAAGTTAATGTCATTTTAGTCTTTAGTCCTTACAAAAACATTAAGATACATGTATTAGGCATAAACAACTTGCTTACATCTTTATTATTAGTATTTTAAAGGTATGAATTGTTTGCTACATTTTGATAGAAAATGTTGACAGATGTTTTACTCTTGATTACTCATATCCTTGATATAATGTTTATATAAACTCTATCTGTTGTATCATATTTTAACAATATAAAATGAATTAGCTTTATATAATATGCCATAGCATTGCTTCCATCAAGTTTCCAAACGATTATGTTAAACATGAAACTTGCACAGGATTGAAATCATTAGCCCTGTAATAAGTTCTTGTATTGGGATCAGTCTAATGCATTTTATGCAAGCTGTTCAAAAAAGATGGTATCAGAACTAAAAAAGGAAAAATGTTTTAATTGGGAATGCTGAAGAAATGTTATGGCAGTCAGTCTATTATGTAATGGCATCGCTCTTTCTGCTGCATAGAATACCCGGCTATTGCATTTATAACTGCATGCTGCCATAGAAACCCTGCAAACTATTGTGTATTGCTTGTGTAATATTATTGTATCTGTTTAGTGTTTATTTTGTAGGATTTCTGCCTTTAAAAGTCATGCAAACATGTTTTTTTACTGACCTTGTTAGAAAGTTGACCGTGATTAGTGAGAAAGAAAGCTCTTTTTAGCGCACCTGTGCACATAGTGCTCATGTGAGCTTTTAGGATTGGTGGCTGTCCATCAGCCCTCACAATTATCTGCTCTGAAACCACCTGACTAAATATGATAGAACTTACCTGGAACATTCTTTGCATGAAGGTCTACCAAAGTTTTTCAAAATTAAATGTTCCAGTCCATTGCAGATCTGGTCCACAAGAGTTAAAAAAATAGCTTTTTAAAAAAAAACAGCAAATTTAAGGCCTAGAGCAGAAATATTTGGTATTCAGTGTAAACAAACAGATCTCTACCAATTTAGTTCAAATCATGGCCCCAGGGTCAAAATTGGCCTAAGTTGCAACATTTTTTACATAGGGAAAACTTCAAAAATCTTTTCTGAAACTACTGCTTTGGGATTTAATATTTGGCATACAGGTTCACCTAAGTCCTCTGAAAAAATTGTTCAGCTTACGCCCCTGAGGTCATTTATGACTAGTGGGTCACTTCATCACTTGATTTAATAAAGGCATGTATAGTCCTCTATCAAGATAGTTCAAATTATGTTTCTGGGTTCAGCATTGACCTGCCCCAGGGGTCACTTGATTTTATTTTTGAAGACTTGCATAGGAAAAAAAACTTCAAAAAACTTTTGTTAGAATATTTGATATGTAACATGGCCTGGTGGATCTGTACCAAGTTTGTTAAGATCTTGGCCCTGGGGTCACCAAAGCTAAAAAAAGACTTTTCTACTTTTCTTCATAGAGCATTTTTTTATTAACCAATTTATTAAGCATTTGGTACATGGGCACCTTTCTGATTTAATTCAAGAGTTTTAAGGGTTTGTGATATGAAATTAAAAAGTGTGTTCATTGTGAAAAGTTGCATGAAAGAATTATTAGGAAAAGATCTGACTTTAAAAGTGTTTATTCAGAATTCCAGTTTACGTGCTTATCGGAGTATTTTAAGCTTAAAAATTATCTAGAAACGCATAGGGCTACCATTTTGATGCTTAAGTTTACACACGCTCCCTTTTAAGTACACAAGGAAATTTTCGTATCTTCAGTTGGTACATGGAACAGCTGATTATAACTTCCGTTTATGAATTGACTGGGTATCTATATTATTTTCCCACCAATAGTCTGTTAAAATTGCTCATATATTTTTAGAAACTGTAAACCTGTCTATGGTGACAGCTGTATAATGTAAGCACTTGATCCATTTTGCTTCATAATGTCAAGTGTTTTGGAATTTTTGTAACAAAAATAGACTGTCATGGCTTGTTCAAAGTTTAAACAATGAAAAATTGACAATTTCTTTCAAAGAAAAACGGTACTGCCATAAAAAAATGGTAATCCCAAACAGCGATGACATTATCAGCTCTTTATTTAAATCAAAAATGGCTCATGTCATTGCTAACCAACTAACATCGAAAATTGGCAAAAGCTTTCCCATGGTTGCGGATAATTGAGTCTGACAATGAAGTGTGGATGACGTGTGATATGTGTAAAGTTTCAGGCTAATTATTTAAAATGTAATTGTGTCAATAATGGCACCAGTCATTTGATATTAAGTCTTGTAATTTACCCTTTCAAGTAGATTAAATATCCCCATTTACCCCCACTCCCACCCACTTGTAAAGGTGGGGGTAATTATCCACAGGGTCAAAAAATTATCTGGAACTCTGTTTATTGCATATAAGCAAAAGACATAAAGATGTTGGTGAGAGCTGTTTATTGCAAGGGTGTAAAGGAAAGAGAGTTTATTCTATAGGAATAATGTTGTTGTTGTTTATAGCAGAAAGTTCTCTAAAGAAAGGTAGGAAAGTTTATTGGGTCGATTTTTTTTATTACATAAAAAACTACATGCCAGTGGGTTTATGTATTGACAGTATGGGAACTCGGGAAACGTTTGTGAGAGCTTTGTTGTGTAAATGCTGTTTTTTGTGTAAAAGCAAGGTGCAAATATATGTTTCATAAAAACTCTAGAAAATGGCTCACTTGCATAAAAGCTGTAGGCAAGGGCAGTATTTTTGCAGTAGAAAAGATAGTTTACTGAACAAAAGCTTAAAGCTGCAGGCGGGTGTTACTGTAACAGCAAGAAGTAAGACTATAATTATCTATATAATATAAAGAAATCATCAAAAACTGCTGCTTTTCACAGTGATTTTTACTCTAGAACTGTGTCATTGTGGGGTTCTGGCTCTTTTTTTAAGCTATTGGTGAAAGAGTTCTTCAGAAAAATTACCAGTGCTTATGACACATAGAGCATCTGTAAAGCTTACCTACCTTTTGTGAGACTGTAGGAAATCAGGGAACTAATACAACAGTGTTGCTTTGGTCTGGAGCTTTAACCTTGATTTTATATAAAAAAAAAAAAAGAAACACATTAGATGTTCTGTTGTCATGGTTATAGAGAAATTCCTAGATGTTGTTTAGGCCAATTTATCTTAGGAAAAAAAAGAAGTAAAAACACCAAACACTTTACAATTCTTCTGCTGTACAGTTTGAAATGTATAATAGAGTGTATTTGTTCAAGGCATTAAGAGACAGACTCATATGCAATATATTGTTGACTTGATGATCTGTCTTCATTTTCAACTAAAACACTAAAAATGTCTTCATTAAGTAGATGATGGACTTACTATCAAAGCAGTTACTGCATCAGACTGGTTCCAGATCAATTATTACTTGTATACATTATTCAGGTTAGATAGATAACTCTTCCATTTCAAGTGTTGTTTTTTTTAAAGTTCAGTTGGCTACTTCAGATTGTAATGGTTATAATGCAAAGAAATTCACTCTAGTCTTTGTCAGTGACATAAAATCCTGAAAGTTGGACAACTAAGTTGTTGAAAACTTTAAATCATTATATCGAAATAACCAAGAACATTACTGGGTAGATTTCTTAACTTTTTTAATTTGTTTAAATTTTCATTGGTGTGATACTGTAACTATAGCAGTCTCATTCGACATTTGGGTAGATAAGTTTTTCAGGCAAATTTACTTCTAGTTAGGTTCAAATTGTCGTTTAGAAGAAATCTACATTCATTGACCATATAAAACTATAACCATTACAAAGACAACCTGGTCGTAGAAAAAAGACAAGTGTATAGTTCTTTTTGCCCACCATGTGTCTAAGTGTGATCTAGTGTTTATAAAAATCCATAATTCATGTTTGGGTAGGAGAACAACTTCTTGGGTTTGTATACTTTTGAAACAGTATTTCTCTGACTGTCTGTACCTCTGATAGACAATATCCATTATTTAGGGCATAAAAACAATGACAATGTTCAAATGAAAATGGGTATACAGGAATGATTAATAAATGAGACGAGCTGTTGTATCCTGAAAAGCACTTCAGGTATACTAGAAGCATGCTATCTTCTATTCAATATGCACTTCAAAATATATTTACTACTACTCCGTATACATGACTGAAGTATTAATTATATAAACCCCATATATTATGATATATATTTTTTTATCAAACTGTTCTAAAAACTTCAAAGGTGGAAGGCTGGTCACATAAACATTTCATTCAGTCATCTTAACTCTTTCATGTCTCTGTTCTCTAATCTTTGCAAAAATATAAGTGAAGTTGTCCTATTAGTTAGTGAAGTAGATTACAATTAAGCCGCCATTTTCCCTACATTTCTTCATGAGTTATTGCTTGCGAATTTTTACAGACATTTGCACTTGCGAACATCAGGCGATCAGGAGATCGTGGTTAGAATCCCACCAGGGGTGAAAGTCTACAATGACTTACCGCATTTCTAACTTTTGGCCCAAGAACTGGTTTGAACCCAGGAAGCAGTCATCAAGATTGATTAATATAAGTTGCAAGAACTTGCTTCCTAATAGATGCAAAATAAATAAGTTTAAACTAATCTAAAGTGAGGGACTGTAATCACAGCTGAAGTTTGCTGCAGTATTTGTTGACACAGTCTTGTAGATATATTAAATTATTCTTTTAGGTCCGTTTTATTTCCTAACTTTAAGAATATTATCAGTCTGCCAAAATAGGGGTTATATGGGATAAGAACTCAGTGATACATGCTTGAAAGATAACAGTCATGGCTTTTGGGTTTATGGTCCTAGTTTCTTGCTCTGGCATTTAAAATAGCATGGTGCTATAAAAACTTGTTTCTAAATAAAACATTACTGTAACTTTGCTTTATAGATAAAACATTACTGAAACTTTGCGTATCCACATTCATATCAGTAACAGGCTCATTTATTCCACTTTTCAAATTTCTCACTTAAAAGTATTCTCTTTTTGTCTTCTTTTTATAAAATACACATGTATAGATCAGTTCCCATTTACATTTTTGGACATTCTAAACCATTTTACATTTTTCTGTTTTGTCCCCTATTTTATATTTTTCTTGACATAACTTATCAAATCTGTTATCTTAAAACAGAATGCTGGTTGTAAATTATCTGTTTAAGCTTTTCTTGTGCAAACTTTTTTAAACAGAGCACAGATTTATAACATAATATATAAAACTCCAGACCAAAAGTTCGAGTAACATACTAAAATGAATCACATATTTGTATTGTCATAGAAACTGTTTATTTCACCGAGTAGTTATACAAGAAGAGAAAAAAGAAGTGGAACATAGAAAATCTATAGGAGAATTCGACAAGTCTTTGTTAAAGCGTCAAAACACTCAGGAAAAAATTGTACTGCCAACCAAAGAAGGTAACGTATGATTAAAAACAAGAAATTTTATAACTAGTTTACTTGATTTATGGAATAGTCTTATATGGTTGGGTAAGTTCTTAGTAATGGGGAGAGACGCTTTGAGCTTCAGTCCCAACAGATTCAGATTGAGTCCAGGCATATGAAAACCTGTTTTGATATGATTCAGGTGCTTTGTGTGATCTAGATGGATGGTTTGTGTGATCTAGATGGATGGTTTGTGTGATCTAGATGGATGGTTTGTCATGCAGGATTTATTGCAGCTTTACATAGTTCATTTGCTTACAGATGCCCTTGTGTTTTGTTGCAAACATGCTTAACACCCTCGTCAGATTTTTTGCCCCTCCTGCATTGTGTTGTTACTCTTGTCCACATTTATCCTGATATCAAAACACTAGAAATGGCTGCCCTGTTTTGTCTAGCTGCATTGCTCATCATTTTTACCTTCTCCCAGTGTTGTACGCGAATCCTTGAAATATTTGGCGTGATTGCAGATGGCTGCTTTGTGCTTAGCTTTCAGCAATGATAAGTGAATGATTACTGTGCAAGCTTCCAGAACATACATCCTAATTTGATAGTGACAAGTGTTTGATATTTAATATATAGCCATTGCAAAAGCAAAGAGAGAGTACGACCACAGACGTTCAATTGACAGTTTCGACAAATCGTTGTTGAAATACCGACACACAAAAGTGAAAAACTCCCTTCCGTCAGCAGGAGGTATTGAGATGATGGGATATGGGTAGCAGATAATGATCAACAACTTTATAGATTATTAATTGGGTTGCTTGTTGAAGTTTTCTTTATGGTTTGTTTGAATGTCTTGAAAGTTGCTTACATGTTTAAAAAAGGGGAAATGTTTACAATTTAGATACATATTATTGCATTAAAATCTAATTAATATTCTTGTGTAGATGTTAAAAATGATAAAATGTTTATAGATAATATGTTGATTAAAATGTATTTTTTGCCAGTTGGTACTACGTGCTTTATAATTAATGAAGTATATAGAGTGGAAATGCAGATTGAAATCGACAGTGGACGTGATGTTTTTTATAGAGTGAGATTTGTTGTTGTAAGCAAACTGTGATTTGATTCTATCCTGATTCAATCGATCATATTTTGACGTAAGATACTGGTGAATTGGCTCAATATATGTTAGCTAGAAAGAGTAGTAACTGTTTGATTTATATTCACTATTAATTCTAGATTTTTGTGTGGCTATAGGAATGTCAGAACCCATACTATATATTTCATTTCTACGTTATGTATTATGGATTTCTTTGGTTGCCAGAATCTTGTAAAAAAAAAATTAATCAAGCAGGTCATTGGTAACACAGAAAAAAAATTAAGATGATTCTACCAAAGAAATAATTGTTTTAGTCCTAATTTTTGACTTAAACTTGATTTCACTGGACAAGCTCTGATTGACCAAGATTAGAAATTTTGTCAGTTTCCCATAGGTATGCAATCATCCAGGTAAATTGAATTTATAATATGGGTTCAGCAGGTGTAGAATTTTAGATGGATTAGAATTAACTAGTAAAAACACATTGCTGACCGTGTTTATTATGCCCTCTGTATTATTTAAGAGTTAATCAGTGAAAACTAGAACAGAGCTAGTGGATACAAAGGTCATATGAAGCTTTGCTTTCACTTTCATACATGAACTCAGGTAACCTTGTTTCTAAGAAACAATTCTATGCGCTAGATTCATTCATATGCATAGATTACTTAAGAAGTGAATCTTTCCATGTGGCAAAATATTGCAAATTGTGACGGAGATATTCACAGGAGGAAAAATCTGTGTATTTATGAATGTTGGAAATATTAAGTTTGCTGATATTTTAATGCACTTAAGATGTAGTTGATGTGGAATAAATTTTTGTTCTAAATATTCATGCATCTCAAAAGAATTGAAAACACTTACAGTATATTCCATGGCTACTTAATATTCATTCATCATTTCAGTTCGTAATCAGTTTTCTAGATATTTTGGCCAATTATGCCTTCTGTGCACTGAAAATCTACCTGTTTTCTGATTCTTGTAGGTGCTATGATCTGCATGTATATTTCTTCTCATTGAGAAAATCTTAAAAAAAATTTCAATGAAATACTTTGTAATTCCTTAAACTGCTTTTGAATACACGGACAAAAAGAAAGAGTGGGCCTACAATTGTGTTACTGGGGTCAAGATAGGGCTGATTGGAGAAGAAGACCTAATTCCAACATTGTGTTAGGGCTGTGCTGCGAGATGCCTTGCAAAAACTTAAATTGGTCACAGATTTTGTCGGTATCATCTGAAAAGTCTGGTTTTAAACATTGTTAAACATTAGTTTTAAATGAAATGTATATTTTAAAATCCTTGAAAAAGATTGTTTACAAGTTAGATAAAACTTGATAATCCCGAATTATTCATAGGGCAGGAAGTTTTTGAACATGGTTAAATAAGGACCAAACAAACAGTTGCATACATTGTAATGGCGTGAAGAGTTAATTGAAGAAAGCCAATTTAGATGGAGAGAGTCAGTTAAAAGAATACTTAGCAAAAAGTAGTTGCCACTAACACAACATCATCAAGTGATTTTATAGAGAATATTCAACAGAGTGTTTATTTATACATGGTTAAGCATATTACACTTGTACCTCCGTACAGCTTGTATTTTTGTTGTTGCACATGTATAAAAAAAATCAGAAGAATTGGTGCTTAGTTATTGTTTATATTCTTGCTTTACAGACCAGTTTCTGTATCTTAATACCACACCATTGAAACATATTTTTATATATTTTGGTGCTTAACAATGAATGAAATTGTACAATATTGAGTGAGTATATTCCTGTTACAGTGATCATTCAAGAGAAACAGGAAGTTGAGCTGCGAGAAGAGATAAAGAAACACGATCGTAACAGCTTGAAGACTGTGGAAACACACGAAAGCGAGGCCCTTAAAGAAAGTGAGTCTTCAGTTGTTGTTTTCATTTTACTCCTAAGGAGAGAGATAGGTTTTTTTGTGTGTGCAAGACTTCAGTTCTCTAGCATATAATAAAACACAGACTATTTCTCATTGAATTTTATACAGATATGGACTTTTTAGCTGGTGAATATGATGTGATATGTACCTAAAAAATTTATATTGGCTGAGGTGATATTTGATTTATTATATAATCTATAAATAGCTTTTATATGGCAAATTTTATTCTTATATCGCTGTCAAACGAACGAACCGGAAACGTCATAATTCACAACATCCTGTCAGGTGGTGCATTGGAAGAAATTTGCCGAAATGGCCTTCATCATTTCCCGAAAGTGACTTGTTTCGCTGAAAATGTCCGAATTATAAACAGATGCTGGAGATTTCCAGGAAAAAAAAAACCCCAAAAACCGGTCAATATGGTCTGATATTTACTGTTATTTTGTTTACAAAAAGTTATGCCTGCACCAATCAGAGAAAGGAATTTCAAAGCTATTTATAAGTGATAATTATAATAAGATGTGATATTCACCTGATGGGAATGATATTGACCAAAGTGATCTATTTCATTTAGTATATAATAGAATGATATAAATAGATAGGATTTCTAAGAGTGTGAGTGTATTTTGTAGTCATAGCACAGGAAGCTACCCACAAAGGGATTGAATCATTCAGTAAGGAGAAACTCAAGCACACAGAGACACAGGAGAAGAACCCACTTCCAACAAAAGAAGGTAAAATAATTACTCCTTGGCTGAGTATAAATGGAAGCTAAGGTAAATGGAAGCTAAAGAGAAGAGTAAGCAGTTCTTAAATAGTTGCTCACTCCTGCCTATTAAATTGTTACCCAGTAAAATTGTGGCCCTATAAATATGCAAAACTTGTAAAATGTAACCTCACTCTCAATGCACTACGAAAAAGCAGGAAACACCTAAGACTGACATTTGCAGAGTTAGCTTTTCAGGACCAAAGGTGGGTTAATTTCAAACCTTAGTTCCATTCAAGTGAATCTCATGTTTGCAGGGCCTTCTCTAGAGCTATATGTGATCTCAACCCCTAAGACTGATACTGATGGAGTTGATTGCTGACTTTTAAACAGTGTGACCTCTTAGTAACAAGGGTCATAAGTTTGAACCCTGCTGTTGATCTGTTTCTGTTTGAGAATGTTCGTCGTTAATTGGTTCCCTTAACGGTAAGGTTATCAGCCACCCTACCAATAATCGATAATACTACTGTATGGTGTTTAGACCAAATAACATGCTACACAAACTGAAGATTTGTGAGCATAATGTGTTTGTTAAACAGAAAGAAAGGCATTATACTAAAAGCTGGTGAGTAAGTACCAGTAAGGAAAACGTGTCCAACATCTTCCCCATATGTCTACCACGTGTATGTCAAATACTTAAGTGTCTAATAGCATGTGACAATACCTGTTGAATTTGTAACATCTTGTGATAAAAGATCAGTGTAGAGCTTAAGTTATGGAAGCTTTGACGTGTAATTTTAGAAAAGGAAAAATGACCATATTCTGTTTGTTCTTAGTAATGTAAGATGCAATTTTTATTTCTATTTATTTTTCATTTTCTCTTTTCTACTAAGATCTTTTGTGGTCATGTTGAATAATGTATCGCAAGTTTTTACCTTTTATAGATATGTATGTTTATTTCTTTCAGACATCCAAGCCGAGAAGACAGCAAAGTAATGGACAAATAACTCTTGCCTGTAAAAAGTTATTGACTTTACCTGTGGTCCAGATAGCTTACGCTAAACAAAACAAAAAAGGAAACCAACAAAATTATAAACTTTCTCTTTGCTTAAACACTATGCCATTTGTGCCTTAATTAGTTACGTTCAGTTATGTTATGTGATATTAATTTGCTAGGCTGTTTGCTATGAATGTAGTTTGAAAAATTCAAAGAATATTTGAAACCCCTTTGGGCATTTTGTAATTGGTGCATTTTCTGTTGTCGTTTTCAGTTGTATGAATTATGTGGCTATAGTTTGATACCTTTTCTAATTGGGTTTTGAAAACACGTTTTGCCATTGAGAATTTATCAGATTTTAAATACAAACACCTGTTGTATCTGCAGATAAGATTGTTTTGGCCTAAGTTGTGACCTAACTGCCTTTTATGTTTGTTTTTCTGTCCACTGTTGTTTTTTGTACTTACAAAGTTCTTTTTAATTCATATTTTGTTATAAGTTGTTAGCTTACCTATTTTAACTTTATCTTTTTGAAGGGTTTGGTGTTTAACAATTTACCATAGCAACTCATGTATCCATAGCAAATCTGTATTGTACCTCAGATTTATTGGTGGAAAGTTAAAGTTTCAAGTGGATTGAAGTGTGGATATTTTTTCTGTCATTTTCTTTTACATCAAGCATCAGCACCAAAAGCCTCCCCCAAAAAAAAAGAAATTGTTACAGTGAAGATTTCAGAAGCAGGTTTAGAGTATAGAAGAGCCAGGATATATTATATAGTTGGTGTACAGTCATTTGTTGCAGTATTCTGGAAATACATATATCCAGGTTATACTTTGGGAAAGAACTGGGTGAAGTTATATATGTGTTAGAGATAATGCCTTTCAAACAGAAATGCTGCTGATGAATTGTAAGCTGACAAAGTAATGAGGGTGAAAATAGTAAGTTAACGAAATAATAAATGGTAATATAAAACTGTGTTTTCTTAAATATGAAAATATTTATCCAAGTTGCTTAGTTTATCATATATTAGATGAGCAGAAATGTTACATTTTGGAAAAAGAATATTCTGTTTACTTATATGTAATTCAGTGGCTTTAGGTTTTAGTGCAAGGTCTTTGAATTAAACTGCTAAGTGTTAGTCGGTCTACCAGTATGAGAGAAAGGGCATTATAACAAGTTGAAAATCAAACATATCTAAATATCTGTTATGTCAAAAGCTGGTTAAGAAAAGGATATTGAAATTACACTGCCTGCTTACACCCTTAACCTGCTTCGAATTTTTTTGGATAATGAGAGATCGTGGTTGAAGAAAGGTAAAGTTCTTTTTGGATAAATTTTGAAAGGACCACAGTAGAAGGCATGGGATCAAATTTTCTTGTATATAGGTATTACAACATGTGATGACTATAGCATTAGATTACTGTAATGTCTTTTTTCATATTGTACATTAGTTAGTAAGTATCCATAAGTCATAATATTGTATAACAGTCATGTAGTGAGGTGTAGTCTAATATATTTATATCATTTTGGTATTTTATATATTTTTTTTTGCTCTCCATACTTTTTCTAATTTTTTTATTTGTCTTATTTTCTCTCTTAATCACAGTTCAGACTTAACTGGTATTGAAATATTTGTCCCATGTCATAGATATGTCTTTTAAGAATCCTTAAAGAAGCTGCTTTTGTACACTGACTGTATAGCATTAAATTGCTTCCATGTTTATTCCGCATTAAGCTGTGGTGTTCAGTGCTAGAATGATTTGTGGAAAAGGACTTGTGAGTTTGAAGCATGTGTTTCACGAAGTTCAGGCCCTTCCTTTTGATAAAGAAAGTCCCTTTACACCCTTAGCTTTGCCATTAATTATATTTTAGTCGTTAAAAGCTTCACTTTAAATGTTAAGCTAGAAGTTTGGGTAAAAATTGAACAGCTTAGTCTCAAGATGAGCGCAGTATTCTCTAATATATGACTCTTAACATTGTGTTAAGGTTTGTTGTTATTCATCACAGGTTCAAAGAATCCTATTGGCTAACAGAAAAGTCCAGATACAGCCAATACCTTTTGAAATGAACTATATAAATTTATCCCGTACAAATGGTTACCTCTTGACTTTTCAGTGAAGTAATATACTTTGAATCTCTTCTCTGTAGAATAAAAGCTTAGATTCTTTTACACTGTTAATGTCCACTTAATGTTTCTTTCAAGTTTTTAATATAATCTAGTCTCTTTTTTTGCCTAAAAAGTGCTTTTTATGTTAGTTGTGTTAGCTTACAAAATATTAAGCGCTTCCAAAGCATCTTTTTGCCATGATGATAACTTAATGAAACTTGTTCAGCAGAATATTGTTATTTTGTTTTGTCTGTTATTTTGTTTAGAAACAGCCACTTTAAGACGTTTTTTTCAACAAAGTTTCATTTTCATGCCAGTATTAGGGCATTTCTCATGCATTTTATCACTTGAGTATTGTTTACAGCAAATGATTACCGTTCTGTCTTATTTAACACCAATCTCATTTATGTCTAGAAATAGCATACTTTCTGAATTCTGATATTTGTGCAATTATTTCAAATACTTCGAAAGAAAAGAACAATTTTACATGATTCGGTTTATTGTTTATTTCATTGACAAATTAACAATGTTATAGTTTTTCTTTAGCTTGGCATTAATAAACCAGTTGAATCTGTGTATGTAATCTATGCAACTGTCCATAAGCCATGTATAATTGCTCTCAAATAAAAAGTATTAACAGTAGTATTTTCTTTTTCCTTGATAACCACACCCACTCCCTCTCAAGTCTGTTTATCATTGGTACCACTGGCCTTTATGACCAACGTCCCCTGCAGAGTGCAATTATTTTGAGGTTGTTGGGGATAGTGCAAGATACAGAATCACCTGGTTCTTATCCAGGATTAGTGTTTAGCACCTCGAGAAATGAACTGAAGGTTATTTGATTGCCAAAAACGGTAAGCGGGGTTAACCAGACATCCATTGGAACACATTTGTTGCCTGTGTGAGCTCTTCTGCTGTGTTTTACTTTCACTAGTTCCATGTAGGATGAGTTGTATCCATGGTGAGGCTATTTACAAAATTTTAAAGCATGACTGTTGTATTATGGGTTTCAATAAATGAAGAGCTTTCACTGTAACGCTGTTGATTAACTAATCTACTACAGGATGTTAACTCCTTTCTAGCTAGTACTCAGGTGCCCCTCTCCTACTAGGCATGTGCATGGCTTATCAGCCTGATACAGATCAATTACCCTACAGACTTCGACCTTGAATCGAGTTACAAAGTCAAACATTTAGACTTGGTCAAAATGTTTCAATTTATTTCAAAATGCATGACAAAAAGGTGGGAAAACACAACAATGTCACAAATATGATTCTGACAATCAAAAATGTCAGAACTCTTAGTTGAATTTCCATATTGCCTAATGAAGTAATGCCGCGTCTCTTTAAAGAAGTTAAAAATGAATATAAAACTTTTCCCATGTGTAATGTAGATATGCCCGACTTGAAAGAGACAAGTGGAGTGATCTGGACTTTGACACACTGTTGGGCTAAGATGACTATCAAAGCAAAGTGAACTCAAATGCCCTGTATATCTTATAAAAATGCAGATAAAGGTCAAGGATGATGCATAAAACAATCCCCATGTGTTTGCCATGCTTTGCAGGATTCATATTGCGATAAGTAACTTTAGAATTTCTACTTTAGCCTGAACAAATAGCGTTCAATAAATACAACTTAGTCATTTTGTTAGCACCTATTTTGCTAGACGTTACGTATCAAGGTCATTGAATAGAACATAATCTAATATTTCGCAAGTACAGTTAAAATTTCATCCGTGCAATTCCAACATCTGTTTTTACTGAACAGTTGATAGCCTGCTGTTTTCTACCACTCTTGTTTCATTTACGGAGATCCGCGACTATTCATCTGTCTGGTTATATTATTGTTGCTTGATCAACTTACTTGTGTTATTAATTACAAGTTTCGAACATTGCATTAACAATAACATGCTCCTCGATAAATTTCTAGCTATGCGACTCTCTTTTCTCCTGATCATAAGTTATAAAACTGAACCAGGTGTTTACTTTTATGCAAAAGTTTAAAGGGAAGGAATTATTAGCCCTCTTTTTTGCAATCTTTAAAATCTGTCTTACTTAGACACTAGGTAAGTTTAAAGTTCATGAAGAAGGCCCACCACCTGAGCAAAGAGTGCTCAGGGTGATCTTTTGTGACTGCCATTTGTCAGTCATCTGATTACAAAATTTCAGCTTGTGAAAACTCTAAAGGTCATATTTTAGGTCCAGTCACAATACTTGTTAGAAAGTTTGTCAAGAATAACAATTATTATTGTTACGGTCTTGTGCACACCTACCTATAATTGTATAAATACAACCTCTGACAACTGCCTTAAAGCATCGGCATGTCAAGCGGGAGTTCGAGGTTCGAATCCCACTCTGGGTTTTGTATTCTAAGATGCACTGCATCTTTCTGTTACGGACTTTCGTCTTTCGACTTTCTCAAGGAAGACCTATCCTATACTTACTTAAAAAATTGATTCTAAAATAGAATCTTTCAACATTTATGTCTGATCCATTGATCTAAAAAATTACACAACACCATTGGTCATCATAAATGGTGACTTTCTAAAGAGGGGATGTGTTACGGTCAAGTGCACACCAACCTATAATTGTATAAATACAACCTCTGACAACTGCGTCAGGGAGCGCTGGCCTGTCAAGCGGGAGATTGAGGTTTGAATCCCACTCTGGGTTGTGTGTTCTAAGATGCATTGTATCTCTGTTACGGACTTTCGTGGTTTATAAGATTATTCAGGACAAACTTTCTGAACAGTGTTATGATGGCTGGACCGAAAATAAAATGGCTTAAAACTATTCTATCTGCATTATCTAAAAAATTTCAGGCAGAGCGAAACCACCCCCAAAAAACAAACTATTAAAAAACTTGTATCTTTTCAAAAAGGGGTGGATTTGTGTTTTCACAAGGGAATTTTAATTATTATGTTAGACTGTAAAATAAAGATTTGTGAAAAAAAGTCTCGATCTTGATACTTCGCATCAAAATTCTTACTTTATTGACCTACTTGTTAAGTACAAAACTATCCCAACTGCAGAGACATCTTACCAAAATAGTGTTACCTACAGAATAAATGCACAGCATTGATTTAGCGGTAGAAATTTTTTTATACATGTAGGTTTTACTGTTACAGTAAATGTTAACAATTCTAAGTCTTTATTTTCCATATAAGTGGCTTATTAAGAGTGGCATAGTGTTTACATTCAGCACAGTACTATTCAAAAACTGTGAGCGTTGTTTGTGAAATGATACCGTCAATTTCAGAGTGGAAAGGATTCACCGAAAGAAAGCTGGCATTTATGGTGAATGTAGGAAATGTCTTCATGTAAGGGTAATTCAATTTTCCTTTATTTTGTCTGTTAAAGTTTATAAGGTATGTAAATATGTCTTAAAACATAGAGCAAACACAAATGGGAACATCATTTTATCAGTTGTCAAGTTTGCCCAATCAATGATAGATAGCTAGGTGAAGTCGCATTAAATGGACGTCGGTAATTACGCTTTGCCTCCTCAGTGATAGATAGCTAGGTGAAGTCGCATTAAATGAACCTCGGTAATTACGCTTTGCCTCCTCAGTGATAGATAGCTAGGTGAAGTCGCATTAAATGGACCTCGGTAATTACCCTTTGCCTCCTCAGTGATATATAGCTAGGTGAAGTCGCATTAAATGGACCTCGGTAATTACCCTTTGCCTCATCAGTGATAGATCGCTAGGTGAAGTCGCATTTAATGGACCTCGGTAATTACCCTTTGCCTCATCAGTAATAGATAGCTAGGTGAAGTCGCATTAAAAAATGGACCTTGGTAATTACCCTTTGCCTCATTGAGTTCATGGCTTTAAAGTCTTTGTGTTTAGGGGAAAATACTGATATTGTTTTAGAGAAAGGCCAAGATAAAATAATTAAAAAAAAAAAGCATTTTAAATTTGAACTTTCTTATGACAGGTTGCAGTTGTTTATACAATTTAGTAGTTTCCTTTCATGGCTAAGCATTCTTTTTGCTGAAATAATACAATGAATGATTTGCTAAGCAACACATGTACAGGTTTGAAAATATAAAAAGGCTATGAGAGTATAGTGGTAAGTACAATATATCCAATTGAAAAAAATCTCATAACTCTGATAATGCTTAGACATTCCTTTGCTGTGAGAAATGTAAGACTATATCAATACTGCCTGTAGACTGCACTCTGGAGAATTTATTTACACATTCAGACTTAGAAAGATTTATTTAACAATCTTTGAAGAACATGTGAAATTCACAAACCAACAACAGCATTGGAACAGAAGAGAATTTCTATTTAAAATAAGGTGTGAGAAATTTAAGACCAAAAAGTATGAACTGCCCTGTTGTCATGGTTGCCTGACAAATGATAATACAGTTTTTACTTTTCAAATACATTGAAACTTTAAATACCTACTTGTAGTGACAATGAAAACAATCACTTGATAGAAGTTGAACTCTTGAGTTGCAATGTAAGAATAATGTCCTTATAAAGTTCAAAAACAATTTTATGATAACTCTTTTTCTGTTTTTGTATGGATAAATACAACAAAATTTATGTGACATGAAGTGTTCAAGATGAAACTTTGAAACTGGTATCATTGGTTCATATTGAATCAATTTCCTAATGGAAATTAAAGAAGAAAATCAAACTTATCTCTAACTAGGAACTTCCTTAATGTAAGTGTAAGTTAGTAAATATATTTTTTTTTGTCATAAAAGATTATTTAAACATTTTGCTTGAGGAGACTAGTGTAACACCTATAGCTTTTGGTAGAATAAAATTGTCTTTGTTGGCTAATGACTAAGAATAAGAAGTTTAATATTCCCTAGGTAAAAAGTTGGTAAGTTAAATCGAATCATCACACACCTGGTCAACACTAAGGCTCCATCGGATCCCCCGTACCTGTTTCAACTACCTCACAACCACTTGGATACCTTAAAATGTGCTAACAAAATACTGTAAAAGAAAATAAACTGACAAAGAGGCGCATAAATATTGCGGGAAGCTATTAAAAAATGCTGCACATAACTCATTGTGAAATGAGTTGGTTCAGTCTTTCTGAAACTGCCCGTGTCCAAGAAATAAACCATGCAACTAGCAATGCTATATACTGGGCAAGTTGAAAAATCCAGGGATATATTTGCAAAGACTTGGGTTCCTTTTGTACCTCTTTATCCATTTCTTCATCCATTCACACTTGTTAGTGTTTGGAAAGAAGTCAAGTGGAAAAACCACTCAATATCAGACCCGGTTACACATGTAACCGGGTCTGATATTGAGCTCAACCCAGGCCCGATGGAGGATACGCAGTTGATTCTGTCAGCAGTTTCTGATGTAAAGGACAAGTCTGAATTGTCTACTTTAAAGAATGATGTTGCAGAGCTGGAAAGGCATTAGTCCAACTAATCAGACTAGTATAAGAAACACTGGGAAAAATTTTTGATAGGCCATGTCTTTTTCCAAGGCACTATGGTTTGACAGTAATAAACAAAAATATCTGTAAAATGGGTCAAACTGTCAATGCCAGATTAATTATTCTTGAAAGGAATCAGGAATAGTTAGATGAGAGGCTGTCCACTTTATAGGAACGTTTTGATAGCCTGGAATGTAATTTGGATGGTTCAAATAGTGATGTAGGTGCTCTGTTCTATCATGTCAAGCTTGTCCTATGCATGATTAATCAAGTAAAATATGAGATCTGCTTGTAGAACTGCAACTTATGATTATTGAAGCAGATCGTTTGAAAAATTTTCTACAAATGAAACATAATACTTACAAAATGTCTGATAGGTTGAACAATACTAAAAGTGCTTATAATCTGAAAATAGCTGAAGGCATAGCACAAAGTTTACTTATTACACAAGAAAATGACTGTAGAAAACAGTAGTGTTGATGATATACTTGAGGAATTTCAGATAGTAATTTTGAAATGTAGTGATAACTTTTTTATTAGAAAATGTTTCAAAAACAGGAGACTTGTTAAAGCGACTGACTCACAAAATTTTGCTGAAATTTTTTATTGTTTCAAATTTAAGAGGATTTAATATACTATGGAAAAAATATAATATTAAGCTTCTATACACCATGAAAACTGAAAAAAAAAGTTTTGACTTAACCAGGATTCGAACCCACGACCTTTCGGTCAGTAAAATGTAGAGCGACGACTTAGTCCTCTGAGCCACGGCGTCTAGTTATTTGATTGCCTCAAAATTAATCTTATAACTAAAGTATCTATCCCGTGACTAACGGGGTAAATTTTTTACCGATAAAAGTGTGTAAAACTTTATATTTTGATGTTTTTCTTTCACAAAGACTGAGTCAGTAACTTAGTTTTGATATCTTCTTCACGATTACATCAGATTTTTCAAGATGTTTAAACATTTTCTTTTTATCATCGTCTGTGAGTCAGTCGCTTTAAATCTTGGTTTAAGATTGTAGAATCAGCTAAAACTAAAGCTATGACACTAAATTGTTTCTAACGTATTTTAGTATTTTCACTATCATTGAATAATATCAAATGATTAAATGGATAATACGGCAGTAACTTTGTCACAGTTTGTGTCAGAATCTTTGATGGAGACTGTAGTCTCTAAGTTCTGTTAAATGAGCTAGCTTTGAGGCGTTTTAGCACAAATATGCATTCTAAGTCATTTCAAAAGTGTAAATTACTTAGGAGAATTACAATCCCTATTTGTCTTGGATAACTAGCAACATATAAAACACATACACACATATATGAAGAACAAAAAGCATCACATGAGTGTTTGAATATATAATTGCCAACCGGTTTCTTTTATCATCAGGGCAATAGAAACAAATTGTGCAAAACACTTAGCAATGAGTGTACAAATGTGTACATAGCGTCGCTAAATGATGACGTCATCAATAACTGTTAAGCTTTAGTTTAAAAATGTCTATACAGTAACATTCTTCAGATATCCTAGCTGAAATGTAACATCATTATTATGGAGTTTGAAAAATAGAAAAATTGAAAATTTAGGGCATTTTCTAGCATATATCCAGGTGTGTGCTTAATGATATTATCTTGTTGAGGAGTCTCTTATTTGTTGTTCATGAACACCAAATATATATATAATAGTAATCACAGTGACATAAATTCAACTACCTTGGAAAACAACCACTAGACAATGATACATATACCAAATTTTTTAGATCTGAGCCAGGTTGTTATAGACAAGATTTTTCATTCAAGTAGCCGTAGCAACCAGAATTCTGCATTTCATTTTTTTTAAATAACACCACTTTCCTAGATCTTCATGCCAGAAAAATCTCTGCCAAGTTTCATCAAAAAAATTTGGCCCAGTGGTTTCTGAGAAGATTGTGTCTGAAGTAAGTGGTGGATGCCAGATAGAATTTGATCACAACAGCTCACCCGGAGCCTCTGGCTCATGTGAGCTAAAGAAGTAAGAACCTAACCCATGCCTTATTCATGACCTGCCAGCATATTATCATTTTTTTTGATAAAGTTTTTGACCAGGGGATATCAAAATCCTGAAAAATATGGCCAAGTTACAGGGCCCACAATAACTGGAAATATGTTCCAAGAAATGGATACTTACTTACTGCCCTTTGCCTTTTTCTTTTTCCATGTAACTAAGTGACTTGAAAACTTAAAAAATGAATAAAATAGAGCTAGTTTACCTCTACCTAGAGTTATATAGCCACTTAAGTATCTTGTAAACTTGGGGGACAGATGGTGCAATCATTCTGCAACCCAGAAGTGATTGGTATACAGTTAAAACCTGCTATTAAGACTGATTTTTCTGGGGTTCAGTGCCAGAGTATACCCCTTTCTGGTCATATCTCAACAGTCAGTCCACCTAACAAGTGTTCGGGGGTATCCAACCAGTTAACCAATCTTTCTGCAAGGGACCCACTGCTTCCTCACTTAAATCAGAGGTAAAGGTCACATGACATTTATATGCATTGTCTGAGATCGGTAATCACAGAGAAATTTAGCCGGCCATGGTGAGGTTTGAAGTGTTGCCCTGGATGGATAATCTAGTGCTCTACCAAATGAGCTAGCTGGGTTGCCTTTGTTGTTTTAGACTGCTAATTTTTGCACGATTTTGAAAAAACTAGAACAGTGTCCATAGGACACGGATGCCCCCACTATGCATAAGTGCTCATAAACAAGAGCATGTATATCCTGTATGTAAGATTTTTTCTGTACATATACCTAAAATGATCTACAGGTAACCTTATGTACATGTTAAATTAAATTACAAATGTAAAATTTATATGTTCAATTATTTATATGGTATATAGTGAAAAAATCAACAAAGGGCCATAATTCTGTTAAATATGGTCACAGCACAAATTCCTTCCTTTACTACCATCTACACATTAAAGCTGTTCAACCCTGGAAGTTTAAGCAAAATCTGCCATCCGGTTTAAGAGGAGTTGCGTTCACAAAATTTCTACATAGTATATAGTGAAAAAATCAACAAAGGGCCATAATTCTGTTAAATTTGGTCGCAGCGAAAATTCCTTCCTTTACTACCATCTACACATTAAGGTTGTTCATCCCTGGAAGTTTAAGCAAAATCTGCCATCCGGATTAAGAGGAGTTGCGTTCACAAGATTTGGGGACGGACAGACGTACGGACGGACAAGTGCAACGCTATATGCTCCCCACTTTGTGGGGGCACATAAATCATCAGATTTCTTATTAGCCAGTCTTTACTTGCATACATTGCTTAATTCAATAGGCGAAAAATTTCAACACTGATTTTTGAGTGCATGGAAGAGATCAGTCCACACTTTCTCTTGATAAACATTTAACTGACAAAAAGCCTGAGAAAACTTTGTATTGATCTTAGCTAGTGACCTATTTTTAACTCACATGACACTATTTTAACTTGACTCTGAGAACAAGAAGTCAAGCTTTTCAGCAAAGCTTCATAAAGAAACGATAAAAATGCAGTCTCTAGTGTGAGCACATGCTAAATGTTGACAACAGACAATGTCTCAAGGTGAGTAAAACAGCGAAAACAGTTTCTGGCATTAACTTTATTCTTTCAATCCATTCACAATTTATTATATATTTTTAATGAGCTCTGCTGAACAAAAAACATAACTGCACTTTTACAGGATGTGAATTTAACAGATCTTTACCACTGCCCATCTGCTAAATATGACTGTCAGTCAAATTCCTATGACAGGTTTTAAACCTTTTACCTGGTTAGGACTAAAACAAATAGACATCTAGTTGACATCTATCTGAAACTAAAGCATAATGCTGACTTTAGTACAATGACAGTTTACTTTGGATTTGAAGCAAATTCCAGTATTTCACACGCTTGACAAAGTATTAACTCTGTTTCCCATGTTTGAATTTTTCAGTAAGTGTGATCCGGCAGAAACTGATCCAGCAATATATGACACCAATAGAACAATATACAGATGTCAACATTAATGGTAGGAATGGCAATTTGTTGGTTAGTCCCAAAGCATGGTGTATAATGCTGTTGTACACTTGTAAAGGCACTATTCCCAGCAGGTATACTGATTCTATTGCTGATAACAATGGCAGGGCAGTGAAGCTGGAATGTGCTCTGGAAGTGGAAAAATATCTAATATTACATATCAAATTCATAAATAAACAACAGCTCCTCACAGTGACGCCAAAGCTCGCCTGTTTTACAAGTCGACAATGTGTGCCATAGTTATAGCTCTTAAGCACTACTCCTGTATCCATATACCCCTGATGTTTCATGTCAAGATGTTGATATTGTTCATATTGATACCTTTGATCATTCAACTTAATAAGCAATTTTGACAAAAATTTTAAGTTAAAAAAGGGACATAACTCCAAAACTATAGCTTTCAGAATAATGCCCCTTGTGTTACAAATGCCTCTTGTCATTATAAGCAACCATTCAAAGTTTCATACTGATACCTTTTAAAGTGTTTGAGTAATGGGCTACATTAAAGTTTTTGCATGACGACGATGACTATAACAACGACGACAACACAGCGATCATAATAGCTAAACTTTCTCTTAGAAACAGATGAGTTAAAAATAGAAGCATATCACAACAAGGCTAAGCAATGATCACTTACAGACTGAACATTCTTACAGATCTTTTATAAAGCATTGTCAGCCTTAAATAATTACCCCAAAAACACAAAAAAAAGCATCCATATATAAGTGATGAATTTTCAGTCTTCATGTACTGAGTATGTTTATTGTAGTGTCACTCCTACTGAAACAGCCAGCCACAAAGACTTTGGATATATTTATATTTGTTTGCACGCACATCCTCTTATCCTTTAATAAATCATGCAAAGTGCCTGAAAGGCAGGCAATGATTTAATTATAATCTTTACCCAACTGGTGGCCAACTAAAAATAAAAGAGAGTAAAATTCTAACCTCTGAGAGACAGAATCAATGAGGGTAACCCAAAGTTCAAAAATAAATACAATGAAATTCAACAGTAAAATTCTATTAGTAATCTTTTACTTCAACTGATAACCTTGAGAACAATACATCATAATTTGCAAACAACTTATTTACATACAAATTGGTGAAAACATTTAATAATTCATCTGACAAAAAGTCAACTTACCTGAATACACTACCCAAACTTGTAAATGCATATAAGGAAGTTATTATAAGGAGACAAATCTTAGTTGGTGTTTCTGAAAAACAAACACAAAAAAACAACAGATTATCATACAAAATTAAGTTTTATTAAAATGGAATGGATTAAGTTCCTTTAAGCAAGGTCACATAAAATAAAGAGGGTATGTGGCTTTTGAAACTTTTAAGAACCATTTTCCCAGTTCCGTCAATATAGAATACAGTACGAACATGCCTTGATAAATCAATTCACAGTGTTTTTTAAACAAACACGTTATTTTCTAAGGTTAAGAATTAAATATACAACTTACAGTAAAGTTTCACTATTAAGACTACTTTTATTATTTCAACACCACACAGAAATTCATTAACTACAAAGAACCAAAGTGTAACACCACTCTTTGATCTAATTAGTGGAACATAACAGTACATTTTTTACAACCATTACCGCTTTACAGTGTCTCTTTGATTTTTAAGAAACCCTAACTAAGGTTTGAAAATGTTAATGCAGTTTAACCCTGAACCTGCTGAATTTTTGTAATAGATTTCCCCAGCTTCTAATTTGGAACAGTCCATTCAAAGTTTAAGGGATTTCAATATCAAAATACAAAAATGGAGCTACCAACAGTATAGAGCCTGGTCAGACTGCACTGGTGGCAAAGGCTAATCACTTTTGGTTCCATCAGGTTAAGGGTTAATAACTACAAATGAAGTATATATTTAACACACCAAAGTTTCTTGTTCACAGTTTACATTTTAACAAGTTTCAACAATTCAGCCATTGTACCAGAGAAATAGGCTTACCATACTGAAAATATCTATCTTACTGAGTTTATACATTGTTAGTACTGGTTTCCCATATGCCTTATGCCCCCAGAAGGGTTTAGTTACTTTTTATTGTAGGCGATTGTGGAAAATACTAACAGCATCCCATATCAGAGACACTCCTGATTTGCTAACATGCTCAGTGTATAGCATTACATAGGATCTTGGTTTACAGTCCCATCCAAAAGACAATAAGTACTTTTAGGGCAAAGCCATGAACTGAACTCAGGACCCCAGGATTACCGCTTCATGGTACCACTTGACCACTCCCCACCTCCCCTCCTAACCTAAACCCTGAAGAATTTCTCATGTATTCAGTCAGACTAGTACCATGGCTCAGATCCATGACCTTCAATGAATTAAAAGGAAATCCTCCTTATTACTCAGTGGTCATGGAGGTGGACCTCACATTATTCAAACCCACTTACCAAACTGTGTAAACAACAATGGAAACAAGGAATAATGTCCCACAGTTGACATAAGTAAGTACAGACGTGCATCTTTCTTTCTATCAGTAACCAATAAACTGAAATATTCAAAAGCATTAATTAGAAAATTTGAAGTATGAATCACTATCTAGCTAAATGTGATTATATTGCAAATGCAGATTAAGTTCCAGTATGTCTTAGCTTAATTTTAAAAAGATTAAAAGATTCCATTCACTCTGCATAACAGTAACAGAAATGGGATAATCTATCAGATTAGATGCTCAAACATTAAATCTTCACCTATTCTGAACAGCTGTCATGGTGATAAAAGAAATCCAGATATTATAAGGTTGGATATTTTGCCTTTGTTAGAGAGTCCCATGAAACATAGGTTTGACTTGCTAAAAAAAGGATGAGTACCTTTTTATTTTCGAGGAAACAAGAAAAAATAAAGTTAAATAAATAGATAAATACTAGGGATGGCAAAATTACTTCATTTAGGCATTCAAAGTTTCGGATCGTTTTCAAACGTTCCAATGACTAATAATAATTTTACAGAGTTTTCACTGAACTTCTCGACCAAACTCCACGCAGCGGTTACTTCCCTTTCAGTACAATAATCACTATGGCAGGCATGCCACGTGATGGTGGTCGAAGTAAATAAACAAAATGTTTAAACTTTTTTCAGGTTACTGCTTTTAATTTCATTACATCCTGACAAAAATCGATGCAATTCTATTTATTCTGAAATCCAGTTTACCTTCATTATGAAGGGGAGATCACTGCCAGGAGATTACTTCTCAACATGGTTAACCTGATAAGGTCTGAGTGTTTCCAATTCATTAACAAAAGGTGTATTTCTAGGTATCTGTATTAGGTAAATCCCAATTCGATTTAAACAGATATTAAGAAGGTTGAAAAGAAAAAGAAATTGAGACCATGCGCAAGGTATGGAAAGTATCATTAACATTAGCAATACGGATGTGAACTGTTAGAACAACCAAACCATACCAGTACCTTTTGTCTTACCCATTGTAGTTGACAATTGCTTAAACCACATGCCATCAATATTAGACGATGCATGTTTACAGTCTTCTGACCAGAGGTGTTAGCAGAGGTGTTACAGCAACGAAAGGTGGGAATTCACCTGCTTACTACGCCTTTCTTACTTCTTCAACACTTTCTGATTTTGTCTTTTCATGAAAACAAAATAGAGTTTTTTCCCCAAGCATTGGAATGCCAAAAATACATTCAAACGTTCGGCGTTGGATCCTAACTTTCCAACGTTCCCAAATAAATACCTAAAACTATAGCTTATTCCTATGCACTGTTTCATTTTTTTGGAAGGCTGAATATATAATGCCTGAAAATCCAACTCAAATGGCAAATGAAAGAAAGATTTCAGTTTTTCTTTCTTTACTTAAAAAAGAACAGAAACTTAAAATCCCTACCTCATAGGTATGATAATCATGAGTACTGCTTTCTCATGGACATGCCAGCCAAACATGAATGAGCCAAAGGCACATAATATAACTGCTCTAACAAAAGTTTGAGGACCTCTAGGACGGCACCAAACTATATATAAGGCTGGCTGAAATGAATAACAACCTTGGTAACTGGTATATACAAAATTTTGATAAAGATTTGTAAAATTTGTCTGGATTTTAACAGGGCACATCTGAACATTTTTTAATCTGACTACTGTCATAGATACATACATATATCAATTTTAGTCTATGTTCTGTTAGCAATAGTTGCCCATAAGACCTACACACCTACAAGAAGTTAATTGTTTACTTTTATCAGGGAAAGAAAGTTATAAAAAATGTCCAAGTTTCCTGCAAAGCTCTGATAAACTAGAATTATTCTTATTACCCCATTCCATAGACCATTTGTGATGTTATTTGGTGGAAACACCAAATCAACCTGTATCCCTGGATTATCCCACTCATGATCATAAACAATGAAACATTTCCAATCATGGTCATGAACACTGAAACAATCCCACTCTTGATCATGGACAATGAAACATTTCCACTCTTGGTCATGAACACTGAAACTATCCCACTCATGTTCATGAACATCGAAACAATTTCACTCATGATTATGAACACTGAAACTATCCCACTCATGGTCATGAACACTGAAACTATCCCACTCATGATCATGAACAATGAAACATTTCCACTCATGGTCATGAACACTGAAACTATCCCACTCATGGTCATGAACACTGAAACTATCCCACTCATGATCATGAACAATGAAACATTTCCACTCATGGTCATGAACACTGAAACTATCCCACTCATGGTCATGAACACTGAAACATTTCCACTCATAGCCATGAATGCTGAAACTATCCAACTCATTGTCATGAATTCTGAAACTATCCCACTCATGACCATGAACACTGACACTTTCCTCCCAATGATCACTAACTCTGAAGCCCATCTCAAATTATGATCTTAAGAACATGTTTTCATTAAAACACTAATTCTACAATATTATAAGCAGTAATGAACTTAGAACCATATGATCATGTTTGTTTTGGATTTTACTACATGAGTGGACAATTTTAATCTTAACCCTTACCAAGCTGGAGGCATCTGACTTTGCCTTTGCAACTAGAGCAGACCAAGATCAGCCTGCAGTATTCACCATTCAGTCAGTAAATTTTCAATGAGCACCCCCAAAAACAATTAATGGATCTGTCCAAAGTGAGGATGAACAAGTTCAATTTAGATTTTTAGTGTGGTTAAGGGTTAATTTTAAACTTAAGAAGTAACATGGGTTACATACAAAAGCTTACCATCATGGACAGGGCAGATAATACAAGGGTAACTAATGGAGATATGGAAGGTAACACTGAATGTTCAAATTCCTGCACTAGACCCCCTGTCATAGCAGCAGTCTGGTTCCCAGTGTCTAACAAACCTAGCCTGGTTCCTGAATGTAAGAAAGTATATACATGAAGACATACTGTTATCTTTGATACCAAAACACAGTAAATCCAGTCATGCCTGATGCCTCTGTGATAGTTATTTAGCTTTAATGAAATTTTATCAATGTTTTTTTTTTTTTGCATTATCTCTTTTTCAGAACCACCTATATATATATAATATGTAAAACAGAAAATCTATAGGGCTTTCATTTTTTTTAAAGAAATAGTAAATCTCATGCTTTTTGATTAAGACATGCTTCGTACTGCATACTTTATAAGATGGAGAAGCTGTCTGCCAGATGAAGTCTTTAAAAATGAATTAGAATTTCTTTACATATGAAAGAGTGATATGCATTGCTACAAAAACACAGAACTTTCCATACCTGCCATAGAGAATGCCTTATCAGCCACATTGTATAATGCCCAGAAATTCGGGGCCCAGTATGCATGACATAACCCCCTCTTGAATGGAAACAATCTTGATAACACCTGAGGAACCTGATCCTGGAATAGAAACATTTCACATGCAAAACATACAGTCATGCATTTCAAACAGTAAATTACAAACAAGTTTTTCTCTAATTTCAGAACCAATATGTGTATAATTCTTAAAGGCACACCAAACAATAAAAAATGATGTAATGCTTTTTCAATGGCTCATCTGCTATAAAATGAAAATAAAACAACTGATAATTTGATGAACAATATTCAGAACAATGTTCAGGCATTAAGACACCCAAAAACCATTTATCAATGGCTATCCACCAAAGATTGGTACAATAACAACTCTGTATATACATGTCTTCAATTTATCTAATGCATTGAAAGTTTTTTTAATGACATCTTTAAATTGGGTAATAATTCAGTCCATATCATTTACATTTACATGATTTGAAAGAAAACAGAATACTCTTAATTTTAGGTTCAAGGAAGTAATACAGGACTTTTATGCAGCATTAATTCAACATAAACTTCATTTATTATCTTCGATTTGCTTTTAACAACAACTGACAGGTATCTGTGTCTAAACTTAAAACAATAGGTGTTACTACAGATCCTTTTCATAACAACTCATTTCTAACACACCTCCCATAGTGTGGCCATACCATGTGGTAAATGATGTCATTTAGGCTGTGGCAAGCAGCATTTTTTTTTGCCTCCATTCGGAGGAGAAAACTGCTGTAAGTATTTTATTTCTACATCAATTTTAATGGTATATAGCACATGAGGCTAAAATAATGGCCTACAAATGGGCCTTAATGATTCTTTTGTCAGATGTGCAGGATTTCCTAACATTCAGGAAAACTGATATGCTTTTTGCGATAGCAAACATATTTTTATGAATTCTTTATTTCCCAAATGTTATGAAAAACTGTATATCTGACAAAAGAATCATTAGGACCTATATGTAGGGCACAATTTTTCCCTTTGCATACACTATATCCCCTTTAAACTGATGAAGAAATAAAAAACTTACAGCAGTTTTCTCCTCCGAATCGAGGCAAAAAAATGCTGCTTGCATCAGCCTAAATGACATCATATACCACGTGGTATGGCCTCACTGTCCCAAGAGAAGACAAAATTATTAAACTTTCACTAGTTAAAATAATTTATACTTACCAGAATAACAAATGGACCGAATGACACAGTGAAAATAAAAATGACAACAAATCCTAAACCAATCAACCTCAGGACAGAAAATGACCTCCATTTTATACTTCTATCTGAAGAAAAGAAAAATACCTTTTCAAAACAAATAAAATTATGTTTTTTAAAGGACTTTCCATAGCTTTCAAACTAAATATTTTGTTTCTTGCTTCTTTTCTTTCCATTGTTTTAACAGTGCAAAATGTGAAGTATCCACCCATTTATTCTCTGAAAGAACTGCCTCACATTTTTATTTGAAAAAGGTCAACACATGTTTCTAGTTTCTCTAATTCTTACTTTTTCGAATTCTATGTATGTCTGTCTACACCCAATACAATATTCAGTCTTTGTCATATGTCTTTTCATTTGGCATAATGTTTTTTTTATAATCTCTTAGTTTCTCTTTACCTGTATAATGACCATGAAAGGTCATCATATTTACTCTTGAAAAATCACTTTAGACATGTATTTTCAGGTAGATCTAGGAGAGTTCCTTACAGTACGATTGCCTACCTTCATTGCTTGTGAAGACATAACATCTGAGAAGATATATAAAGTATGCTGGTGCAATGTACAGATAGATGTGTTTGAAGTTTAACAATGTTGCAAACCAAAATGCTGCCGATAAGTTACGTCCCTGAAACAGACATTTTATTTATTCAAAAACAGAGCATACTGTGTCCAAAAATGACAAAAAAAAGGATTTTTTTATAAAATTACTTTATTTCACTAATTCTTTTCTCAAATTTGGAACACATGTTTAGACAATTTGTTTGAAAGCCATTAGTCGGATTAAAAAAACACTGCCATTTATAACTGACAGCTAGGTATTAACTTAAAACACTTGTTTTTCGAATATCAAAACAGCAGTCATCAAATGCAAAATGGTTCAGAAAAGTGAACAACTAAATCAGTCCAAAAAACTTATAAACTGTAAGAACAAAACAAGCCTGAAAAAAAACACAACAATGAAAATTCTACATACCTGATAAATTCTACATACCTGATAAATTCTGACAACTGATAACAGAAGTATTCCATAGAGAAACCCATTGTACTGAAAATGTATGTCTGTTTTCCATAAGTTAAGGTTAATGCATCACAGTAATTTAATACATATTTAACTGGTTACTAAAGCAAAGATCCCCAGTAAATGCAACATTGTACAAATTTTCTTGGTCTTTCTCCACTGTTACGACAGACAAGTTAAATGACAGCTTCATAAATATCAGCTACTTACATCCATAAAAATGACTGAGACAATGTTTAAGATAAAAGACAAATAAAACACAACACTGATTTCTAGCTGACAGTCCCATATAATCAAACGTTTAACTCAACAACACAAGAGGTACAGTCCCATATGATCAAAGGTTTAACTCAACAACACAAGAGGTACAGTCCCATATGATCAAAGGTTAAACGCAACAACACAAGAGGTCCAACCTTAGAAAACCATCATGATAAATGTTAAATATGATTTCCAATATGTAATATCAAGGTCTGAATAAAAATTCTATTAAATTTTACTTCTATTGAACTGAAAACAGCTGATAAAATCCATATACAGAAGATGGACAAAGGATTATCACAGTTGTTCAATCTCCCATGTCTTTGTGAACTTCAATGCTATATATTCACAACAATTTTAACAGCAAATTAGGCCAACATTTTTTAATAAATAGTTTTACGGGATTTTTTTTGAAAAAATAGGGTCGGGGGGTCGAAATAAAAATAAAAATGAAAGTGCAAAATCCCACCAGTCGACCAAAAAAATAAAAATAAAAGCTTTGACATGGAAATTTTTTTTTTATTTTTTCTATATCATTTTTCTTGTTAGTTTGATGATATTTGTTGATATAAGATATTCTGTCACAAGAAGAAGTTTTCCTAATGCAGCCTAATAGATGAGCAGGAAGGTCAGAAACCTTCAACCTTGTCTGGAAATAAATATTTCTGTTTGGTGTATATGCACACCTTATTTCCAGAAAACCCTGGAATTTCATTCCAAGCAGTCGAGACTTATACAGATGCCCAAATACTGGTAACCATAAGCACCTACTATGTACCGCTGGGTGGATTCAATAAGACTTCATGACCTTGATGAAAAATGCCAGCTACTACATCATGTCATGTATTACTAGTTTGCAGATGTAGATTTTGGTGATTCTACAAAAACTCACACCTTTTACACTAAACTTGTTACAGCCAAGCTGAAACTGCTTTCATCAGATTTTTGCCTAGTTTCAATTATACGACTTCAGGCAGGATGTCGACCATTCAAGAAAATAGCACGATATTCAACGTTTTGAGTACAATTATTTGGACTAATTTTGGCCATACCAAACAACTGTTGCTATATTTGATAGAAGATACATTTTACTTCTACAATAATTACTTTTACTGTATAACAACAGCAATCAAAAGCACCAAATGATTGCCAGTTACAATATTGTTGAAAACAATAATAATAAGCAAAAAAAAAAGAAACGAAATTCGACTTTTAAGAATTTACCAAGCATTAGTTTCATGAAAAAAAACAAAAGATTGCTCAGCTTTTATTTTTAAAAGTTATTCTTACTAGATGTAAAAATTTAATAGAACATGAACTTTATAAAACTGTTTTTGCCAACGTAAGATTTAAAATTATTTATGGCAGCTCGACTTGAACTGTCACTGTCAGTGGTTAGAATCAGTGCCCTAATTTCTGTTTTGCAGAAATGTTTCATTTCCTGGTAAACACAACAGAGTTAAGTAAATACAAATGTGTAGAAAAACACGAACCCAATACCCTTTAGCACACCAAATTTCATTGTCTTATCAACCGAAGGTTATCACCCTCCGTAGTCATTTCAACGTGTTTTTTTTATTAGTACGAGTACGCCATGTTCACCAAACAGCAGGTCAACTTCAACTTCAACTTAATACTGCCAAAAGTCAATACTGACTATACTAGGCAGGCGCATGTAAGGAACATTTAAAATTATAAAAGTTAATAACAAAGAAAACAAGATTTAACTGAAGATCTTACTTAAACATTTATTTTAAGTACTTTAAAATCTATAAAACTTGTTTAGTCCACTGATAAAAGCTGGCACAGTTGGGGTAGCCTTAATCTCGGTCGGTAATTCGTTCCAGAGTCATATAGTCCTTGGGAAGAATGAGTTCATGTGATGTTGTGTTTTTGATTGTGGAATGAGGAATTTGCTGTTTCTTGTGTTTGTAAGGTGATTGTGATCAACACGGACCTGATTGTTTTTTATTTTGTGTAGCATGACCAGGCTGGCATGGTTTCGCCTTTGTTCTAAAGTTGACCATTTTAGTTCTTTGATCATGTTTGTTACACTGCTTGTATAGTGGTAATCATTATGAACGTACCTTGCAGCTGACCTCTGGACCATTTCTATTCTGTGTGTGAGATAGTTTTGCCATGGATGCCATATGGCTGAGCAGTATTCAACCTGTGGTCTTACATATGTTTTGTATGCTGCTTCTTTGAGTTGTTTGTTTTGTGTTTTGATGTTTCGTCTGATGAACCTTAAGCTGTCGGCTAAAGAGAGACTCAAGCCTACATTCCTTATGAAGGATTTTATTTTAACCCTTCTCAGGGAGCTGAATTTTAAAATAACTACACCCGCTTGATTATTTTTTGGTTAATGTTCGCATCCGAAATCACCAGCATCGAATGAAGTGTAAATTAAACGCGTACACGATTGGGCGAGGGGAAAATCCCGGGACCCGGGACTCCCGGGATCCGGGATCGTATTAAACATAGAGGGAAACAATAAACAGTGTTGGTTTTGATATTTGTCGTAATTTGTGGCAATAAAAAAGTTACATTATTTGATTTTTGCGATAACGAAATAAACAAATGTTTATTCAAAACCTATTTTGCTGAGATATTTTTTTTTAAATTACCACGTACTTTTGGTAATGCTTTATAAAGAATTTCAGTACACATGTTAATGCGATATTAAAGTGCTAATATAGTAATAAAAAGAATGTCGCAACTTTATTCAATATAAAAAAATTGATCCATCAACGATAAAATTAATTTACTGAAAATAAAAATGATTTTCACGCCTATACTATACATGCTTATCTGTAACAAAAGGCAAACGATAATCGATAATTTATCGATGACACCTATGGCAGGTTGTGTATTCCCGGTATTACTATATGTTTAATACGATCCCGGCTTTTCTAAAGACGATCCCGGGATTTTCCCCTCGCCACACGATTGGCTGATTCTTTTTTCAGCATCCAATGGTATTTGCACTTATATTACATTGAATTACTGTTACACTTACGAATCGATAACATATCGTTGTCATCTCTTTTATTTTTACGCAAGGTAAACGAAGATTGTCGGCGGAATATATGAAAATAAAAATGCAGAAAGTTGCTTTTATTTTTATTTCATTTTGACATAAAATAGGGTCGGCGGTCCCGTAAAACTATTTATTAAAAAATGATGGCCTTAAAGCTTTTATATTATCAAATAACATTACACAATTAACATTGTGAGCATTTAGAAGAACTTGTGAAACATGTCAGGATACGATCAACAATGAGAAGACCACAGTTGGTAAGCAGGAGTGTAGCTTGTATCAAGGCTGGTGACTGTAATACATCCTCACAGCCCCCTGCACTCTTCCTCAATGATGAAAAATAATCATATATCCTGAAATAAACATATTTATTGTCTTAAAGGAATTGTTTAATATCATAGTTATGTACAAAGCTGATGTAAATGATACGGGAAATTTCATGCTTACATAATGTATAATTAAAGGCATAAATGATTTGAAAAGGTCACAACATGAAATTAATAACAATCTGTACACTTCTACTTTGAAAATTAAAATAATCTATATACTACATAAAATCTATAAGTTGTAAGGAGAGGTGAAAATATTAAACAATTCCAAGAACTACAGGCATCAACAGTGGCTTATAACTATTCTGAGAAATTTTTAAGTAAAGGCACATTTTCCTTGATGGGAATTTGAAAGAATCCTTGTTAACTTCCAGAGTAAATGAGGAATGTTTTAACTATGCATCATAATGCTTACTGTTTCACTGCAAAGATGTAAATGAGATCAGTGACCACCACAGACAACCTCTGGAACACAACTGTAGCTTCACTTCTGTAGTCTAAATTTTCCACCTTTAAATAAATTGCAAGAAAAATTTTGCAAAAATAGGTAACCCAAGAACTATTTGACAGATAGATAAATTTTGACTGTATGCTTTAATGTCTGTTACTTTTTAAAACATGTTTTTTTTTTTAAATTTTTGTGACATAGCTTCATTTTTGTTTGACAATAACTTCAGACATTGGTGACATCAAAAAAGATTAAAAGAAGATACCTTTAACATTTCTGCATCAAATAAGACAGCAAACTGAGAAAGGACATATTCAAACCAGGCAAAGAATGGTGGATAGTCCAAAGTCCATTTTGAGGTATCCTATAAGAATAAATAGAAAAAAAGAATTTCAAAATCATGATCTTAGTTTAACCTTCCTATTAAAGTTTTAAAAAAAGATTGACCTGATTTGTTGTATATTATCAGTGATTCAGATTGGTGTTGGCCATCGGCGAACTGCCGATAAAAATTTCAGATGGCCGAACTTAACTTGGTTCTTAAGACATAAAGGCTGATCAAAAATGCATTTACCAGACATAATGGCCGATAATAATGGAGACAAATATGACATTTACTCAATGGTCAAATACATCCATCTTTCCCTTTAGAAAAAAGAAATTCCAGTTGGGCAAAGTTTTCATTTTAATACATGTGCATGCTGGTTGATTTGTTTCGAGTACAAATGTAAAGTATCAGATAAACGTTTTCAATAATCGCAATCTTTTAAACGCTCTTAAAAGCGTCTGCCGTTCATGATTTTTTGTAAGTGAAACAAATTATAGAATTCTTTGTTATCATCTATCCATTCTAATTATGGGTCTGAAACCTCAAAAAATTGATGACACACAGAGGACACACACTTTTTTCTGTTGATATGACCTGAAAGATCTCCTGATAAAGAAACTGTCACTGTAACCAAAAGAAAAGAAGTACCAGACTCAAATAGAAAATTTCAACTGATATGCTTGTAAAAATATAAATGGCTCCAGTCTGATACTGATGTTGGAATGACTTGTCATACATGCACTGATTCGAAAAAATATAACATTTTTACAAGGGGCTGCCAAAATTTCAAAACAAGCTCCCTTGCAGATCATATTAAGTCGAAAGATCATCACAGTGGTTTGGCAGCCCCTCAATTGAGAAGTGACTTGCAGAAGGTGCAAAGGTTACAGCACTCCTCAAAAGAAAAGACTGTTATTATAGCTCTCAAGTCCGACTACTGGCTTTCCAAAGAAAATGTACCTTTAATTAAATTCATAGCATTTTCAAAATTTCAAAAGGGTGTTGGTGTGAGTGATTTTAGAGATTTAACCATTTCAGATGGTATTTCATACAATCAGACTATGATGCTCATGAGTACAAACAGAAAAATGTTTAATTAAAAGCGCTGAAAGAGATCAGTTTGACTGTGACTGTGACTGTTTGTTTTTCTTGTTACATGATGTTAGTCACTGGTTATAAATTTTTGAAACTGTAAATAATGTTTGTTCATATTTGCCATAAAAGTTATTTGTTTTAAACAATTTGATGGCCTAACAAATTTTAATTTCCGGGACAAAATGGCTTATAAAATCTTGACATTTAGGACAACTGTCTTATAAAACTAAGCTTCAATCTGAATCACTGATATTATGCCTTTGACTTAATATGTTCATTCATCTTAAAGTTTGGTAACTGATAGAAGTTGATAACTTTTAAGAGTACATGTAATCAACTTTCAAAAGAACTAACTCCTGTTGTCTGAGAACATGTACATGTATTATAAATATCTGTCCACCAAAAACAGTACTTTTATAGGCTGTTAAAAACACCTGGATTTTACCTGTTCCTGAAAGCATGATCATTTTGTGGTATTTATTAAAATAATTATAATAATTCAAATAAAGGAACTAACATATACCTCAAAGTACCATTTCCTAACAGGAAGACTGTGAGTTATTGCCAACCAGTTTCTGTGAACACCAAAGTCTGTAGACTTGCTTCAGATGGATAGAACAAGAACAGATAAAAATATCCATTTAATCATGGAATGATAATTAAAGTAGCCTGTTCACAGTTGAATGGTGACTTGGTAAAATTTAAAAGAATTATTTTCTACTCCCCCTCATTACTGTTGGTGAAATCTTTGTTTTCTGACAAAAAAAAAAAAAAATGGCTCACATAGGTCACATTGCATGGAAAACACAATTTAGCAAACGCCTACTTGAGGAATTCTGGTTAAATATAGAATACAGTACCCCCGAAGCAGGGCTTGCTGTAACACATCCCGCAACATGGCATCTTCACCGATCTCAGCACAGGGTTTCTTTTCATGGATAAATGTTCTAAACCAGTATATAACCAGCATAAAGTATGAAAGTTCACAAGACTGAATCTGAGGGTCACTTTACTTCAAACAGATTTTTTTCTGTAATCAGATGCAATGTACATGTAACTCTGACTTATTGTCTCTGATAGTTGAATCTTTTTTTCTAAATATAGCAATCAAAAACTCCATTCACAGTAACAACATTTTTTCCACCACACCTCTGATTTCTCTCAAATGAATTTCATTGCTTGTTTACAAAACTTTTCGTGACACCACTTCCGGTATGTTACATAATAAATACAAATTAGATATTAAATTGTTGAACAAACTCAATCTAAACATCTCAATCGAGTGTCAGATTTATCGTAAAAAAAAAAATGAAGTCTTTAGTGGACTTTATATGTTTTTGTAATGTCAAATCAACTGATATACTTTCATTTTCAATATTATGGTAACACTCTGATAGTGGTATTTGGAGGGACAATTTAAATCATGTTTGAAGTAAAATAAAGTGACCCCAAGATTCGTTCTTGTGAACTTGTACCTTGTTTTGGTTATATAGTTGTTTGGGGCTTTTATGCATGTAACAAATGCCTGTGGTGTTTGGTTCAATATTCAAATACAGATATAATAAGAGCAAATGCACGAAGAGCGAATGTGATCAGTCATGTGACAGCAAACGAAAATAGAAATTCTAAATATAGGTTTTAGAACATTCATAATGCTTTAGCTTATGATGGAGAAACTAACCATTCTTTTTACAATCACAAAATGTTGCATTGGGTTACAATGCGTCTTTAGATGGGTATTGAGAGACATAATACAGACAGTTAAAATCAAATTCTTAGTCAATGACCAACTGTGAATGAGCTGCTTTAATAAACACATATATATTTTCCATCTGGATCATCATCATGATTTTATTATTTAAACATTGAAAAAATACAGATGGTGAAAGAAAAGACAATTAAAATAAAAGTAAAGTGAAAGATATGGATAATGCTGACTTTAAACAAAATACCCAGAATTATTAATCATGAATAAACATTTTTGGAATAAATCAAGTATTTTCAAGCATTTGAAAAGGTATCATTTATGTGCGACTTTTCAAAATAGTCACAGAATTTAAATAAGAAATAATAAAACCTAGCTGTGAGTGTAACACAGATTACATCATGGGTAGGGGTGCAGATGCAATTAGATCACAAGCCTACAAGGGCTCTTGATCTAATCTTATAATAACTGTTAAAACAGGGCTCACTCTGCCATTAGCCATTTTTGCCTAATGCTAACATCATATTAATTTGGCTACAGAAATTATAATTTGGCTACAGGATTTCTTGCCTTGATAAAATTCTGCTAGACATAAAAAATCTAACAAATTTGGCTATTAAAATATACGAAGTGGCTACCGTTACGGAACCATAATCCTAGCCTCCAAGTCTTGGATTACGGAAGTTCTGTAATTATAGACAAAACCACTGGAAAAGTTTTACGGTTACGGAAATTTTTTTTAAAGAAGCGTATTTTCAACAGTTAAATATCAAAGAGCATGCCAAATTTAATTTTTATTCATTAAACAAACCATTTTACCAAAGCTGCGTTATCAAACTGTCATTTTGTACGCCATTTTAATTGTTGATTTTTCAGTAACAAGCTAACGTTAAATATCGTTGTCATCTTTGCAATGTCACTTGAGCGTTCAGTTGTAGTTTGACAAGTAATATATTATTTTTTAAAAAATAAAATGTTGTAATGTAAATTCATGTAAGTCACTTTAAAGAACGAACACATATTGCTATGTGCAAATTATATTGCATTAGTCTTTTAACAACAATAATACCATTCTTATAAATGTTTATTCAAAATCAATGTTAAATTCACAAAACAATGACAAAAAAGAAAGGAAAAGAACAAAGTAAAAAAATGAAATAACATGTGTGTAACAAAAACCAAGAGCTAACAATTTCGATGGAAAAAAACTTAGCCATGGTTTGTTTGCCTCCTCGTGGTGTGGCCCGGATGTAGATAGACAAGTAAAAGTGATTTACACCATTTTACATTACAACATTTTATTTTCTTCTTTTTATTTAGTTTCTTTGAAAAAACTTCCGTAATTGTAGCTTTTTCCAGTGGGTTTGTCCAGGACTCCAAGGCTAGGATTATGGTTCTGTAATTTTAGTCACTGCCTAAAATATATTTTCAACCAGGGTAAACCCTGCTAATATCACCAATTGATCAAGTTCGTTTATCATCGTTTCTAACTGATGCATGAAAATATGAAGACAAAAAAAATCTCGGAACATCACATCACTGGATGAGGGAATCTGATAACAAAACTGAAACTAGCCAAAATAGATCTATATACATAGACGAAAACTATTACACTTCTAAAAGCAAGCTACCTGGAAAACTTGCATTTGTATTTCAAGTGAACGGCTTCAGATAATAAGCTAACTTTTTCCAGGTATATTTTGAACATATTTTTCTATTGATCACAATTAAAAGTTGTATGAATCTTACTATGATGGGAGCAGAAGTAGCTTAAAACAGGTTACAGCAGCCGCCACGGACCAAAAGGCAGCCATTTTGATACCTGTAAGTTGTATGAACCCAACGCAATCATAAAGAACAGAAAGCACGGGGAAAATCGACCACGGAGATAGAAAGCTCTTTTGCTAAAAAAAATTAATACACTTCCTAAATTTTCTTTTTTTCTATTTGAGGTAGTATCTGGGTTGAAATAAATTTTATTCCGTCAGACTACTTCTACTTCTACTTGGTACTCCCGAGCATTCAATACTGACTATAACTGGGAGGCACTTTGTCAGGAAAACTGTGTTAAAAAAAGTATTTAGTGCACTGTTAAAAGTTTAAAAGATAAGAAGTTCACAAAGTAAGATAGTGGATGATTAAAAACAATATGGGCGGAGCTAGATGATGACGGTCACCAGCCTATCCTTAAAGATATCTAGGCTGGGACTGGATTTGACCTGGTATATGGTAATCTATTCCAATACCTTAAAGTTCTAGGAAAGTAGGAGCTGAGGTGATACTGGGTACGAGACTGGGGGATCAGGAAGTTCAAGTTTCTAGTTTGACTAAGGTGACTATGGTCGACATAAACAAGGTTGTACTGGATCTTATAGAGAAAAAGTAGGGAGGATTGGAGTCTGCTGCTTTCTAGGGTGGGCCATCTAAGTTCATTTAACATATTTGTTACACTACTTTGAAAGTCATAATTATTACAAACATATCTAGCCGCAGCTCTTTGTACACTTTCAGTTTTGTAAGCAATATGTTTCTGCCAAGGGTACCATATCATTGAACAATATTCTAGTTGAGGTCTGACATAGGTGGTATATATATTGAGTTTTGATTTGCCTGTTTTGATTTGCCTGTTTTGATGTTTCTCTGGATAAATCTTAGGGAATTTTTTGCTTTAGAGGTAATGTTATAAATATGATTGGCCCAGTTCAAGTCTTTAGAGATATTAACTCCAAGGTACTTGGCAGATTCAGTTGATTTGGGAGTTTTATTGTGTAGAGTGTATGGGAAGATGGTGGGGTTCTTTTTTCTAGACTAGAAGAAACATTCGGAAATATATTAATTTTCATGGAAAAAAAACACTAGATAATTCTGCAGAACAAACATCAATGCTTTAGTTTAAATTTATTTATTTTACATAGATTAGGAAACAAGTTCTTGCAACTTATATAAATTCCCCTCGACGACTGCTTCCTGGGTTTAAAACAGTACTCGCATCAAACGTGAGGAAGATGGAATGTCACTGGATCCTTTCACCCCCTGGTGGGATTCAAACCAGCAACCTCTGGATCGGGAGTACGGCGCTCTAACCCTCGATCACTGCTCCTTCTATCGAGAAATCAATGCTCTTGAACTGACCCTGTAGGATTAGACTTGAAGTAACGAAGACTTTCTGTATATACCTTTTGGGCTGTAAAGGATTTAGATACCTGCAAATAAAACATGACTTGCGGTTCATATTGACTTCTGCAATTAAAAAGACCATAATCATAAGTCAAGGCATAGTGTTTTCAAGAAAAAATAATTTACAAACATTCATTCAAGTTCAGCATATGAGACGGAATTCTTCGAAAAACTTTGGTACAGCTTCATAAAAGAAAACATTTTCCAAGTTTCATGCACTTCCGTCAAAATGTTTAGTAGGAGAGTGTCGTTTGAAGCAATATGACAACTAGCAACACATAACTGATGCCTACGAAGACCGGACAAAGGTTGACCGCAAAAACTCACCACGAGCACGTTTTGCTCTTCAAAATAAAGATAAGCGTTTGTCTTGAAATGTACAACTTAAACTAATAAAAAATGACTGAATTGTTTTTACAGGGAGATGTCTTCTGCTAGGAGACAGACTTTTGGAGCAGACGTTTTACAACTCTCATGTACTTGTTGCGGCTGTCTTTAAGTGTATAAAGTATGCACAACTTTTAAAAATGAGAACATATATCTGATGTGGTTAAGTCCCTTTGACCAAACTAAAACGTTGTGACTGTGTGGTAATTATATCATGTGTAAGTTATTTTTTTTTAGATCAAAATCCAAATCAATTGATAATTATTTAAAAGTACTCAACTTTTGTGTTTGCTTAAGTCACGGTGCTGAGGACCTTTTCGGTTCTCTATCTCTTGTAATTGATGGCGCATCTACGGTACTTGCTTTAAAATTTACAAGTATAATTAGTTGATTATAGTTGATTCCCACTCAGCTTAGAGAACAATGATCTTTTAAATTTACATTTCTGTCAAATTAATTCCAGCTACTTAATATTGAGCTGTGTAGTTAATTGATTCGTTCACGTTTATTCAGTTGGCACGGAGCATTTAAAAAATATGTAAACCCAAACATTACCATCTGAATAAATAAATACGGCGAGCGTGTAAAATAAACACCACTCTACCTGCCCAAATATTTGTATGTCCTTAAAACATGTGAAATGCTACCAGAATTATTGCATAGGCAAATAGAAATATTTTTCAGCATCATTTAGGAAAATTGATTGCGGGATAATCCTCCAATTATCTCATTAGGTATATTAGCTTTCCGGTAGGGCTTGTTAGATCGATACGAATAAATTTTAAGAGCAAGTCAGCATTAATTGAATATTTTTCATAAGACTCACGACCAGTCTCTGATTCTGTGAATGCAAATAATTACGTCGTAGTGTAAACCCGGAAAAAACCCACTTGTCCTGAGCTAAGTGGACACTATACCGCATCGTCATAAAAGCTAGCTGTATGTGCCGTATTACATCTCTACTACATACACCCACTCCTCGGAATTCGTCCTTGATTACTTGGAGTACTGAATGTCTGTGGGACTATCTAAGGTCGGCATTTGTACTTGTGTTATTTACGTTGGACTCTGGTTGAGCTGGGTTTGAACTCAGGTCTATACTTTTGATTACCAAGCGGGCACTCTACGACGTCGCCATAAAAGCTAGCTGATAGGCAAGGTAGTAGAAGTACCATATGATATCTCTTCTACATAGCCCAAATTTCGCTCTCAGTCACAAACACTTACCAACCGTCGATGGAATTTCATATTGAACCTGTAGAATAAAATGTTAGAATCCGATAAATCTCTCTAATTGAGTTTACTTATAGTCGATACCGGTTTCCCACATGACCGACGCCCCCCTCCAGAGGTTAATTAATCAAGGTTGTGTGGGTTAATGCAAAATACAGAAAGCATCGCATTCCAGTGACACCCCTGGTTCTTTTCTATGCTCAGTGTGTAGCACCGAAACATGGGACCTCTGTTTAACATATAATACGAAAGACAGTAATGCTAGTAGAGAAATGGGGGATTGAACTCGCGACTCCATGGGTTTCCAGTCCAGGGCTCTACCACTGGACCACTGATCCGCTCCTCTTTTTATATGACACCATAAGCATAGCATGAATATTCATAGTGCGTATTTATAGTTATTTATTATTCTTTGATATTATTTATGAGTATGCGTATGTATTCAGTGCTAAATAAAATGTGTCTGTTTGTTTGTTATTTACTGGAAATTATGGAAGAATCGTCGACGAAAATGTTTCCATGTTATAAACATGTAACTTCACAATTGTTATGTTAGTGTTAAGTGGAGTTTATACGAGTTTGTTACAGTGATGAAGCACGTGAGAACAAACATTATATTGCTTTTTCACGAAAGCTTCAACATCGTGTCATCAACAGAGATCGACACTTGTCGGAATAATAGGTTCTGCTGTTAGAATTATATTCGTATGATCTTCGGACAAGTTCGTTTGCAGCTATTGAAAATATGCTGCAAGCCACTAATGAAGGCAATCAATCTCTTTTTTTCTGCAATCTATTACTAGTAACTTAAAATGTATTTTAAGCGTGGAAGTTCGCAGTTTGTTGAACTCTTTGTCAATGTTGTGACCTTTGGGAAAAAGTATAAAATCAAGAAATGAAAAGCAAACTTATAAAGTCCAGGAAAATAGGTCTTGTAATCAGACCAGAGATCTGTAACATATCAGCCCAGACTACAGAAGTTAGTTTGGTAAACAAAAGACTTCCGTAATTTATAAACTACCAATTATTGTTTACAGAATCAACTCAATATAGGTGCCAGACTCTGTAACCTTCAGATCAGAGATGCCAAAAATATAAACCCTGTCGCCGATAATAGAATAAACCATTAAAATAGTACAGGATTCCACTCGTTAATCTGTTCAGACATTAAGGTTGTATAAACACCAGCTTCCCAGAGCGATTAGGGATGCTAGAATCAAACAGCTAACATAACATTCGTTTCGCATACGTTATAAACACGCTTTTACGAGATAGTTTTGAACTGTTTATTTTTCCTGTGCCTTGCTTGTAAAATGGGTTGTCAGGCGATAGGGTCTGTATGGATAAACGCAAGAAAGGCTTGTGTGTCCGGACAATAAAGTATGTCTGTGCGCATGCGCTTTGATCGATGTGTCTGGATCATATCACAGTAAAACATTATTTTAAATTTCACTTTTTATAGAACATATTTACCTTTTTTGATCGTGCAGACTAACTCATGTATTTTTAAATATTCATGCAAATTCTGTTTCCCACGTAAATGCTGTATACGCTGGAGACTGATAGAACTACTAGCTGGTATTTTTAATTCAACAGTACATCACACAAACGTCAAGGGACAGTAGAAAAACGACAATTACCCGGCTCATTTCGTGACCAGTGTAATTGTCTCGTACATTCATACACCACGACCCCGCAGTACACACAAGGTACAGGTTTCGTCTGTCAGAAACTAGTTTAAAGATATCATGAGAATCTGTCTTTTTTTCGAAATTGACATGAGACAAAACATGTTTCGATGTATGATTGTTCAAAATATGAAAACAAAATATACGAGTTCGGACAAGAATCGCTTTACTACACCAAATTGCTTGTGGCCCTTCATTCTTTAAATTTTGAACTTATATTCGACGTACATACCTGGGGGCTCTTTACCGTTGAGGGTCTTGACATTTCTGGTCCATGAATTTAACCATCTATCGGAATATTGGGCATTCGAATCACAGAGTAGACTCTAAGAACTAATGTTTGGACTTTTCATACTCTCAGTCTAGAGAGCTTTCAACATTATGCTGATTCAGCGTGAATCGTGAATTTTCTTCCTTTTAACTGACAAAAAAATATCATACATCTTTACTGTGCTAACATGTTGGGCCTTTACTGTGCTAACATGTTGGGCCTTTACTGTGCTAACATGTTGGGCCTTTACTGTGCTAACATGTTCTTGTTTTAAAAAGAGACAGACATAACATAACCATTTTTTTTAAAAAAATAAACGAAGTGAAAAAATCAAATCCTATTGAAATTCGTTGTATATGTTATATCTCTATTGCACTATGTAACTACATTTTATTTACCTTTTACATATAAACAAAGTTTATGTGGCTTCAGGAAAGTATAAATTTAGTTTTATAGGGCACATTTGTTTACACGTCTTCTTTGTGGTGGTCCTTTCCTATAACATTTGCATAATAACGTATACTTGCTACATCGTAAAGCATTTGTTTATAGACCCTGTAAAATTAATTTGATGAGTGTAATTGTAAACATTCGAAAGATACAGCAATAAATGAAAAAGTTCAAACTATAGTAGGCAAATTTTAGAGTTAAATGTTTTATAAGGATTTAATAATAAAGCGTATTTGTTTGGTCAAATCTGTTGGCAACCAAAATATTTTCATATGATGAAACCCTTTCCCTTATACATTTTTAGAATGAACTTTTCAATGATACAATTCAAGAAATGAATTTATTATTTTAATTGGAACCTTACTAATTGAAAAAGAAACATGACTAACCATGATTTGACTGCAATCTTATCTGGAGGCAGATCTTGATCTGGTCTGGTCGAAAAAGTGTGTGTGTGTGTTGGGAGGGGGGGGGGGGGTGTTATTTATGCAGTTTTTGAAATTTCAGGAAATTTGCCTAACTGTTGTACTTTGGTCAAAGATTTCAGGTCCAGCTGTAATTAGAATTTTTATTTAACTGATGTTATTTGTCGGAATGCTTGGAAAGTAAAGATTTTCAATTGATCTTGTTACGTAAGGTAGTTTCTTGTGTAGACAAATTAATCAATTTTACTCCCACTTCCTGTAATTGAATCCGAATCCAGCAAAGTATTTATAAGGTATCTACATGTTCGTGATCTGACAAGATTTTATTTTGAAGACATTTAAATACCGTTTAAAATCGTGACCCACTATCTTTTGCAGAACAACTAAAAGTCATTACCAAAAATTATACATTAATTCTTCATAACAACAGGCCCCAGCACAGAAATTTTCATTGCTGTTTTTAATAAAAATCCACTTAACAGTAAATTGATCTAATGAAAAGATCCGCTTTTAATAATGTGATACGAGCAGATAACATGAAAGGGCTGGTGTCTCATAAGAAGTAGAGCTTGTTGAAAAAATGTTGATTTTACCAGATTTACGACCTCCTTATTATGTGGTATAATTAATTATTTATCGTTAGGTGGAGACGATAAAATAAAGATAACACAAATCTTCACCTAAAATATAAGTAGAGCTGAAAAGGTCAAAGTTGAGAGAAGGGATTTTTAATATTTGTTGTCGCAGTAGGATATAAACCTAGCCATAAAACGATTAAAACCTTTTTTATGTATATCGCTGTAAAGAAAAACATAGAAATTTTATATGAAAATAAGTTGTTAAGGCCTTCATTTTAAATCTACTGTTTAAAGACTGCTGTAGTTTTATTTTGAAACTGTGTTGTTTCAAAATCCATCAACGGGTCTTCTTTTTCAACCCTGCAACCTCTGTACTCTAAACTCTTGCAAAAAAAAACAAAAACAACCAAAAACAAAAAACAAAAAACAAAACAAACAAAACAAACAAATATTAAGAAAAGAAATCTGGTAGATTTTGTTTGTTTATAATAGATATATTAAACTGGGTTTGTATGGAATATTTTAAGGTAATAAAAATATTTTGTTAAACATGCACTACGCGAGCAATGGTACATTGGAGAAAAATTTACCGGGTATTTGCATGCAGACAAATTTCCCAGAGGTATTGTTAAGTTCGAGAATTCAACAGCTTTGTGAAATGTTTTGAGATTTAAGAGCATATGTGTAACAAGAAAATAACACATAAAATAATAAAAAATATTGAAATTTCACTCGAGTAGAGCCAAAGAGTCTGTTCCTTGGAAAAGTTCAATATATATTCTGAAACAAACAATTCAGAAATGATTTCGTACAGACAACAAATAATATGTTAATGTAACGTTATCCAGTTATTAAACTAGGCAATATGTTGTTGGGGTCATACAACTTTAAAAAAATGCATTTCAGACAGTATAGGGAGTGAAAATGTCAGGAATTATTGGCACACTGCCAATTAACCTATGACAAATGCAAATCAGCACCACCATCTTCTTGAAAATTGTCATTTCCCCGCTGAACCGGAAGAATGATATTCTAACAATGATGGCTTCTGTTTGAGTTGAATTTTAGGATAGTGCACAAATTGAGTTAAAATTTGGTGCACATTTGATAACTTGTTTTTTCCCGCGTTTCCCGTTGTTTGTTACATAATTGAACGTATTTCCATCTGACAATAGCTCTCTAATTTCACCGAAAACTTGTGTTCCAGAAGTCTTTTAAAGGACCACAGAAACCTAATTTAGAAAACTAGGTTATACCGAACAGAAATTACTGTTCGCTTTAACGGGTCATATCAGACTGGGACACAGTCTATTATTTTAGTTTTGTCAAAAAATGCCCAAAATTTGCTCCTTAGTTTATAGAATCATTCAAATGCCAACAAAGATGTAAAAAACATCTCAGTTGATAATACTTAAACACCCACATCCGCCAGTTCAGCTCATTTCAGATGGTATTATTTTTTCTGATAATAATAATCACAATAATAATAATAATCATGAAAAATTTTGGTGCAACCGTTAGCGCCACGATAATAATACACCCAGGCAAAATGCGGGATGAACATATTTTTTTCGACGCAAGACCATGAAGTCGGACAGAGCAAATTGTTTAGATACACAGTTGCCTCCACTATAAAGGCGGATGCACGGGTAATAAACATGTCAAGTCTATCTGTGGTACAAATGTTGCATCTTGTTATAGAATGTGAATGCCAGATATTATACTATAATCTATATATCAGACAGGCAATTGAGATATGCACTGATTTTCTGATTTGAATGTAAATTGCTGAGACAAAAAGTTTCATATCATACCAATGACGTAATAATGTTCTTTAAATGACTAAGTCTGACCAGAAATGAGATATTTTGTTTACTGATATTAAATGCTTTTGGCACAAGACTTGAACTAACCTTTATTTTTTCGTAATTATAACGTTTATATAGAAATAAGAGCAGAAATGACGTAAAATCTACGTAAATAATAACATATACTCCTTTTACTTAGCGGTGTAAATGTTATGAAAGTGTCGACTATAAGCTTTCCCTTTTTTCATAATTGTTCATTTGAAACTTTGCATTTTACATTTTTTTGTTTTGTTTATAATTTGCATACAAATGCTTTGCTTAATGATATTGCAAGAATTAAAAAGACAACAACAAATCATTTCCGCACAGCTTTCTGATATATTAAAGAACGATTCAATTATGGTTTCTACTGGTTTCATATTCTTACGGTTATAACGAAACTTATGATTGGCTGCTACAGACTTGTAGGCTTCCTGTCTTTAAGTTTAGTTTGTACAAACAGCATCGTGATATTCTAATCACTTAATTAAGTATTTATTTCAGGACCATTTGAATTTGGAAAATTAAAACCTTATGAATGAATGAATGAAGTAAGGTCCGATTGACTGGCTTTCTGACTAAATGAGTTTTTAAAGAAATATTTTATATAAATATATTTTTTACAGTGACTTAATTGTTTGTCTTTTTCAGTTTTGAAATTACTATGACTTATCTGTTTCACACGTTAAGAATTTTAAGCCACACATTAAATTGAATGTACTACCAGGCGATGAAAAATTAATTATCTATTTATACACCTTATCTTAACACCCCTTATGTGTCTCTGGTCTGAGTATTTTAACTTTAAGGTAACTGCGTAAAGAATGTTTATACACTCGAAAACTCCCTGTCATCAATTTATGGCCTTCACAAGGGCTATCGAAAACAAATAAAGTTTCAATAAGTTTTGTTGATAGATGACGATAAGACATGTATATGTTCTGTGTTTCGCAAATATCCTCTAAGCCCTCTGTTTTGTATGATACTGTTCGCCACTCAACTGCGTATATTGATTAAAGTAGAAGGCAATGATGAGAAGGTAACTGGTCTAAGAGTTTGCATAGAGACATTTGTTCTGGTGGGTCTTATTGTTGAAAAAGGTGATTAGAGTATGGATAATATAAGACATGATCTGGCATTCATTTTGGTTAAGGTAAACAGATAATGCAACGCCTCAACTTGAGAGGACTGAATTAGAACACAGTAAACTGGGGGAGAACAAATTGCTTACAGGACTCGCTGCAGCATTATTTTTATTCTTATTGGTTTACAAGGATTGGTGCACGTTTGGAGTAGATAAACAAACACTGACTGGATAACTTACATCAGATTGTTCACACTCTGGTATTGGTAAGATATTTTTTTAGTTATCACAAGACAAGAGTCTGTCTACTGGTCGCATGCCTTTACACTGGTAGCAATTTTTCATAAGATTTCTTTCATCTCGTGTTATCGGTAAAAGATAAGCCTGGATTTTCGTATCTGATTGTTCAGAAGTTTGCCTAGATACACAGCTAGAGTAATCGTATTATTTATTTGTTCTGTCTCTACATTGATATTATATCAAGCTTCTTTCTAATCTGTTTTAATTAAAACGTTCGTGTCAATAATTAATAGACTAAGCGGATATTGTTGCAATAAATGTACTTGGCTTTTGTAGACACGTACCCTTTGCACGGTAAGGTCTGTTAGAACATGTAGCGCATTGTCTGTTAAAAAGTAGATGTAAACACAGAAGTCCTTGAAACTCTAAACGAGAATATATTTTTTATTTTCTGTAACATCGAGAGATTTTTTTCACTATATTACGTCACATTTCATTTAGACATTTGTTTGAAATACTTGAATCTTTTTATTTAGCAAACTCGGCGTAGATACAGAATGAGACATTACATAACTTTATCCAAAAACTTTCGAGAAAACACTAGTCTGGACAACGACGAGATATCTTAAATTCTTCATTTCCTATATTTTCTATCACTGAGCGTAGCTTGAAATGTTTCTTCCTGTTGCCAATTAATTTCGATAATTATACACGAAAATGCTCTTCCTTTGCTCGCTGTTACTATTGAGCTAACAAAGCTATTGATGTAACTGTGTCTTAGTTATTGTACATGACTTTAGAAAACATGATTTGTCTTTGAACGGGTCTTATATAGTGTACATGGTTAAAAAAAAGATTTGTGTTTGAACATGAGTTGTCTTTGAAAAGGTCTTATATCGTATACATAACTTTAGAAAACATGAGTTGTCTTTAAATAGGTCTTATATCGTATACATAACTTTAGAAAACATGAGTTGTCTTTGAAAAGGTCTTATATCGTATACATAACTTTAGAAAGCATGAGTTGTCTTTAAATGGGCCTTATATCGTAAAAATAACTTTGAAAACATGAGTTGTCTTTAAATAGGTCTTATATCGTAAAAATAACTTTAGAAAACATGAGTTGTCTTTGAAAAGGTCTTATATCGTATACATAACTTTAGAAAACATATGTTGTCTTTTAATGGGCCTTATATCGTAAACATGATTATAGAAAACACGACTTTTCTTTGAATGGCCTTTTATCATATGCATGTTTTAAAAAGATAATTTCTTTTTAAATGGACCCGTAAATCGTATAACATGATTTTAGAAATCATGATTTGTATTTGTATTTGTGTCCCTGACTTAAAAAATATATGAATGAGTTTAAAAATTCGTCAACATGATTTTACAAAACATGATTTGACTTTGAATGGTTTCTCTTTAGTTTAAAACACATGTTTTGTAACTGAAATGGTCATATATCAAATTTATTATTTAAGTAAACATGATTTGTCTTTGAGTTGGTCTTATATCGTATACATGATAAAGAAAACATGATTTGTCTTTGAATTGGTCTTATATCGTATACATGATAAAGAAAACATGATTTGTCTTTGAATTTGTCTTATATCCTATACATGATAAAGAAAACATGATTTGTTTTTAAATGGCCTTATTTCGTATGCCAGTTAATTAAAGAAGATATTGCTTTGGAAGTAGGTCTTACTGGTTTTACAGAATGACTTAAGGTGCTTTTTTGTAGGACATTAATTTTAGTTAGATTGTTTTTGTACGCTTGCCCCAAACAATACAGCAGTTTTCATACTATGTACAATATGTAGAAGTGTAATATAAATATTTCTAGTTCGTCTTAAGGCTTAACTGAAACACGTACTGTGATTGATGCAAATTGCTTTTTTTCCATGAAAACAGAAACGGAAGTAGAAAGATTCATATATACAGAGCATAACAAATAAATAAAAAAAACAAGCATGCTTCTTGTTGTAAACTACTCGCCCACGATCAACCTAAGTCACGCAAGTGAACAAACAATCGTCAGTCATAATGTAAAATTGGTCAATTTCCTGATCCAGGGAGAAAATGTATCTGATGTATTAATGCTACATGTTTTGCTCATTGTGTGATGCTGTAATGCCTTTTAGACGTGACATGAACAGCTTAACAGAAATAAAGATTGATTTATGGTTTCATAGAGAAAAAATATTTCCCAGTTTATCGAAATTATTGTCTTTTGCGAAAATGTTATTTGGTACGCTCGTCGGAATTCCAGCAACGCCAATACTGATGTAGTTGCCACGAAAAATTATCAGCGTCTTATTAAGTATACGTTTTTGTGACGTTATACAGGTATAAGATCGTCGCAAAGCGAACTAAACTTTTGTTTTGTAACTGACAATTTTGCACATTTGTTTTTTGTTGGCATAGATAGAGTTCCCCTTTACAGACAGGGAATAAAAACTAAGTATTGTTCAATTCCCTCTCATTTTAAATAATAAAAAAATGTTTAATGCGCAAATCATGTTTTGTGTCAGATGTCAAACCACTAAAGATCTAGGTTTTAGTTCGAGAGTTCTTGTATTTTAGATTACCTCTGTCACAATTAACCTTAACTTTATGTGAGTTACTGCTGCAATGGGAAATTGTAAACAATAAAGTAGAATGTGTGATTTTTAGATCTTAGAGCTGCAAAACTGACAATAACTTGTTGTAGTGTTGTTTGACAGATGCTGATCAAACGTGTTGAATGTCGTTTAACAAAGTAAGGCACCGCAAACTAAACACGTTGTCAAGTTTTTGTTCCATCTTATTGATTACAAGACAGATGATATTTGCAATCACGTTTCTAACACAAAGACCAAAGACTTCCGTTGCTTTGTGACTGAACAACCAAGAATCTGGTTCATGATAAAGTGAGCTCTCCATGTTGACATTGTTATACCGTGGAGTTACCCGTGTACTAGGCCTATGGTGCACTTTGACAGTAGTGGTGGATTACTATGTTTATACTGGCTCTTGTTAGGAGCGAAAATAAAGATGTAGTTACATCACTGACCAAATGTTACTTTGATAAGACAGATAAAGGCATATTGGAAAACCATGAATACATTTTCATATAAATCTAGGTAACTGACAAGAATAAATGGATACTTAGGAATAAGCTACATTAACGCATACTAATTACTTTAATATTAAGTATCAGTTTTTGATAGTACCGGAAAGACTAAAAAAAATGTCATTTCAAAAAGTAACGTAAATATTTACAAGCGAAAATAAGCAAATTTCCTTCTAGTTCTAACCCGGAACTGAAGTTCAACCAGAACAATCTTCATTTAGAAAACAACAACTGAAGGAATTCCTGTAAATAATCAAAGAAATGGGATTTCTTTCGTTGTCTTTTTTGAATGACGAAACGGAATTTCATGAAAGGGAAATATCATCTTGCAAACAATACTTTATCTATTCTTTTGATAAGAATCATTTCAGCATAAACTTGTTTCAACAATCACAGGTAAAACGAATAATTCAGAATCCATAGACCATTTTGCTTTACCGATACATCTTTAATCACTGAGCCAGACAACAGAATGTACGATTGTTATCAATTTTTTTAGTAAGTGTCTAACATGACAAATTACAATGTTAAGCAATTTGTTTAATTTCTCTGGCAAAAAAACCCCAAACAAAAACAAAACAGACAATAATATTTGTTACACAGCTATTCAGTCGACAGATTTATCAACCTGGTACTGATAAGTAATGGAAAATAAAGCCTCTGTAATCCAAAAGAACACGCATTTTATGGTTCAACTGGTCCCCCAGGCGAATGTAAAGAACAATTTAACTTTTGTTTTCCCGCCTTTCTAAAATCTTAGATTAAATCTTAAATACAATTGCTAGTCGAAGATTCTATTTTCAATTATGCAAAACGTCTTCATTTTTATCAACATGAACGATAAATCTTTATTTTTTTTTACACGCAAGCTGATTATTTTGTAGACGGGTTCCCTTGCGTAATTTGAATATTACCTTGAATGAGGAATGAACGAATAAGGGACCAGTCTAATTAATTTGGTGCTTCTACAAACACAGTTCATCATTAAACGGGCAAGAACTTACTTGATTAACGCAATTATGTTAAGTCATAAATCCATTTGATAAAAATCCATGCAAAATATTAAGGCATAAAGCATGTATTTATTTTTTTTAATGGTTTTGGGTGTATTTCAATTGACACGCGGAAATCCAGTGTGCCAACAAATACAATAAAAAATCAGTTCCGTGATTACAAAGCATTTTTCATGTAACGCTCCTGTATTTAACTAAAAGGTATAAAGTAAACTAAATCCTTAAAACCAAATGCTTATATTAAGGGTTATCTTTAAAAAAAAGTGTGTTGATTAACAAGTGAAGCAATGTTCATTCTCAAAATGAGATCTTCATAAAAAGTTTATAATCACGTGATGATCACATCACCTACTTGATTATGCTGTTGGAAAAAGGAAATTATAACATCTGCATCAGTTGCATAAATCAGATTTACATTAAAATCATAACAGTTATAGTTGCTTAAACCACATTAACATGAAAATCACAACGGTTATAGTTGCTTAAATCACAAATACATGTAAAATATTAAAGTTTATAGTTGCTTTAAATAAAACCGCTTAATACCCCTCTTCAAATGATTGAAATGAATTTTTAAGGGACCGTTCATAAAAAGATGGAAAGACAGTTCTAAGGCTTCTTTGTTGAATAACATACAGATATAAAAGATGAACAAATATTTGCAGATATCCTTTAAAACTGGTCCTTTTATTCACTTACTATTCAAACAGTAGCTTATCAGATACACGTATTGGTTATTCGACTCCGGTCTATTGACATTTGAATCAAATATGGCATTTACCTTGTTTTTCTTGACAATCATATCCTTATCATATCCAGTCCATCGATATATGAATTTCATAAATGGCTATGTCTAAGGTACTAATCAATTAATTTCTATTTTTACAAACTTATCACTATGCTTCGATTCACCAGTTCTGTGACAGAGAAAAATCATTTATTGGCATCAAGTTTCAACTTCTCGTCGATGCTTTTAAATTGAGAAAATTACGAAAGGGAAATGTGAATGTCGACTACTTAGGGACCAACATAGTCGAGATGGTGGCGACAATCGCTGTATGGCTATAATTTATCATAATTTTCAACTTACGCTCAATTTAACTTTGATTTTGGTGAGGTTGCTTACAACTGGACTAATTATGCAACTTTATTTTTCAAATTAAAAAGTGGTAATTAATGCTCAGAGAAAACCCAAATTGATAAATCACCAATACCATTTTATAGGTTCAGTACACTGTTGATTTTTGCACAATATGCAGTACTATTAAAAATATGTTTATGTACAAATTGCGTTTTACAGCACCGTATAACATATATAAAAGAACTATCCTTCGCATGATGAGCATTCGTATACAGATTATGTCATGCGTTATTTCTGTGAGTCACGATTCTGTTAATAAGTTTATACAGATAATTAGTTTAATACATAAAACTTATATATTTAGCAAATGAAACAGCTTACATGTAATATCGTTAATTAATTTTATTAATCAGTGCTGGGAAATGCCATGTGCGTAGAAATATTGATCTACAAACACCACTCTATATAAGATCGGATTATTTGCATAAACATGTAGATATTGATGGATACACTAAATCGAGAGCCGTTGTCAAGACGTTTCTGGTTGATGTTTAACTAGATCACGACCAAAGAGCAAAATTTGTCCGTTTAAATGATTTCATACGATTAAAGAGAGCCAAGAGCAAGATCGTGCAGTTAGTGTTTTTTTTCCCAATATCAGACAAGTGAAGGTCTTGTTCCTTAGAATTGACCTTTATACCAAAGAAACATTAATTCAAGATGGTTGTAATCATTTGAAACTTGAATAACTTTTTTTTCATGAAACAATAATAAAAACTGTTAATAAGATATACCTGTAAGTGTCTCAAGTGCTTTATATCAACCCCAATTTTTATGGAACTTAAATCCGCAAAAAATGCAGTATTTTTGGTCTTTTTATTCTACATGACATCAAAGGAACTATAAAGGACTTCTGCTTCTGTTTACAGTTAAACCTGGTTGTACCTGCTTCATGGAAGTGTTAATAACATCTCCTTTCTTTATTTGTTGTCTGAGATTACAATATTTGATGTTGATCCTGGTTAGGAGCAAAAATCGATGGTCGATTAAATACATCACGGACCTAAAGTGAAATCTTAAAAATAGAAGCATAAAACCAAACCAAAGAAAAATGTATAATTCTATAAGTACCTGCTGTATGTTAAAATGACAAAGAATTTGAACTAATACGATGTATATTTTATTTAGAAATGAAACAGAAAAACAGAAGGCCGGCATGCTTGGAATCACTGAAGTATTGCTATAAAGGCAAAAGTGCTAGCTATATTTACTCTCATTCTCGCTGTGAATTCTGGAAGGACTGAACAACAAACGACGTGAGAACTTATCAAAGAATATTTCCTTATAAAGTATAAGGCTCTAAAAGATGTGCAAATGTTTGCAGACATACTATTAAACTGGATTTTATGTTCAGATCCTAAACATATAGAAACTTATCAGGTACATGTATTGGTTATAGTCTTCTGTTCTTTTGACATTTGATTCTAATTATACTTTCAAAAAGAACAGTTTTCACGTGCAAACAATGTGGAGATAGGCTTCCTTGATGACAATATTAAAGCTTTTCAACTTCAACTTATTACTGCCAAAAGTCAATACTGACTATACTAGGCAGGCGCGTGTCAGGAACATTAAAATTATAAAAGATGGTAACAATGAAAACAAGATTTTACTAAAGATCTTACTTAATCATTTATTTTGAATGTTTAAAATCTATAAAACTTGTTTACTCCACTGATAAATGCTGGCACATTTGGGGTTGCCCTAATCTTGGTCGGTAATTCGTTCCAGAGTTGTATAGTCCTTGGGAAGAATGAGTTCATGTGATGTTGTGTTTTTGATTGCGGGACGAGGAATTTGTTTCTTGTGTTTGTAAGGTGATTGTGAATTTTATCAATTCATTCTTTTGCTGAACAACAGATTTTTGTCCATTAGCCTTTTCAGTAGCAGAGCATTCTTTTATCGCTCTATATTTGTTATCGACGTATTTGGGTTTTGAAAAGTCTCTAATAATGAAAATGAACGTGTCTCGATTTTTTCTTTGTAATCTGAAAGATAACTGATGTACCTGAAAATAAGAGATACAACCCATGTGAGTCTTAATAGTGTGACTATTTTCTAGTTGACAGAGCTTTTCAGTGTATTTCACATTCAGTTAGACATGGACTAAAGTGCTACTTCAGTTGAGACTAAAAATATTGAATCGCAAACAGTTGATTACAACACAGACCGATGCCATTAAGGAGTTTGGATACATTTAGAGACAAATCATATAAAATAAAACTTATATGAGTGATATCAATTAGATTAATCAAGGTCAACTAAAAATAACAATAGAATTTTAAGGGAAAAAAAGAAAAGAAAAAAAAGCAACACGCAATGCATTCTTGCATATTTAGATAAGTCTGGAGTAAAGTACTAGGATAAGGCAATTGCCTTATCAGTTCTAATTAAACTATTATAATTATAATAGTTTTAAGTGACAATATCTAATAGTGATTGAGTGCTTCTATACTGACTTCTTTTTCCCTTCAATAATAATGCAGGGGAAAACACACACACAAAACATGAATCAAACATTGATAATGAACCATCTAGTGATAGAATAAAGCGCTTTTTTTTTTACTTTTTTTTGCATGAGCTGTCTTTCACAGACGTAATCACTTTGATTTATTAAGTTTTCTTGTGTGCAACGAAAACAAAATCCTGAGAGTAATTCAAGAAGACGTTACGTTAGAAATTCTTTTTTATTTTTGCCCAAGTCAACGGTACTTCATAAAAAAACACCACTCTGAAAGATGGTGGTGCATAAGCAGACCATGTCTTGACATTTAAAAAAAATCGACCAGCATATCTTGATAGATTAAGCATCAGTAAAGTAATGTTTTATTCACACGTCATCATTCACCTTGCTTCACCGATCTTTAAGTCACTGAATTATTTTCACTTAACCTTGTTGTTATTTCAAATGCATATTTATGAAATAAAAAGGCAATAACATATTTTTGAACCTAGCCAATTACAGAAGTCGAGTCTGACAAATAAATGGTATGATATTCTTGGCGTCTAACAAATTACAAATTATGATCAGCCTTCAGAGATACTTCTCTATTATAGCTAGAGAAAAATTACATAGAAAAAAGATGACAGAAACTAACAGTTTGTTAGTAATGGTAAATGCAATAATAAAAGACAGCATTTAGATTCAAATAAAGACAGCGGTTGCATTTAATACAGGTATTAAATAAGGTTTTAAAGAGTGGCAGTCTTATGATGAAATCCTATCTGATTTGTATATATCTGTTAGGCTACTTTCAGTTTTGCAATACTGATAGCAAATCTGTATTTTCTTGGATAACAATAGCATTTTTCTTTGTTGTATACAAAGACACACAAACATATCTCCGAACAAACATATTTTGTTTCCATCTATATTTACATATATACATTTATATATTTATTTGAATTATTAGTTATCCGTGTATTGTTAATTTCTACATAAATCGTGGACATAATAGAATAAACGATATGCATAGTACAAGAGAAAAAATATTAGGACTTCAAAATTTCATTTTAAAACTTCAAGTCACCTCGTCCCCGCGACAACTTTAAAATAGAAATGGAAAGTGCCCTTACCACTGTTCAAAGGTGATGATTTCTAAAACGCGTTTTTTTTTATAACAGAGATTTTTTCCTACGTTTTTATACATTTACCTTGATTGATAGGTGTTAGGTGAACATAAAATGATTGCCAACCTCAGATGCACATCGAAATAAGATGTAATGATACAACCGAATAAAAAAATAAAATTACTAAGCTTTTGATGAAAGAACTTAGATGTGCTCAAAATATAATTTTACATAAGAAAAAATAGGGCAAATGTCACAGAAACCTCTATAGAAATCTATAAAGAAAACTTTCTTTTCTGCTCTTTCAAACTATAAATCATAAAGGTCAATTTGATAATGAATAAAATACATGAGGAAATGAAAGCTTTTTCATGCAAAATGTATACAGCTGTAAACATGTGCAAATATTTGCATATGTTTTCTCAAACTGTATTTCCATTCAAACACTTATCACATAAAGGTTTATCAGATTACGTATAGATTATACGATTCGGTTCCACTTACATTAACACAAGTGCATTTACCTGGTTGTAAATAAGTTATGCTTTCTGGTTCATTTCATATCAATGTCATAGGAAATGAACTAGGCTTTTGTTTTTAATTCTTCTACTGTAATTCCAACTTCCATTTACCAGTTCAGCAGCTTTGCACTTTTTTCCCTATTGATTCCCTTTCTAAGTGACATTTCGAATCTGATATAAATTTGAACAAAAATAGGAAAATAATATTGGTGATATTTTAGTTTAGTTTCATATTATTCTATTTGGTACTTCTCAATGTACAACACATACAACAATATCTTCATTTAGCAAAGTACAAAAAAAAGGACTGGGCGGCAAGACATTAGAACTGCTCTCGCCTTAATGTGCCAGCTTATAATATCAAATGATATCCGATTTAAACAACATTTCATTATAAGCATTTTGATATAAGAATTATGATATTTTGAACTGGTGACGATGACCATTTGTTTTTATTTCGAAAAGCAAATACACTGGACCATTACAGGTTTAGATTAGCACAGCCGATGCGTAGCCATCATCACCTCCATCCAGAATTCTTTTTCATATTATCATTTCCCCCTTTTTAAGAAATGCGTTTAAATTTAACATATGACGTTGCAAATTATTTTTTTCTAACGTTTTGAAATATCTGTCTGCATATTTCTTCAGTGATCGGTTGATTTTCGACAAGGAGACTAAATAGTTTACTGTTGCAATTTGTTATGTAAGACATTCAGTCATAATAAACTGTGGAATCAGTTTAAGTGACAAATGAATGTTTCTGTGGGACAAACGCTGTATGAATTCTAGATTAGTTGCTCTTATTCGATCAAGATAAACTGATTTGATTCTTCTGAAGATTCGAGATAACGATAGACACACAGTTCTGCTTTGCGCCGTCATCGTCCGTCCGGTATGGTTTTTTAAATGAAATATCCCATGGCTTCAAGCAAGTTGAAAATAAAGTAGACATAATTAGATTATCATGTCATCTGCGATTTCTGTCATGAGAAAATCGTTTTACATGTGTTGAAATGCATACTAACTCTCACTAGAGCTGATATTATATCATGCAATCACGTCCAACTTAAACAACTCATGCAGTATTAAATATAAATGTATTTTAGGACTGACATATTTTAGGACTTACGTATTTTAGGACAAGCGTATATTAGGACTTAGGTATTTTAGGCTAGTTTGTATCATTCACGTATGTTTACCTCTGATCATTCTCTTGAGACGTTTTTGCAATGCTAAAGGTATAAGTAGAGTGATATATTTTCTGATTACAGTCCTGGGAGAGAAAACACTTAAACCACTTACTTGCCTGTAAATATCAGATAACGCGTTTTATATCAAGTACATTAAACGATATTGTTGAATACTTCGGGTACTGTTCAAAACTGTTACAAAGTATTAACGGTACTGGGCCACCAACCATACTTCAGATATTCTAAAAAATTTCGACGTTTCAAATATATATATATCTAAAAGTTTTTTTTGTTTCATTTAATTGTTTCATTAATATGTTTTCTGCTAGCTGTGAAACGAGGATAATAAACTTTGTTTCACTCATATGTAAATAGAAAGGAGAGGGAAAGCCATATATTGTCTCTAAATACATTTTCTATATATTTTGTTGAATATCAAGTGCATGAAATCAAACATACTGCTATAACCTATAACAACTAATCATTATTAGACTGAGAGTTCGTTCTTCTTATTCCAAGGTTTCATTACTTAGTTAGTTTGATGGCAATAACTCAAATATCTGAGATAGTATTCAAGACAGATACTTTTCTAGTGCTTATATAAGTTATTGCCGGTGTCCTATTTTTTTTTTTTTTGCTATTTCTGATTGGATCAAAATAATATTAATTATTCGATCCCGAAATAATAGTTATTAATAAGTATTTGGAGCTGATAGGAAGGAATTACATATACATTACAACTATTTCGACAGGTAAAGTGACTTTTGTAGAAGTGACGGATATATTTGATGTTCTAGACTAAAACTTGTTACTGATCATAACAGGATTTTATCATGTTATAATGAAGTGAGAAGTAAAACAAAGGTATTTGATTTGATATTTGTTGTAATTATCATGAATACACTTAACATGAGTTTTGTAATAGATCTTTGCTAGAATCAATCTGCAGAATACAGTGTTCAGCATTTTACATAATTTAAACAGAAACAGCTGAAATAATTTTGTATTGAAGGATTTTATCTGTCTTTACAAATTGTATGTATACCGTATGCAACAATAATCTGATCCAACTTAAGATACACAGTGGACGGAGGCAAAGACCCTGGGTGAAGTTTCAGTTTACCTAATAATAAAAGATCTACGATGAAATTACTTCTTTCCACACACAGTGTTGAATGTTTTGAGATTTTATTTCTCTTTTCTTTTGTAAAAAATATGACAACCCAAACAAAACATTTTTAGCAAAGCCGTAAATTTATAATAGTCTAAAATTTGCTTTGTGGCGCTTTCTATATAGTTTTGTCGTAAAAATGAACCCATATCATGAAATATCATAATACCCCTTTTTCCGCAGAAAACGTAGCAACGTGCACTAACCAGATTTAGGAATAGTGTACATAATATCATTTCCTAAATGACATTTTGTTTCGATTAATTGGTGAAAACCTCTGTCTGTGTTGCTGTGTTTGCTCCAACACAATTTCCGTTTTGGTGTTCTTGTTTGATCCAAAGAGATTACAGCGATACGTTATGAGTATATTACAACATAACATACTTGTCTGTCCGAATTTATGCTATTTCTCATTTGTACAGTCTCATATAACCTAGTCATGATGTTTGTTTTTATGTTCTTTTGGTCAGCTTTGAAATTGGGTGAAGATGGTCCAAAACTTGGAACTCTGAAAAAAAAATCATCTGAAGCCTATTAACAGGTTAAAATTATTATAAATTCTGCTAGAACATTTAATATCTGATACATGATCAATACTGCCAGAGTCTCATGCCACCAAAGATTTTCCCCACAAAAACAGAAGGCCGTACTTTTAAGTACTTAAGTAATTAAGTCAGGGAGCGAATTTACTATCAGTGAAAATCTTTTCTGAATCATTCGTGCTAGACATTTTTATTACTTACAGGATTATGAGAAAGGGGATGTCAAAAAATACATATTTATAAAACACTTAATTTTAGAACATTTAAGTGCATCTAAAATAAAAATCTGAACGAGTTGAATTCTTGCTTAGTAAAAGTTACATAATATGACTACGTGGATTTGTAGGTGTAAATGGACCATAATTTCAAATCACCCGCTCTGAATAATTATCTAAAATAATGTATGAATATAAACAAACCAACTTTAAGAATAATTAACAAAATCTCTTCTTAAATAATGCTTTCTCGACAGCTGAACACCAACTATCTGTCTATCACTATGTCCATGAAGTCATCAAGGCCTGTTATTATTTAAAAATAAACAATCGCTGGATCCGTTTCCATTTCTTTGAAAATTATATCATTTGCCTATCATCTGATACAACATCATCTAACATTGAATGTAAATTGTAAATTTTAGTATTCGTTGAAACAGTATAAATTTGTTTTCAAAATATAGCGAAATCTGTTTTGAAAATACCTAGCATTTTTTGCATAAATTTATACAAAAAAATTCGACGTTAGCTTGAACCCAAGTACAGATTTTTAACTGGGTTCGGTATCCTTGCATATTTGCTACAAATTAGAAAATTCAACATGAAAGTAGAAATTTTGGTAGAAATAGATGACTATCATTTGTATTTAATTTTCAAGAAAGCGCCATTTGACGCGGATATATATTTGAGAGCTGACAACTGTGTTAAGATGTATTTCTAAGTCACTAAGTTTGTCGAATTTGTCCAAGAGAGAGTTTTGTTCATATTTAGAGAGGACTGATTTCTTATTCAATTTACAGAAATGATAAAGTATTACCATTATTTCTATGATTTATCGATGCTTAGTCATAAGACAATACAATGGATTAATTCAACGATTATATTACAAAGGGATGGATTTGTTTAACATAGTTCCTCTGTTTTTCCATCTATCAATCAGGTACTTTATATCTTGGACAAGCAAACTATGCCGTTGCATTATCATTTTGTGTAGTCTATCAAAATATTTGGCATTTGTAAACATTTTCCCATTAAGCTTGTTTTGTGACAATGTTTATGTTACAATATTACCCCTTAAAGCGGCCTTGTTATTGTATTCATTTGGACATTATGTTTCAGATTGATGTCCATATGTGCAGTACAGAATGAAAGGACTTTGTATTTATTTTGGCTACGGTTTTCATTGTCATCTCTTTTCTCAGTGGCATCAGTTTTATTTGCACAATCCTTTGTTAGACAGTTTGGTAATAATTCAAAGTTTCTAAGTTTATTTTGGAAAATCAGCATTATTCTTTCCTAGGTCATTAACAAGAGTAAACAGAATATGGCATATAACAAGCAATTACATATACAAAATGATAAAATAATACACTAGTTACATTTTAAGAAGTGCTTAGTCTTTAAATGTATTTTCTCTGCGTTGCATCTCTTCTTTAATATATTTCTGTGTGTTATCTAGTGCGGTTGTTTGGTTGACATCAGTTATTTAAATTTCGGTAATTTTAGCCACTCAATATTACATAGATGGATTTTGTCTTATATTTGTACAGTAAGTACAACAACGAATGAAATGAAATTCAGATTCAACAATATTTGCGTTACATAGATTACAGAGTCGGATGTCCCTTTGTGTACGTTTAAATTTCTTAAGTGTGCGAACTTAATCGTTAATCGTTTTTTATATCATTGTTCATAGTTTTAAAACTATTTTCTTCAGAAGTTAAATTTGTTTTATATTTGCAATAGCTGTCGAGATTTCGACAAACACAACTTATTCTCTTGTACATAGTACATTCTGAAATATATTGGTTTTCCTCTTGTATTTCAAGGTCATTACATATTTGACAACGTCTTTCGCTGCGCTCAAATATTTCCATATCTGCCGAGATTCTGTTTAAATGTGCATGTAAGTACATTCTGATCATATCTCAACGGAGTGTTCCATAAATCTGTAAAACCTTTGTATACCAAGATTTTAACTTAATTATATATAATATATAACCTTCAGTATAATATTATCGGTATATAACAATTTAACATTGAATATACCTAGTGATAAACATCGGGTATCTCCCTACTAGTATACTGTGGCTTTGCTGGTAGATAAATTAACACAAAGAATAAACTACTAATGCTTTTTTAAAACCCACAGACCGGACATGCATAATTAAAAATTGAACCAACAAATGAGTCAAACAACTTTGGAACAATAGTTGGTGATCGCTCGGACTTATTTATATTGCATAACAATGTCGTTACTCTTAAGGCTTTACAACTAACATACTGATTATTGAGTACAAATGACCCCGTATAATTTAATACAACAGCTAAGTAACTAAAGCCATCAACTGCTAAGATTCCATTGTTGTAATACCAGTTCACATGTGGATAAGTTGGACTATATTGTAATATGGACTTTTTATGGTTCTGTACTTGTCTGTATAATTGGAACAAATGGCAGCATAAGACTTCTTTATGATCTGTTACCATAATTTAATGTCAGAAGGAACTTCAGAAGGTAGTTTTCCTAATTCCCAAACCTTTACCCAATAAAGTAAAACAGGTAAGATCATAAGACCATAGAATCAAACAGTGATTTTCATTTTAACACCCAACTCAATACGATCAAATTAAGACAAACTATTTATATAAGCTCTAAGTGCATGTTCTTTGAGATTTCTTTTCTGCAACCTTTGTATGTTTTAATAATAGACTATGTAAAATCTGTAAGAAACTTGAAGATGAATACCACTTCAAACTGAAAATAACATTATTCATTACAGCACAAAAATATCTCGTACACAAATTTGACTGCAAGCAAGAACTAAGAACTGTTCTCAGCTTTCAGTAACAAGAAATAATGATATAGTGCTCCAAATATCTTTCTAGACTGTTTTAAAGAGGATTTTGCAAAGAAATATTTGATGTGTTGATAACATTAAAATACAAAAATGCTATAAAATTTGAATTTTATTTATTTGAAAGAAAAAAGAAAACAACAGATATGGTAAAATATTCAATTATTAAAACAATTATCTAACGAAATTCTATTCACATTCGTCTTCTTCAGCATATAATGCTTTAAAGTATAAGTTTATTTTCTGGACTATGTTTTATTGCAAAACAAAGTAGGTTGATAAAATCTTAGCATGTAGATCTTCAAAAAACATGCAGTTGTTTTAGTTAAACGTATTTGCCTTAGATAATGCAGAATGTTTAGCCAATGTTTTTAGCCGATAAAGAATATCTGCTTCACCGATCAATAATCTGCAATTGCAGAAATTTTATATATTTGAGATCGTCCTCTAAGCTATTTCCGTCTTGTCAGATAGTGTTTTGTAAAAAGAGATATTTCCTTAATAGTACCAGAGCTAACAATATGCAGTTTCTTGTTCTCTATTTTTGGACTTTTAATTACATCAATAGTCGTTGTTGACTTTAAGTCTACAAGAACCGTGTGAAAATGCAAACTTGAATAAACCAAGAGACAGAAGTAAAACATTTCTGTATTGTTGTAAGTGTATGACACTGTTGACATTATTAGACGACTGTTGTAGACAATATTTGAAACATGGCGGAAACAATATGTACAGAAGTTAATCTCAATTGTCCTCATTGTGTTATTTCATTCACAAACATACAATAAGAATCAAAGTCACGTTTAAGCTTGCAATATATCTATTTAGATAAATCGAATAGATGGTCTCTAGATTACACGCACAACAATACTAAGATTGAGTTATCTTTGCGAAGTATATTCCTTTTTATTAATTTTACTTGCCATCATTCCTTCATTAAAACTCAATGGATTCAGGAAAAACTTACGCATTATCGGACCTGTGTTAAATCGTGTTAGTTACAGAGGTCAATAAACAATTAACGACACTAAGAGACAAGGAAATGTTCGCCTAATTCCGTTACCCAGACCACCAACGGCAAAAATTAGATTGTCTTGAAAACTGAATCATCTTCATCGAAAGAATGCAACCAATTTCTCGATTGTCATGTAAATGATATGAATTTAAGCAACGATTACAAGAAAAATTTGATACATGTATATTTCTAATAAACGATTTGATAACACTACTGGTAGAATGTCAAACCAAGTTGCACAGAAGTTGAGGTGGGTATCTCTGTTAACAAGATGTCAATCTGGGGTTATCAGAAGTTGAGATGGGCATCTCTGTTAACAAGATGTCAATATGGGATGGACAGAAGTTTAGGTGGGACATTTCTGTTAATAAGATGTGTTATATACTATTTGAAGGTAATGCCGGAAGTGTGTCTGGCACTGTCAGCATAAACTGCCAAAAACGAGTAGAGTTCCGAGAAATCCAAAATGACCGCCAAGATGGCCATCAAAATAAAAAACAAAAAAGTCTAGACCACTTTAAGCCAGATAATAATTAAATATTTATTTTTAAGATATTTCAGTATCACTCATTTTGCGTTATTTCCGTTTTATCTGGAAACATTTGAGGAAGTGTCGTGACAACTTATTTAATGACTAGATGACAAGAAGTAGATGACGTATGAGCCAAGGAATTGTCAGTGGCTTTACTGGGTATCGGATATTGTGACATTATTGCTTTAGAAAACTACAATGGTTTGTTCTACAAAGACAACTAAATTTGTTAGGAGGATATGCTTTACTTACCACATTATTCGGCTTTATATGCTAGTGTTATTGTTCTTATTTTTAAGTAACTTTCACAAATCGCAATCTCATGTCATGAAATGCGGCTCAAAGAACTGCAGAATGTCGATATAATTACGGAAGTCAAAATTCTACGAGAAACATTTTTAGATAAAGCAGAAATTGCTTAGAGAAATATTTCTCAGGTGGAAATTATATTGTCATAAGACGGAAATATGTTTCCATTACCGAGTAGATGTGAATGCGGCATTTTCTTGGTAAAATTGTTTTTAGTAGAACCAAATATTCTTTGATTGATATGTATGTGGATTAAATGTATTTGTTAGATTGTTGATAGTATTTAAAAAATGTTTTCATAAAGCTAATGATCTATAAATCATCTTTGCAAAAGTAGCCCAAGATTTACACTTCACTTCCATGAACAGTACACTAAAGAGGATATTATAAATATAATGTTATTGACAGAACGGTGCTGATATAAAATTCTTGTTGACAATACTAAAATATGTACAGGTTAGTGCTTGATATAACGTTTCAATGGCAACAATCCATGCAACTTAAAAATTATGTAAACATTTACATGAAATTTGCCTTTTTAAACATTGGACCGGCATCTTTAAATGATATTAAGATACAAGTATGTAATTATAGAACTATAATATAGGAATTAGGTTTGTCAGTATTTTCAGTATTAATTTAGAACAAAAAACAATATTGTAACTCTTTCGATTTCTTTTTTTACGGTACATCTCAGATGACTTATAGTGCAAAATATGTCCTTTCTTAAGCAGACCTTTTAAGTTGTTTAGCTTTGAACACAAACATACTTTCTTGAGAAAAACATTGTTAAATGTCTAATTTTGATTATGCCTCACAAAGCCAAAATATCAACCTTCCGAAAATAAAGTGTCCATTGCATATATATTACATGAAACAAAGTGTAAAGAGACAAATATTTGTCTTGTTCTATCAGACAGGTTCTTGGCGGAAATGAACAAAAGTTGATTTCATACAACTTTCCAATCACAACCTTCAGAATATTGTTGGAACAAGCATACTGTAACTATAATTTATGACTCCTGGTATTTTTTAGGTAAACATTGTCTATGTAATTTCTCGATAGTTCTTTGCTTAATATGATAAAATGTGTTATATACAGCTGTCGTCTTTAGAATCAATAACATTTATAGTCTGTGTTAATTTATTCAGCTTTCGAGTGAATTCAGGACCTGTCACTATTTGTCGGAATAACGGATGAAACCTTCAATTACCATGTCTCTTTCTGATATAAATTGTTCATTGTCCATAGAAACGAACTCAATATGACACTGACCTGAAAAGAACGTATTTTTATATAAAACCCCCCAGGTCTATTGCTATCCATTGAGGAATTTATTTATTGATGATTTATTTTACTGAAATAGATTTCACACCGATAACACAATTCGCCTTGCGCTGTTATGTAACATAACCAGCATATGACCACCTCTCAAATTCCTGAATTATCAAGTACGGAATTAGGACTTTTTTTCAAAAAATTTCTTTCTGAAAAATAACAAATTTTTATCTACGTTAGATTCTTGACTTTGCATTCAGTTGTTTCAAAACGGAATTTATTCTGACAATGATAATCTCAAAAGGATTATACGTCGTATATATGTCGTGTAAAAATGTAATGCATTTTTTACTGATTTACTTAATAAGGGGTCCATTAAAATGTCATTTACAGACTCTAAATATAAGGTCTACATTAAAAGTAACAAATTGTCACACATTCTGTAAAAACATTTTAGATAAAAAACCAAAGCGCTTTTCGTTTTCCCCACTATCACCTGTATAATGGCATTCCATCGACTTAAGCTCAAATCTTACACTACATCTGAATCATATTTACTTTAGTAGTTCCACAGAAATATTTCATAAAACAACAGCAGACTCTTTGATCGTATTAAAGCACTTTTGCTAATGTAAAATGAGCGATGTTTTTTTTTATTTTCGCAAAGTTGATACATAGAACAGAAATAAAACGTCATGTACTGCATTATTTCCTAAAAAATGTTAACACACATCTGTTGATCGCCGTTATACGTGTTTAAATAAATCAATTATTTTACAACGTTTTCGAATGAGATTTTGTAATGAGTTTTGCTGGTTGTTTTTCTAATCATCAACTGTTTTTTCTTTCTTTCCTTTTCTGTGTCCTATCAAGTCAAGTTTTCAGCTGAGTTAATGTGTGTTAATCAACGGAAAACAGTTTCAAATGCTGTTTGAATGATAAGATGCTTGTATTGTCTGATTGCATACATTTTGACACTGCAACTAGAGACATTCTTGAAATTGTACAATTTAACTTGTGTTTGAGCATTCACTGCAGCACTGCAGTAACACAATAAAATAGGATCAAAAAGAAACTTTTAACATTTGTGTTGAGGAATTTTATATCGTTTTCTTAAAACTTGTGTTTTACAACTAACGGTTCATTGTTTTATTTTCAACATTATTTCTGTTTTTATCATTATTTGGTTTATCAAGCTTTCGTGATGAAAACAGATCAAAATATGATGCTTATTTAGCTGTAAAAGGATATCATGAAAATCTTTTCAGGAAGAAACATCTTCAAGTATGTGTTTTAGTTATGCAACCGCCACATAATTCCATTATTAATTGCTGGTACAGATAATGAAATTCCATCGTGTGTCAATGCCAACATTCTTATCGTATGATCTTGATATAGAAGATATTGCTTAAGCATCTGATGTTTAATTCCGCTGTAATTTGAGATTTCCGCTGTCATTCTCAGACAAGTCGCAAATAGCATGATACCTAGAAGGCATGAAAAGACGCAGCATGGATGTATTCTCCCAAACATGTTTGGATGTCGAAGCTACATGACCTCTAATAGAACCGAGTTGATTGTCTAGTTGTATATAGGATGGTGATCGAATCATGTTCAATTCACTCTAAAACAATGTTGACATATGTTTTTCTTTCAAGTCATTTCTTCATGAATAAGAGTTTCTTATAAAAAATTTTTGCAATATCGTTGAAAAAATTACTACACTATATTTCTAACAAGCGCATTGATTTAAAAGGCAAAGTTAGGCGTGATTATGGTGCAAATAAAGGTCATTTCTGCTTGTTAGACATCTTTCTTGGTAAAATAAGAACTACTTGTAAATATGATGCTGGCTGGTACTTTAAATGCTAAATCAGCAATACACAGTTAAAATAAAGTTGTATTCTTGAAAGATTGTTTTCAGGTCAATGCTGCATTATCGATGAAAAAAACTGCTGTTTGAAAAGCAGTTGTATAAATCTTTGATATGATCTGTCTATGAATAGAATGTATTTGCAAGGATATTTGTTTTATTTGCACACGCTTTCATACTGTGGTTGTAAATCATTTTTATTCGTTGCATAAGTGGGGCGCGTTATTTAACCGTGCTCAATGGCACATAAACTTGAAAAAATCAAAATACATTATTATTTCTGCTTATTTATGACAGTTTATTCTCCAAATGACAGAAAAAATGCAGGATAGGATATTTATTCAAACTTGTAACAAATGTCATTAACGATATTTTTTTTCAACACTGATAGCAAAATTAAAGTAAGAGAACAACTGAATGGAGATAAATGAATGAATTTTTTATAATAAATATTTCTCAAACTTCGTTTTATAAAGATATTCCGTTTTCAATAATACAAATGTACTCCTATATCTCAGATACACAAACGAAATTTGAACGTAAAGCTTGGTAACATTCTGTTGACAAGAATTGCCCTGAGAGGATAGAAAAAAAACTGAATTAAGCTGCTGTTTATTAGACCTCTTATAAAGTTAATTTGTTATTGATGTCTGAAACAAACCTGCTGTACAACAAGAGGGAATATTGATTCAGATTAAATTTCCTTTGGCTATGGCAATCCATCATAGACTTTCATCATTTTATGATTAATGTACGGAATCTGACGATTGCAATTATAAGCTTTCCGAAAGTTGACCGAAACCAGTTGTTGATAATCTGCTTATGAAGTTCATGAAACGAAAGGTTTCATTGGTTAATATTTGATAATGAACTTAAGGTGAAATTTTATTTATTTAAAACTGACAGACGCATATATTGCAACTTTGAATTCAATTTTTTGGGGTATATTGTAAATCATTATGATTTTTTATAACCATAAAGATTATTCTACCTTTAATTTCTAGGAAGTAAAATTCATGGTGCAATAAAAAATATTGATCTGACGAAGACAAAATACAATATGTCTAAAGGTGATGTGGAACATCTTATTATGATATGAAATACACGAGTTAATCAAAGAAGAAACATATAATTACGTTATCTTAAACCACTGTTGGCAACCTTTTTAGTTTCTTTATATGTTTTATATATCTTTAAAGAAGCTCTTTATCTGTACGTTTTGTGGGCAGAAGTAAATATAACCTAAATCTAAACTCATTAGTACATGGTGTCATGACAAATATATAGAGTGAGATATTAAATTTATGATTATTCTCTTATAATATGTTAGGGATTTATATGTGCAATTCTGTAAAACTTCGTGTCGGTTTTAAATAGTAGATGGTGTAAGAAATGTTGCGTTACTTGGCTACTTAGATCTTTGAGAATTGCATACCTTACAGCCAATCGTTATAAAGATAGGATAACTTCCACAGGAAATAGAATGTTTTCTTTATGACGGAATAACTCCCACAGGAAATAGATATATATAGCGCTTGTTTCTTGTCAATTTTGCCGCACTGGTATATTAATGACATTGCGTTTTATGATTGATTGGTACCAAGTCATACAGGAGAAATATGCAATGATTCTGTTTTGCAATCATATTAGAAAGGGAAGAGTTTGTTTATACATCTTTTCTGTGAGGCAATACATTAATCAAATACATTATAACATTGACAAGCAAACTTGACACTGTTTGTTTTTTCCCCTGTGTTTTCCAGATATTGCATTGTAACGTAATTCAAAGTTGGTTCAGGGTGTCACAGTGTTTGTATTACATTAATACCGTTTCATGCGCTTTTATTTCTGTGACACCCTTATGCTTGGTAAACAAGGAATCAAACAACACCGGTGAGTACGAGACAAAAACAAAACAAACCCATCTTTATCTTGTTTGTTTACTTAAGTATCCTGGTCAGTAGACTCGTCGCAAGGCTGTAACTACTTTTTTACACTAATTTAAATGAAAGACAAGAAGGCAGACATTTCAGTCTGATATACTATTTTTGTACTGGGCAATATAAATTTAAGGTTAGCGTTTGAATGCTATCGTTTCAGTTTCGAAACAACGTTTGTAACAATAAATCGTTTTTCGGTTTAAAGTCATTGTTCCAAATGTCTTGGCAAAAGCTTTTTCTTCAGTAGCTCTTCCAAATTTTATCAGGAATAGCGTGCTCTGTTGTGTAACAACATCAAACATTTCAAACCTAATTTTTGCACACATGCCATTGTGACACATGAGCATTAAACTTAACGCCTTAATTTTCGTTTATGGGTAAAGTTCCCTTTGAAGATTTTATAGTCAAGGTTAAAACTAAGGATTCTTCTGCTCAAGAGAGGCCTTGTTCATCATGGTGTAGAAATATTTCTGTCTAAAATACCTGAGATATACACGATAAAAACATTAATGCATATTTTGACAAAAGTATTTTTTACATACTTACACTCTTAAGTATTTGACAATACAACCTTTAATAGTACGATAATACATCTACTGTCATATTGCTTACCTTGTGAGAAGTGGGAATTATTAACATGTGGATAAGAATTTATTCCGAATAAGCACTTTCTAAGTGTCTAAATACTTAAAAGAAAAAAAATGAACATAAAATTCTTTTAAATATCAGTAATTTATCATTTAATAGCGAATTAAAAAATAGAATAGATATGAAGTGTAACATCGATTAATTGTAAGGTATGTCCCTGTAAATTTTGAAGTCAGGAATCTTCGACATTATTATGAAACAATACGAGATTAAAGATTCACAAAGGAACAACGTAAGGAAATACTTTCAAAAAGAAAAAAAAGCCATTATAATTATAATTTTATAACAAACAAAAGAACTAATTTAAATTGAAAAACGATCAGTACCACTCTGTGATATAATGTATGTAAACTGTATAGGCAGTGGTATTTATTTCATTTGCACATGGCTTCAAGTTGTAGCAATAAATCACACAAGTATTTATTCTTTGCAAAACTGGGCCAAGTTATTTTCTACTTAAATACTCAAACTTCAGCGGAATAAAAAAAATATAACATTGCTGCTAAAACGATTATTTGTAGTATCGTTTTTACATTATATGTATGGGTTGAATGATGAGGTATTTTTGGTAGTGACTTATTTACTAAAATGTTGAGTTTAATCTTCATTTAAAGTTTAAGGTTTTCGATTCTTTTTGTACATGTATAGCGACTGCAAAATGATTTGTAGTAACTCTTCAATGATTCAGACACCTCATTTCCATTGAAATCGTTTGCTCGAAATTGTTACACTTGAGTAATTAGGAGACAATTTAGAGGATTCAATCGTCTTAGACAATTTAGCAATCAATCTAATCTAACAATCGCCTCCAATGGACGGAATAACGGAATTAAGCATACATTTACCGTGTCCTTAATTGCTGTAAATTGTTCTTGACCACCATAATAAGGCCAATATAATGCTGGAATCTTTTAGTCAATCCCAAATGCCTTTGATAATCAATCTGGAAATTTATGCATACATTAGTTAACTAATAATTAAGGATTTAATACAGATAATACAATCTGCTTCTTGTTCTTATGAAACATAACCGGAGCATGACCAGGGTCGATTTCTGACATAATGTGTGCTCTTATGGCACTCTTATGGCACAGCTTAAATAGAACTTTTGTTCTATAAGACATCGTAAAACACCAGTATTTATTTTATTTGCTTTGCTCACTAAGTATGCAGCAGAATTTGTAGTGTAGAGGTATCATTCTCTTTAAAGAGTTTGTTGTTATTTTTTACCTTCGCAAAAAGATTTCAAGGACATCTTTAGACTTGAGACCCGAAAAGATAATGTTTTGCTTACGCAAAAAATTGACAGTTTTAATAAAGATTCTAACTATTATATCTTTGTTGGATGATAGCAGCACTTGTGTATATACTTAATAGAAATAAAATTCAGTAATGTATCCTTGTTTAACCTTCACGGAATGTACTTAGAAAGTTATTGGCTGTTGCAAACCGAAACCATACATTTTAAAACTGGCACAGTTCTTATTTAACTCCTTGTGTATGTTTTAACCTTTCCCAAAAGGTTTACAAATGTACAGGTTCTTGTATATTTAAAATGGTTGCTTATGAAATTATAATTGCCTCGTTTGCAACTGATAATATTTAAAACAGTGAAACATAAGGAAAAAGAAGTCGGGACAATAAAGACAGTTAGACCTGTAAAATTTACCATGGCATCTGCATTAGGTTTTGTGATTCAGAGATTTTCAAAAGAATTAAAGGTATACAGTTTCACTTTGATTGATACTGCTGCATTAATACCCAAGTGAAACAATTTTGTATAAGTTTGCCTGTTCTCAGACTACACGTTGGAGTGACATCGTTGAGTTGCTAAGTTAAATCGTGTTAAAGTAGTTTTAATAGGAAGCACTTTGTGACATTTGTCAGACATGTTTACATTTCTGTAAATCTTAGAAATGATGAGAAAATTAACCGATTACTTGAGTGCTGAAATAATATTGTCTATCTTTCAGATAATCTAGCGTAAAGTGGTAAAGGCTATAGTCTTTGGAACTGTACCAAGCCGATGTAACAACAATGTCAGATAAAGTTGCGCCATGCTCTGTGACGAATGGTGTCGGGAAAACTATGGAACAGACTCATCAGGACGGAGAGGAAATCTGTTGCAAACAAACAGTGGCTAAGGACAGTGCTGAAAACAACATAAGCAAATGTCCGATTATGTCAAAAATGAGCCAGAGTCTGAAACAGGAAAATATAGAAACACTAGAAGACAGAGAAGGACAAACTACAGGTGCTATGAATACGAGCTCAAAATGTTCTTCCTGTAGTTCATGTAACAGAAGTGTACAGAGAAAGCCTGTTCGATCAGCCAGCGGAAATGCCTTAAGTCAGGATTGTAGCATAAACCGCGTTGTATCAAACAGAAAGACAAGTAATATTTCAAATATATCAATGGCTTCATCATCAGCTGGCTCTGATGATACCGATGGTGACAAGAAATTGGACTTGAGGCGTCTTATTGAAAGCATAGGCACACTTCTCATACCCGTGGTAAGTAGCTTAATATTAAACTAATGAGGTAATGCATCTGACTTTGAGCCAGTCTCAGGATCGACTGTAATATTATCTGTAAAATAAATAGGTAAATCATCAAAAATTCTAATTTACATGTAACACGCAAAAATCTCTGTATTAACATTTACATAACTTTGATATTTTGAAACCTTTCAAAACGTGGTTGATACTTGCGTGACTAACCTGAATGACATCAAGGAAGTAGTATTGACGATTTGATCTATTTTTCCAATGCAGTGTGACACACTAGGGTGTGTAAACTTTAGCACTGGTAACAACTTCCATCAGACATTAAAATGTAAAAAAATGTAAATTAAAAAATCTTACCATTTTTTGCCACAAAAGATCTTTATTAAACGTTAATGTTATTGGTTGTTTTAAAACCGGGTCCATCTTGTTTGATTTTGTGGGTGTTGGTTTTACAAGAAAAACTGACAGCGCCCAGTAAATTATTTAAGCCATTATCCTGTTTTCGATCAGTTAGATCGAGCACTGTGATAAAATTGCACGAAATCTTCAAAGGCGACAGAAAAAAGAGTGACAAGAAAGTAAAATACGACGCTAAGCTGTCTGTGTTTTAGGGAAACTTGACACTTGCTTCGCAAAGTTCAAATAGCCAGACATGGATAATGTTTGAGTGCAAATATACAGCAGAGATGTCTAACATATAAAAATCTACTAATTGAGTTATTATTGAATTTTAACTGAGAGGAAGAATGGTAAATACTGACCAACGTTTATTTGCAATTTCATATTTGAGCAGGGAAACTTGCTTCTTTTCCTGGGTACAAATAAGGAAACTGATAGATCTGGATATAAAAAATAACAAACGAAAAATGATGTCCCTTATTAATAATAATGATGATGATGATGATGATGATAGATTTGAACACTAAATAACATTTAAAATGTATATCCAGAATCTCTGTACTTCAAAATTGACATGCATACTATCAAAAATTAAATTTCCACAGACACTTTTTTATCAAGTTTCTCTGTAAGACATGTCAAACGTGTGACGTGCCTCCATTGGGAATATTACAATGACTTTCTTCATCATAAATGACCTCATTAACAGACTGGCAGGTTTTTAGATGTTAAATTTAAAATTTTCCATTTGAGCTGAAGCATAATAAGTGTTTTGACAAAATATACACCCCCTTACATCCAATGTGATAAATTAAGCAATAAATTATTTGTAGCTTGAAGTGTATTTACTTACCTTTCTTGTAAGATTTAAAAAAAGAAATATTAAAGTTTTTTTTTACATCACAATTTTAGTTTTCAGCAGTCAGGATATATTCTAACCATGCATTCCTGAGCATTTCCAAAGTATAAATGAAATATGAAACCTTCAGCTTAAGCTCATTTCGTGTTTTGACAAAGTCATAAGTATGTCGCAACAGTTGTTACATGCACGGCTCATAACTGAATGCGTATCGATATTGTTAAACCTTGCACAGTCTCGAAGATGAAAAATAAAAAGAAATAGTTTAAGGTAAAGCCAAAATGGTCCTAAATGTAGACCAAATTCAAACAATGCAAAGCAAATGTTAGTGAAATTAAATTGAAGGGTCTTATGAAATAGGATTACATTAAACGTTTAGAAAAAAAGCAAAGCTCGGAAAATGACCAAACGTTTAAGAGATATAAAAAGACGTTTTAACGTTTAGATAATTTCTAAATATCTCACACGGACACTCTATGTCCTTAATTATCAAAATAAAGATATTGGCATTATCTACAATTCATTCTGAGAATTTCTGCTTTATATTTGCCATTCTAGGATGTAAGCGCAAAGACTGGTTTTGCTAATTATGTAATTGAACTGGCAAGTAGAACTGAACTAATGCTAAACTATTATATTAACTATTAAAATCTATTTCGGCTGTATGAACAAGTCGATAACAAATACTCGCATGATGTATTTGCAAAATTATTGACTGACTGGCAAAGAAGATTGTTGTTGGTAATTTCCTGTAATGAAAGAAAAACATGGACAAGAGAATGTAAATGAATAAAACCATAATCCTATCAGTTGTTCTGATACTTGTTGATAGACGCAGCGTATCTTTGAAGATTGACAAAGGCAATGAACCAAACAGTTTCATGTAAAAATACTGCTACACAGCTCCGACCGATCTTCTCAAATGGTGTTATTTCAGGTACAAATCTAAATGCATAGTTTTAGATCTTGCTTAAAAGACTAAAAGTATGAAATATTAACACAACAGAAAGACATAAATGTACTTTTTTCTGTTTAATAAAAATTGTTCATTAAACAATCAAAAGTGAAACAAATGTGAAATATTTATTGTAAACACGTTTCACAATGAACATTATTTTCAGATTCAGGCCATTAAACCTTTTATACAAAAGATCTTTAATGATTCCATTTGCATCAGTTCATCACATTAGATGGATTTTTTTCCGATTTTCCAAAACAAAAACAAAAATCTGCTAGAATTGTGGACAAAGGAGGGCATCAATACCGAAACCTATTGAATAATGGCATTCTATGTTGAAAACAATAATTTTTAAAAAGTCGACTTTAAAAGCAAAATGATAATTCTCAGTTTCAAAGTTTAAATGCATGGCTTTCATTTTGTAGGAAATAATACCACAAAATTTTGTCATGATTGCAGCTGTTTACAAAAACGAAAATTACGTCTTACACCGTGTTGTAAATATACGAAATAACAAACCACGGCACTAAACTGCCTATCCATTAGAGAAACATCACACTTGTTGGTCCTTGTTCAAACAATCAGCCATGGATTTTCAAAAGTGTAAATACAAACCAAAGATGTATAGCACATCAGATGTAGGATAATGGAAAAGTAATCAAAATGTATTTGACAGCATCAGTAGAGTATTTAATGTCTTTCAATATTAACCCATCCGATACTAGATGATTGATAGCCTTGCTAAGTTCTAAAATTAAATCAAATATAAAAGTCAAATGCAGAAAAAGGAAAGACGGAAGTTAAATAAATAAATAAATAAATAATAAGGGGTACCGAAAGTAAAAAATTTCGAATGTATATTTTATATCAACTCTACGTTTTATTTTATAACCCAAGATATAATGGAACTGTGATTTTAAGACTTAAGATTTGTGACGTAATTGTGGTCCATTGGAGAATGGTGTACACATCGTGATTGGTAGATTTTAGCTAAATGATTTGTTGTCAGATTAACGCTGGCTGTCAATGGTTTTGTTATACAATAATAAGAAGAGACATCTAGATATCCTAAAGGAACAATAATGTTTCCTTATATAAAACGTCTACTGTGTCTCCATTGGGAATATTGCAATAAATCTTCAATCACAGCTGACCAGTGTTAATATCCAGACAGGTCCTCGGGGCTTCGGTTTATCTATTTTTGTCTTGCACATTCCTATGCTTAGACGAAATCTGATCCTATGCAAAGTATTATTCATGGTTTTATTCTTTACCGTGTTCAGTTTTATTGTCATTTAGAGATTCAAAGGCTTTTCCAAACCAATTTCAACATTATTATTTTATCCATTATTCAATAATGCCTGTCAATAAAGATAAGTGGCTTTCTTTAAAGTTGTTATAGGAACTGTTAGAAATATTTGATATTTTCTAATGAGAAGGCTAATACTTAAGCTTGCTCTTTTAACAAAGAATGGTCTGTTCTAAAATTGTATGTAAGTTGGTTTTTCTCAATCATATTCCTTGGGAAAATGGATCTAAATAATGATTATATTTTAAATAACCTAAATAAATCAGCTAGAAAATTTAAAATAAAAGAAAGTGTACATGAGATGGAGTTTTACATGATAAATAACAAGCCATTGAAAAAAGACTTTTTTTTTGGTTAAAAAAAACGTGTAATGGTTTTTTTTTCACAACCGAAAATTTTCGCGATTTTTAAATAATTTAAAGTTTCGCGATCGTAATTTTAGCGAATTTGTGCCCGCAGAAATTAATTTTCACGTTTTTACTGGTTGCGGTGCATACATATTGGGCAATTTTCTTAAGGTCTACCTTTCCTGTTATCTTGACTGAATAAGAATCGCTAGATTTCGACGATGTTTTTCTTTACATCAGTGTGTTTACAAAAATTTCCTGATAGATTCTTGCACACATTTTGATGCACCTTCGAAAGCGTCTGTTTTCTCTTTTTTGTTTACTTCAGTATATTTTAACATAGACATGTTGAAATGCAAGCGTACACAACCGTTTTGATGTGACAGTATACATGCAGGAAAAGAAACAACTACGAACAAAGGGCTGAATTTTACTCACAGTTTTATTGCATGAACATAAACAACTACAAAACGAAGGCTCAAATTTATTCAAAAGAACATGAACCGTTAATTGTAGCGGTACTTATCTAAATTTGTGCACTATGCAATACACTCGATTAACCCGAAACATAAAGAAATTGCCACGGCAGTTTTAATCAAGCGTTCCGTACAGTCTAACAATATGGCGGAAAGTACACTTCGCGAAAATAAAGTTGAGATTTTTTTTGACGTTTATTTTTTTAGCGAATTCACGACGGTCGCGAAAATATACACATCACGAAAAAAAACCATTATACGGTATTTCTGGTTTTCTCACAGTCAATAACGAAAAGATTATTTAATCTAGAATTTGTCGCAAAAGAAGTAACATTTGTCAAGATAAACAAGTTGAACAATGAATCTATTCTGTGCACACGTTCTGCGATATGAATATCCTTGGTTTTATAAGATACTATTCTAAATTTGTCAGGAAAAACTTTTTACAAATTGCCATCCTCAGAACGCCAAAGCAACCATGAATTTTAAAGTGAAACTTATGTACTTATGTGCTATGACCAAGGAAAAAAATGACCCCACATCCCAGCCTCCCCTAACTATCATTTCTATAGCTTAAGCGTCCAGGTGAGTGTAATATCGTTTGCAAAATTTTGAGTTTGAGCACACCTCAGTTTCGATAACCCAGAAAAAAGATCGCTTGCATGAAAGATATATATATGTTAGGTTTTGATTTGATCTTGAATTTCTAGAATGCAAGCAAAATACTTGTGCCTTTAGTACTGAGAGCTTTGTGTAATGTGTCTGCGTTCTGTATGGACTAATGGCAAATCTTTTCAATCCTTTAAGGGGACATGCATTTCAGTTTACAATAAATTTATCCAGGGGATCCTATGGGCAAACCTGTAAGCGAATGTTATCGTTTAAGGCAACTTATAACTTTAAGGACAGAAATCTATACAAATGTTGCGTTGTGAGCCTTATTCTCAGCAATGTATCTGATAGAGGAATGCATGTAAGAAATAGGTTTCCTATTCAAAATGCTTTGTTAGAATCTGTTGAAAGCTTATCTGTATTCTCAGGTTTCTAATCTGTATAGCATAAATGGTCGTTGTTCATCGGAGAGCAGAAATTGCAAAACAAGTTATACTGAATGTTAACTGAACCCTATTTTAATTATCCTTTGCCTGAAGCTCTCCACCGTTCGAAGAAACTTAGAGACAATACCAAAACACAATTTAAAATAGATAATAGTCTAATTGTACATGGCATAGTAAGTTGACCTTGTTATGGTTTCATCGAATGGCTTTAAACAAATTACACGAAATAAAAAAATATCGAGAATAGCATTAATAAGGTTTCATTTGACAGTCACCTCGAAATATAATTAAGTGTAAAAAAATGAAACCCTCGTTTATTCTAGAGCATTGCAATTACATACATCACTACTGTCACCACTTAGAAGTTAAAATACGCTAAAAGCAAGCGCACTTTGCTCTATGGGCACTCTGAGATCATTAAAGTGTCAATGCCTTGTTATTAATTAATTGATATGTTATGCATGAGTGGAGGAAATAAAAACAGGCTATGCACTACTCTGAATCAGTTTCCTACGCATTTAGTCAATTTATCTAGACCAATAGAAATTATATCGTTCACAAACCATCAAAAATGATTTAGTTGTCGCTTAGCTGGATGACAGGACGTATACCTTGTCTTATATGTAGGTGTTTCTGTCAAAAACATATGACGTTTGTCCTTGTCCAGTTTTTAGGCTTATTGTATCCTTTTACTGAAAATAAATGCTAAAACTTCTTAGTAAATGCTTCCAATAGCAATTTCTCTCGTTCGGTTTTCAGTAATCAGCAATGGATAGTAACAATTGTAAACACAAGTACACTGTGAACATACATTAAACATTATTAGCAGAACGATGGAATTCGATTTTTTTGTCAATTACTGATAACTGCAAAAATAAAGACACCGATAATATATTTTTTAATTCAGTAAATAACAGGAAATCATGATTGATATCTAGCTAAAAAGAAGCAGTAAAAAGAAAAACAAGACGAAATAAAAAACAAACATAGCAACCTTGAAATAATGATAAAAATCTACAGTTTAAGAAAAGGAAATGAATCTTAAAGTACGACATATCTATTGTTTATTCTAAGGTAGAGTTGCAAAAACACAGTTTCGTCACGATTGACCAGAATGAATAAACAGACATATCCCTGCATCTTTAAATTCCATTTGTGTTGTACACGCTTAGACAAATCCTATTTCGAATTACAGCCAATGAATTATTTATATCTTTGTTCTATTTTGATCTATGTGTTGTTATAGTTTGTTACATTTTAAGTAAATTTTACTTTATGTACAGTAATGTCTGTAATAGATCACGGTCATAGGTATTTTAAATCGAAAACAACACTTGATAATGACACCCATGCTGTCGTAAATTAAACTGTTTGCAGACTAGCTGCAAGCCCAAGATCTAGCTAAGGTAGTCTGCAGATTTGGAACATTAAAATGCTCATTTATCTATGATATAAAAGCAGAGACGAAGGCTGAGTAATATTTTTGCTGTCATGTTTGAAACAAATAAAGAAACAATTTTAATGAATAACATGCTCTTCGTCAAGTTTTGATGTCGAAACCTATTCTTACTTCAATAAAACTGTGAAAACAGAATGATGTGATATTTAAATCCCTGATGCAGAAGTATTGACAGGCTGTCATGGAAAATTGCAGATGTCATGTAAAAGTACAATCAGCTGCTATTTTACATGTTTATCAGGACAATAGTTGTGCTTTTAAAACATCCATCAACCTTTCAGGCAAAAACCTTTTTAAAACGTCAACATTCACTGCATGCAATTGAAAATAAATCAACGAAATGTAAGAATTGTGAGAATCAATGAGCCTTGAGCATGAAGAAAATAACGATTCTCTCTCATGTAAGAAATATTTGACAGCTTAAGCATGCTGCTTTGCACAAATTGTTTTAATCCTCAAGGACTAGGTGCCAAAACAGAAAGATAATTTCTTGATGCACATTTTTTTTCTCGAAATGAATGCAGGAAAACAGAACTTGCGTTTGAGTAAAATTATGAAAGTGTTAGTAGGTTAAATGCTTTTGTAATAACCACGAAAGGTCCAGAAGTCAATTAAGTCAAATTTCTTACAGACATATACTTTTACTTTGTGATTGGCCGTTCGGGAATACCTTTACTTGATTTTAAAATAATTAATACAATATAGCTGACAATGATTTTATTATGTAATATTTTAATAATTTATTTATTTTATTTGATCGAAATCCTTAGTGCTCTTATTTATACTTAATTTGATTAAACAAAAGAGCTTGATAGTTTCAGTCTGAGAGAATAGCAATAATGGTTATGAAAGAACTTGTTTTTTTTTAAGTTTTAGACAAAGTCTGGACAATACTGGCCAGAGTGTTCAACGCCCAACTGCCAGAGTATTTAATACAACAAGTTTATGTAGACAGATTTCACAAAATTCTCGTGTAAAATATTCACTAGATAGTGATGATTGGACAAATGATGCGTAAATTTAGTCAGTTAAAGCGAATGATCTGGAAACTGAACCAATGAAATTAAAGGATAAAAAAATAACCAAACAAAGTTAATAATACTAAACTGTGTTTGAAAAAAACATCTAAGTTGGATGGGTCCATAGCGAAAAAATCTAGGCGAATGAAATTTATTAAATAGAAAAACAAAACTACCGAAAATTGAGAAATGAATAAGGCAGAAACATCCATCCTTTTACATTTCCATCAATTACCAAAATATCTGTGGAAAGTTTAAAAACTTGACTTTTCTTGTAAAGCAACTGATTCGATAGGAAAAATATCATCGGACAGTAACGTATTTTAAAATAAATTTGTTGAAACTGTTAGAACTGTGTGTGTTTTCATCTCATTCAGGTTGATGTGTGTTTTATCTCATTTAGGTTAATTTATTCTGACATAATCAGTCAGTAATTATTTATTACTATTATTCTGCAACTTTCAAATGGCTTCCTATATGTAAAATAATAGTTATGAATCATGGCAGACTGATTTTGTCATATCAGATGCAGCTCATTTAACGACTTTATAAGCTGATGTTCGGTGTAAACTTTTGAAGGTTTCTACAAAACCGTTAGACTTGAAACCAGACTTTACATTTGTCTAGTATAGCCACAATGATTGTGTTCCTTAACCTCTTACCGGAACACATATGCTCTTCTTTTCTCACTCTAGCACAAGCATAGGTCCCCATTAGAACTTGAAAAATCATTAAGGTTTTATTGTTTCGTCATTAACTGTTATAAAGATTTGTTGATGACATGGGGATATTCTTAGGAAAACGTCCTAAGCGTCTCCACTCGCAACTGTCAGTGTATAAAAGTGTATAAAGTTTGTTTAATTGATTTGTTCTGTTCACCATTAACTACTGTCCAAAAGTTTGAAGTAAGTTCTCCTTTGTCAAAACATTATAAGTCATTTAGTTATTTTGGTGAATGTTTAAAAATTATGTTTTCTCTTCTAGTATCATGTATTTAGTCAGATAAAAAGATGACGCTACATTTTCCTGCTCTGTTTTGACATCTTAATGTTAATGTTTGCAATGCTTATAATTAAAACGAAACAAGTCGGTTGTTGTACTGTTGAAATAACTTAAATACTTTCACGTGCGTGATAGACATCTAAGCTGTCCATCTTTTAGAGGGAGATTACACTGGTTAAACGTCCATCAAGTAGCAGTGGACGCATAAGAGACATCGAAGAAACATGAAATTAATGGAATAATGGTTGAATTTTATATGACAGCTAGGCTAGTAAACATTGATATCATTATTGAAGTCCATATCTGAACAGATTAATGTGAATGTTTTATTGCTGACATCTAAAAAGCGTGGCGAAACAAACAAAGAAAAAGGGGATAAAACGTAATGTAAAACCTTAATAAAACATGAAAAGAAAAAAAAACGGGGGTCGAATAATCAGTTATTGGTCGAGTTTTTGTATTTATTATCGGTCATTATTGGTCTTCATTCACCCAGCAAAGGTAGTGAAATGAGAATGAATTCATGCATAGAATGTGTATTATTCAAAACTCGAAATAGAACACTGATATCCGTAGGAAATAATTATATTTCTTTACATAACATGGTCTACAATGTCTCACGGGAATATTGCAAATAAATGTTTCCACACAACTGACCAGAGTAAATAACCAACCAGATCACTAGAGCTTTAGTCTTCCATTTGTTCTGTGTGCATATTTATGTGCTCAGACAAAACCTTTTTCTCGTTACATAAAATGAATTATTTATTGCTTGTTTCGATTTGTTATTCTTCAGTTCTGATGTTGTAATCTAGAGGTTGAACGACTGTAATGTGATTCGGAATACTATTTTAGCATTCATCCCATACCGTCTGTTAAAATGAAGAGAATCGTTTTGTTTCATATGCAGTATCATCTAAATCATTTATTTCCAGCTGATGATGTATTACATCCATGGTCAGTCATACATGATTCGAAGATCACTTGTTCTAAATGTAAAATAAATATGAATCAACATAACATTTTTAAATGTTTGTGATAATGGATTTCTTGGCAATATGGATATGCATAGATATTAACCAAACACAACATATCTTCTGGCACAAGGTTAAAATAAGCATAGCTAGAAAAAAATACAGCATTCTGTTAATCGAAAATATAATAGGTAAAGTTAACAGTTAATATTACAGCATTGAAATGAATAAATTCATAAAAAGTATTTCTTAAATTTTAAAATTTAAGAATTGTTCAGGATAATCATTCTAAAAAATCTAATACTCTTAGTTCTGATATTATCATGGTTAAAAAAATGCATCTATTGCTAGCAAAAATGTTTTTTCGTCATTTGAATGAATAAAGTACGTTTTAGTAATAATTTTGTAGACAATACACGAATATTCATTTTGTTCACAAACAATTTACCTATGCCAAAAACTTTGCTGCGCATTACTATACCAATTTGATATCTCCCCAGTTCTTCGTGCAGCATAATTATATGAAGTTGTACTTTTTCCTAAAATAAGTAGTTTTTTTCTGAGAAAATCTAGATGATCCTTTTTAAAATATCGTTTGTATTCAAACCCCTAAGCTTGGCTTGAAAAAATCTGTCAATCTTTTTATTCTAAAACCTTCCCGAAAGTCATCATTCTTGGAATATTATAGCAACGGATGATGGAAACGCTGAAATTTATGTGCTTCAGTCATGAAACATTCTGATTGTATTTATTATCTTTAGAGAAACTGGATAACATTATTTTAAGCATGCAAATATTTGGACTAGTATGCTTTAATTAATCAAAGGTAAAATACACAACAAATTAGAGACCATTCAGTTAAATAATAAAAAAACAGTTGAAGTCTGATTTCAAAAAGATTACAAATAAAACAGTTGACCATTTATCTTTGATGGAATGATGTCACGCAAAGTGCAAGGAGAATGACAGCATAAATGCTTATGCTGAGAAACTTGCTGCTGAGATACATGTTATTTGTTCAGTAAACTTCATCTGTAAGAATTGAACCATAAAACACTTCATCAATTAGAATGGGCAAACAACAAACTGACTAAACTTGACATGATAAATTTATGTTGCTGTTGTTTCAAAGAAGACTTTGAAGTGGCTGCACGGAAGGTGAAGAGAGTTCAAAGTTATTACTACGTAACTGTATGCCAAATGCAGACGAAGAGTGAAAACAGACTGAAACATTTTTTAATGTACAACAGAATCATAAAACTTTCCTTGACACCACTTTGTTCATATACGAGGCAAACACACGAAAGCAGACATAATGTGCCATGTAGGGACTCAATGATCATTAAGATGTCACTGCTTCATGATTAACTGTTATTAAGTATCGCTTCAGCAGACGAAAATGGAAACTGGCTATGGACAACGTCCAAACTGATTCCTCTGTTATTTGTCAACTTATATAGCTCAACGATATCCAATTTCCTTGGTGCATATGCAAACAAAAATTTTTCACTGGTTGCAATAGTTTACATTTCTCAATAGAATTATTAAACCATTTATGGTTTATGGATTAAACCATCGTTGTCAGTTTGACGAGACCATTTTCAATTAAAAGGGTTTCTGGTATTAATTTTCTATTTTATTTAGAGAAGAAAGACTATTCTGGAAACAGTGTAGATCCTGGTCAGACTCCACATCTTGGGGCGTCTGATCTGAGTGAGTCTGCACTGTTTGGCGTCTGATCTGAGTCTGCACTGTTTGGCGTCTGATCTGAGTCTGCACTGTTTGGCGTCTGATCTGAGTCTGCACTGTTTGGTGTCTGATGTGAGTCTGCACTGTTTGGTGTCTGATGTGAGTTTGCACTGTTTGGTGTCTGATCTTAGTCTGCACTGTTTGCCTTAGTCTACTTTTGTAGACGCTAGGCATTAATTGGTTAATACGTACACATTATCAAAGGTGTGCTATACATATCCTATTAACATTATCATGATTGATTTCTGAATTAACTATACTATATTAATGATAATGTTAATAAAAGTAATACTAATGCTTTTAATGATGATGTACCAATTAACACATGATCAAAAAACACGAACGTAGTTAAGAATATGAAAACCTGTGTAAACCATAAGGCATTTTGCAGTGAGATAAAGGAAATACTGAATAACTTCTGATAAAAACAAAGTCATTACCAGCAAGAGAAAGAAAAGTGACCTTCTACCACAGAAGTTATTGTTTGTAATGTTTATATGTTATGTTTAGAAAAGATGGGGGCGGGGGAAGACTTAGAGTGAGAGACACTTATTCACACTGATAACTTGTAAATGAAGAAGCCCCCCACCCCCCAAAAAAAAGAAAAAGAAAAAAAATCAGCAAATTTTCTCTTAAAATGATTGTTGTCAATAAAGCTCATGTTCCTTTGTAAAACTAATATAAAATAAAAACTGTGTTGAGTTAGGACATGACAGGCAAAACTGATAATCCTAAATATGATAATATATATCCAACTGATAACCCTAAATACGATATTATAATCATGATATCCTACTGATAATCCAAAATATGATATTATATATTTTTCTGAAAACCCTAAATATGATATTTTATATCCTACTGATTATCCCTAATATGATATATCCTTGTTTGACATCATGAATTATCTATGTTCGTGCTGGTACAAGATTAATATGGTAGGGTCTCTGTATATTCAGTCGACTGCAAAATTTTATTCATTTCAAAATATGTTTTCCAAAATATGTAATTGTTATCATTCAGTGGTGGCCATTCAGATAGCACTTTCATAACACAAAAATAAACTGTCTCCAAAATAGTTACTATAGCAACGGTTGTCAATAATTTTTTTTTAATAAAAGTCTACTTGGTGAAGTATTTGAGACTACATCAGTTTACACTTATCTTAAACTTGAAGGATGGGAAGAAAATGTATGTCATTTTTGCCGAAAAAAAAATCATTGATTTTGAGAACTGTAACCGACATCAGAGAGCATTTTTTCCAGTTCTAAATCTATTTCATCCAGGAGGTATTGGACTTGGTTTTTTGAGAACAAAAACAAACTAACAAGAGAACAATGATGTCCCTATATCGCTCAACAGACTATCACTGCTCTAAACAGCAAGATAAATAAAAGACGTTTAACTTAGTACAGGATACTCAGACATACAGAAGTGTGTTCACTTAATGGCATGTTTGTTAATGAGATCTATCACCTGAACGTTTGTTTTAACTTAGCCGGGGCCAGATTTACTTTTCTTTTCTGTTCGTTTAACAAGAAAGAAAATTAGAAGGTCAGGGTTGGTCATAGTCTAAATTGAAATATACACAAGGCCCAAATTTTATGGTTACAAAATCAGAAAGAGAAAGTGGATCAGTCGGTCATAGCCGCCTTTAGTTAATGTTGAAACGTGCAAGGTAAATTCCACTTAGTTCAAATTTCAATGCCGTAGGGTAGAAAACAAGAAATTAACAGTGCTAAACACCAAATATCTAGACTCCAGGCCCTGCAGTTTCACAGAAATATTTCTAAAACTTTTCCCTCTATTTATCAGTGTAACAAGTGAGCCTCGGGTTGGGTAAAGTTAATCATTAGAACATAATTTTAACAACAGTTGAAGATGAGCATTATAAGATTCTAAATACAAAATATCAAAGTTCCAGTACATGCTTATGTTGAGAAGAAGATTTTCCAAACAAATAGTACACTCAGAGCTGGCTCAAAATTGACCCAAGTGTCATAATTTAAAACATGCACTGATGAAAATATTTTGATTTGTTTTTCTTTTTAACTGTCATCGCAATTAGGACTTTGTATATGATTATTTTAATAATGTCTTTACAGGATCTTTTACAAAACATTCCTTTGAAGTTTGTTTAGGAAATTTAAAGGCTTTTAGAGGAGAGGCATTTGCAAAATAAGTTGACGCCGGCGAGCCACCATCTACAATAGATCACCATTGAGCACTTCGTGCTTAGGTGAGCTAAACTACAACCGTTTCACGAAAAAAAAAGTTTGATAATTTGTCTGTTTCCAGAAGGAAGACGCTTGTCAATTAATGGCCGTGTCGTCTGACAGTACAAATTCAGATTTTCAGTAATTGGAATCCAAATCCAGCTACTGCTTAATTTAATGTTCATTTGGAATAATGGACTTCCTCCTTACTATTTTCTGAATATTTTAGAGTGTCAAGTATTTTCTGTTAAGCTCAAACCAGGTCACAGACTTGTCACAATATGTGCTGCGAAAAAAACAACAACAAAATAACAACAACAAAACCATTTCAGATTCGAAAACGAAAGTTTTAAAGCTTCCCTATGTATGTTTTTATCTGGAGCTATAAAAGGTATTTTAAAAAATGTGATTGTAAAAGGACTAAAACATGTCTCATCATTATCTTAAAACATTTTATAAGTTAAGCTTGTTGGTTTGATTTTTATCGTAGTATATCAGGGTCTAGAATAAACGGAAAAAAATCGATTAGTGTGACAAAAAAATCAAACGCAAGAAAAAAAAAACAACAACATGTTTTGTGTTTGGTCGTATCATATTTCAGATAACTAAACAAATAATGACTCGCTTACATGAAAGATATTGCTGCATCGCATGCTCTATATTCATGAACCTAGGAATTCAACAACATTTTAAAACAAAGATAAGCATTGCTACTGTTACGTTGATGAATTTTTGCACGTAAAACCTTACTCATGTCGATCGAATGACACCAAGACATTTCCAAACAGACTCCAACTGAATAAAAAGAAGAGGCATATTTGTAATGTATATGTAATTCTAGACATATTTTTGAAGAGATTCGTGTCCCTGTTGATACTTCTAGAGGAAGTAACAGATACACACTACCCATTCCAAATCTGAGCACAAAACCCTGCTATTTTATAATACAATAGTTAACTTCTACAAAAGCTTTATCTAAACTATATAAGCTTTGACCCCTGTGATCTCTTTTTTGACAGAATAAATTTCAGTGAGAGAAATACTAATCCTATTTACACAGGGTGTGATCTCGCTTTTAAAGAGGGGTTGACTTATGTTAGCAGTTTTCTTTTGTTATGAGGTGTTAAAGACGCCCAGAAATAATTCGCATCTTACTTGTGACATAGAAACGATGTATTGTTGTATGGCAATATGTCAGATAATCTTTTATTGCAAATTAATCCCGTACATGTTGCCGGTTTATATTTAACAATGATGAACATGACACAAATGATTGATACCTGGCATTATTAAAGTAATTGTGTGTGTATTTTTAGCAAAGTTGGCAAGATTTCCTTTCAATTTTTGCAGGTTTCTGCTATAGTTTAAAATAAATACAACACAAACAAAAAGTTCAAACATACAAAATGCCCCTTTTTCAAAGTATTAGAAGTTTCATTTGATAGACATTTTCTTGTCATTTCAACAACCAAACATCAGATCGAGGTCAGATTTCAAGAACTTACAAGATATCATTTAATTGCTCTTGTAGCGCATGTGACATCAAAATACAACAAAAACTGTTACATCAGTCAAATTTCTGTGAAAGCAAAAGACGCAAAAGATGAAAAAAAAGAATAAACAGAACCACAAAAGGAACATACTAAAACCACTGTTTTAGATACACACCATCCACAGAAGCAAAACGTGGTCACTTGGAGGATTACTGACATAATTAGAGAATTAATATAATATCATCTATTAAGTCTGAAAATCAGATTATTTGTAACAGTCAAAACGGGATTAGCAGACTGAAGTTTTTTATATGAAATATTTATAAAAGATAAAAATAGAAGAGAAAAAAGTAACAGGTTATATACAGACATCGGCGGGCCCCTACAGACATAGAAAATGGCCTTGTGCGATGAGTGACATTTTTACAGCTACAAAACTCATCAAACACTGTAAACATGGTACCGCGTTAAAAAATATTTTGTTCTATCACACCTTACCTTCTGAATATCACGGCCTGTCACAAAAGCTGTGCCTTCGATTGCCTCTTGCTGTTTGAAGACACCCAGAGCCAGCCAGACTAATTTCGCATAGTTAGATAGCTGTCACTGAAATAGATTTTCTGCGAGTTAACACTAATTTACTAGCCTAAATGGTCTTAAGATATTGGAGACTATGTTGTTTTGATATGATTAGCTGTTAGCGACGACCAAAGGACAGACTGTTTATTAGAACAATGTCCTTGCCTCATCTACGCACTATTTTACAAATTGTCCTATCTAGTGTCGTTGACTTGTTAACATGTCATTATCTACATCGTCAGGTTGGAACCGCTCAATCCAAATGTCACCCTATATTAAAATGTTAAGATTATTATTTAAAAAACGACGTTGAACAAAATTATGAACTGTACAGCTATATATATTCAAAAACAATATATTTTTCAATGTAGAGCCATGCATTCGACATTCAGCTATATAAAAAAAACCCTTCCAAGCTGTTACTCGAATCAAAAACAGAAGTACAAATGACTTTTATTAGATCTTCTTCTAATTAAAAGCCGTCTTTTTATAACTTTTTATTTTTAAAACTGTTTAATTGAAAAGGTCTTAAGCTTTATTTTGATATTGGGTCATAAAACATTTGAAGTAAAGTGGTAAATTTGTAAAGCTTGCACCCTTGGTTTCTGATGTATAGGAAGTGAGCAGTAGCTGAACGCAGCAGTAGAAAAACGTGAATTTGGCAGTAGCAGTAACAGCAGTAGCAGTAAAACAAAACGTGAAGTTGGCAGAAGCAATAACAGCAGTGGCAGTAAGAAAGTCTTAAAAGTCTTGAAGGTTTCAATGAAAATAAAACATGTTTAAACATCAACAGACCCTCCCGTGTCTACTGCGTAGGTCTGCGACTGTTTCTGACACTCTTGCAAATTTTTCATGAATTTTGGTGCCAATCGGAAAAATGTCATTTTTAAGGTCTAGGGACCATCCCAAGTCGATTTTACCTGTCTGCAACTGTTTCTGACACTCTCGCAGACTTTCAGGAATGTTGGTGCCAATCGGGAAAATGTCATTTTTAATGTCTAAGGACCCTCCCAAGTCGATTCAACCGGTCTGCGACTGTTTCTGACACTCTCGCAGACTTTCAGGAATGTTGGTGCCAATTGGTAAAAATGTCATTTTTAATGTCTAATGACCCTCCCGTGTTGATTTTTCCGGTCTGCGACTGTTTCTGACACTCTCGCAGACTTTCAGGAATGTTGGTGCCAATCGGGAAAATGTCATTTTTAAGGTCTAGGGACCCTCCCAAGTCGATTCAACCGGTCTGCGACTGTTTCTGACACTCTCGCAGACTTTCAGGAATTTTGGTGCCAATCGGGAAAATGTCATTTTTAAGGTCTAGCCATCCTCCCGGGTCAATTTTACAGGTCTGCAACTGTTTCTGACTCTCTCGTAGACTTTCAGGAATCTTGGGTCCAAAATCGAAAAAATGTCATTTTTGATGTTAAGGGACCCTCCTGTGTCCATTGTTACGGTCTGCTACTGTTTCTGACATAACTGCAAACTTTCAGGAATTTGGTGCCAATCTAGAAAGTCTAGCGACCATCTGGGTTCGATTCCAGGTCTGTGACTGTTTCAAACACTCTCGCAGACTTTCAGAGTTTCCTACTGCTACTGCTGTTACTGCTACTGCCAACTTCACGTTTTGTTTACTGCTACTGCTGATACTGCTACTGCCAACTTCACGTTTTGTTTTACTGCTACTGCTGTTACTGCTACTGCCAACTTCACGTTTTGTTTTACTGCTACTGCTGTTACTGCTACTGCCAACTTCACGTTTTGTTTTACTGCTACTGCTGTTACTGCTACTGCCAACTTCACGTTTGATTTAATTTTTACTGCCAACTGCTACTGCGTACTGCTACTGCCAACTTCCTATTAGTTGGTTTATACGTTCTACACGTATGTTCTAATCAACTAAGGCTATATATCAGTTAAAGACTGGACAAAATTCAACCATTGACGTTTACATTTCTGGAGAAATTCAGTTATCATCTCGCAGTAGTGATTAACACTTTTGTAAAGCCATCGTTACAATCCTGTCATATTTATTGTTTGTTGTTATTTATATATTTTCAGACTGGATTTATGTATAGAGCGTTAAGCAATCTTCTACTTACAAGGGATCCGTCCAATTTTCAGCAGCTGATGTGAGTATATGTTTATGCCTTCATGCTATCTTGAGTAGACAAAGGGTATATTAAAATGGACTTCTTTACTGATGATAACTAACACAGTCTATACATAGTAGTGCCTTGCAGAATCTCCCACAATTGCTTCCTGTATTACAACTTGCAATATTGTTAACAAAGAGTGTACCACATAATCATATAGATAAAGGTTTCTAAAATTTTATAACCAATTCCATCATTAAGCATTCAATAAATTTTAGCAAAATGTGACTTATCCCTTACTTTTGCTATTTTTTTCTTTAATTTGTTTAGTGTTGTAAGTTCATAGAAATCAATGACAAACTCCATTTACATACTTATCGATAACTAGCTTTATCTGACTTTATTTGACTCTTCATTAAAAATTTAAACAGAAAGCTCGAACAAATTTGGAAGAATTACATCTGACATCTTTGTGATTCGAATCATCCAAACTAAAATTAGGAAATTTATTGCAAATTATATTGAACATAGAGGCACTAAACACAAATACAGTTGTCGTAAAGCGGAAAAGGTTGGCATTATGAATTAATGAACGAAAAATTTAAGAAAATGTATAAATATGTCTTAAGTGCAAGGGTATATAAATTGTTAAAATCTAGTATATTCATAAGGTGTTCTTGAGCGGATAAAGACTCTCCAGTATATTTTGCTTTGGGAGAAGTATAGCTATTATGGGTGTCTAATTTCAATCTTTTGTCTAAGGTTTCAGTTCTTTTATTATCATGAAGCCAATGCAAGGAAATAAATTGTCATTAAGAAAACATATCTGTAGTTGGAAGGCGAAAGATAATTCCAAATTTTGTTATGGTTGGTATCAAGAAAAGAGCTATTTCTTTGCTTTCCGTAGATAACGAGTAACGTTAGTGGGTAATGATTGAACATTTACTATCGTTGTCCAGATTATTAGGCAAATTGAATCATAAATAAATGTTATGAGACGGCTATAAAAGTGATATTTTGTCAGATATCTAAGACATTTGCATGTTCTGGAACTTTTTTCTACAATACTTTAATTATTTGATTATGTTTCTCAGAAAAATATAATTCTTGTAACCTAAAAAGGCTCTTTACTTAAAAGATTTATTTGATTATAAAATATTTAAAAGTATAACGCTTAATACATTATTAATGAATGTACAGAGGCTCTTATCACATTCGTTGTGAATGAAATGTGCAAGTGGCGGTGGCATCTAGTGAGATTTATGGATTGTAGAAATGATATTTGCATTTAAAACGTAAACTCACAAATATTCTTAATGAAATATTGTGCAGACGAGAAACAGCGAAGAATGACCGCATAATATTCAAATTTCACACTAATCTGACGCCAAACATGCCAGTGCAACGTCCACACACTATACAGAGTTTGATGAACTGTTCCACATTTTAGACAAAACATAATCGGCCTTCCTATCTAGAAGTCAGTTCACCGGAATCTAATTTGGAGATGTTTAATCACAAATTCATGGCAAGATAAATGACAGGAAGAACAGTATGTTTCGGAATCTCTTATTTATTATCAATCTTGTAATATATTTTCTAAATTAGATATTAACCTCTGTGATGCTTGATACAAACCCCTGTGACCGAAGTGATAAATACGTAAATCAGACCTATGCCATGATTTATATCACCAGATGGACATTGGGTGATAGTTTAATATTGAGATGTTTCTCTCTTGTGGCCAGGAAATCCATTTGTTCTTTCCCGAGAAAGTATAAATTAAAAGTATCATCCCCATATTAAGAGACGGGAAGGAATTCGTGAAGGAAACATATGTATTAAACTTTTTTGTTCATATCTAAATTAGGTGAGAAGCCAAACGAAACATAGAAAATTTTACTGAAAACTTATAGATATTAAAGATTGATCTTTTGAGTATGTATAAAGCAGATACATGTACAGAGACTTACATTAAGTCGAAAGACAAGGAGTTTGTATAATTCTATGACATCTATGTATACGGTACCATAAGCGGACATCCCACTTTTCACAATAGCAACTCTAACTTTAAAAAGCGAAACGCGAGGAAGATTGTATTAAATCTAAACGCATTAATCACTTCCGCTGTAGTAGCATAAGAAATAAATTCGTTACCTATATTCGACAACTCTGTTGAGCTACAGTATTTTAGTACTTTCTCTGTTCTCTATAAAACCATACAAGGAATCGCATTTCCTCTTTTGGTGGATGTAAACTTGCAGCAAATGTCGTCTGTAGTGTCTCTTTTGATGGATGTAAACTTGCAGCAAATGTCGTCTGTAGTGTCATTTTTGGTGGATGTAAACTTGCAGCAAATGTCGTCTGTAGTGTCTCTTTTGGTCGATGTAAACTTGCAGCAAATGTCGTCTGTAGTGTCTCTTTTGGTGGATGTAAACTTGCAGCAAATGTCGTCTGTAGTGTCTCTTTTGGTGGATGTAAACTTGCAGCAAATGTCGTCTGTAGTGTCTCTTTTGGTGGATGTAAACTTGCAGTAAATGTCGTCTGTAGTGTCATTTTTGGTGGATGTAAACTTGCAGCAAATGTCGTCTGTAGTGTCTCTTTTGGTGGATGTAAACTTGCAGCAAATGTCGTCTGTAGTGTCTCTTTTGGTCGATGTAAACTTGCAGCAAATGTCGTCGGTAGTGTCTCTTTTGATGGATGTAAACTTGCAGCAAATGTCGTCTGTAGTGTCATTTTTGGTGGATGTAAACTTGCAGCAAATGTCGTCTGTAGTGTCTTTTTTGGTCGATGTAAACTTGCAGCAAATGTCGTCTGTAGTGTCTCTTTTGGTGGATGTAAACTTGCAGCAAATGTCGTCTGTAGATCGTAAACATTTAGGACTTTCGCTGCAAATGCAAAGTAAGAAAACGGTAACTTTTATCGAATCAAGTTAACGAACGCTGCTCTGAAATTTGTTAGAAATTCAAACATAAATTGAATTTACACAGGAAGGTAGCATCCAAAGGACACTATAAAAAATTAGCTAATGACTTGCTCTCAGCTGTTTTTACATTAAGACAACTGTATGTTTTGTATATATGTTTTACTATTAGTATTTTTGTATAGAGAAGATGAAAAATAAAACATTATGAGAACATTATATGAATCATTAGAAGCACAAACGGCGTTTTTTTCTCACGTCAATTGATACTTTGTTTTCAAGTTTAATTTATATATTTTGCTTGTTAGAAGAAGAAATACAGCAGTGTTATACACAGACACAGCCTATTACGGCAAAATATTGACGGCATTTGATTACAGAAGATTGTCAGCGATGTCATAGGAATTGTCTTGTATGGTAAATGCCAGATTCAGATTAGAAATCTAGAACTACTGGCAAAGTCTATCGGCTGATTTATTTTTTTCAATTAGCCAGACCAAACATCATTTTCTAGCTTAATTACATTTGAATGCATGCATAACTGAAAGAACAACATAAATGTTGGATGAGTGTTTTTTTTTATAGGACTAATGTTATCTTCCCTGAATATGTCCTCATGACAAAGACAGGGCAATATTTGATGCAGGCAAAGATTAAGACAAGTATCTAAGCAGGAAATAACTCCACGAGTGATTTTATTTAAATGGATGGAGAGATTATTAAAAGTAATGGTTTTCCTGTTTTTATTAACGAGTGACTTTTCTGCAAAATCTACATTACTAAAAATACTGCCTCTGGAAATTTGCAGTATGCAGATGCTCATGATGATTTTAGAGACTTAATTCTCTGAGCTTAAAATAAATCAAAATGACAGAGGACAAATGGTTTTGGGGTATTTAGAGGATTTCTCTAAATTACTTTTCGTCTTAAAACAGTTAAACCGGGGACATATTTCATATTTGCCTAATATTACATAAAGAAATTTCAGCTAAAATCTGGAATCTCGATATGAGAAATAACCAAAACCTTGATATCTTTCTGTCATATTCAGGAACACAATCATCTTAAAATAATTTGAAATAATCATTTTTATACTGTTCAATATGGAATACAATCTGTATTGTAAGAAGTTGCATTTTTTATTTTCGTCCACAAGTCCGTTTTAGAGGTTCGAAGGTTCATTGTAAAACTTTTAGACAAATACATCCGTTTTCATTCCTCGTATCACCAGTGTAGAAGATTTTAGCCTATAATATAGATACAATAACCTGAATACAGATAATAACCTATATAGATACAATAACCTGAATACAGATTTTAGCCCATACAGATTTTAGCCTATATAGATCCAATAACCTGAATACCGATTTTAGCCTATATAGATACAATATCCTGTATACAGATTTTAGCCTATATAGATACAATAACCTGAATACAATTTTTAGCCTATATAGATACAATAACCTGAATACCGATTTTAGCCTATATAGATACAATAACCTGAATACAGATTTTAGCCTATATAGATACAATAACCTGAATACAGTTTTAATTAATACGACGATTATTTTTAGGGTTAAATCATATAATGCACTCGTAAATTTTACAGAATGACTGGTAGAGTGTATAAAAATAATGAAGATTAAAGTTATTTCTATGTCTAAATAAAAAAATATGCAGAGGAGCATGCGTTCAGTATTAATGTAAGATAAGTAACTATTCTTTTCTTTTCTAAAAAAATGAAAAAAAGTTAATAGTAATATTGAAAAAAAAGAATTTAATTTTACAGTGAATTATGTACTTGAATATCAAAAACATTGCTTTATGCCGACAGTTTTAGAAAATGTTTTGTTCATATGGAATTGCTTTTATTCTTCTTTCCCAGAGTATAAACATAAACCTTATCATAGCGATCATTTTGTCATGTGACTAGATGACATGTCTTAATTCCCAAGCAATATTTGGTACAAAACAGACCCACCTTACAGGAATAAAGATGCATCAAGTTCAATATTATCTAATAAAAACGGTCGGTCTAGAAAGAAGAAAGGGCAATTATAGATCTTAAACTTGACATGTAATGGGACATATTGTCGTAAGTTTAAAACATTACCATAACGTTATAGCTAACTTCTCACGTTTTCTGTTATGATGCGAAACTTAAAGAAAATAACTTTAGAAATAAGAATATCAAAAACTTTACGATAAAGGTTTTAAACAAGAAATGGCCATTGCACTGCACATATTTGTACAGTAGTACAGTGGTACATTTAAGTTAACATTTCTTAGCTACTGCTGAAAATTTTACAAGACAATTGATCTTCAGTATAGAATATTGACTTGATAGGCATGCACATGCCATCTGTAAACTTGTCTGGCAAATGCAACAATCACTCATGTTATTTACAACGGCCATATCATGATTTAACCTTTACAATGATGGTTTTATGCTCATAAAATGCAAACCAAACTTAAGTAGACTTGTTCATTCGATGCATATACATGTATATTGGTCTTTTTTTTTAGTGTTAATTTGTTTCGTTTCGTGTGGATTTTATGTTTTGAAAAGACGATTTAAATAATTTCTTATAAAACTTTTTAGTTTATATAGCAATGCCATTGAATTTTGCTTGCAAGAACGCATCTGCTGGCAAGAAATCAAAAGAAAATAAAAAATATGTTTTCTGGCCTTTGCGTAAATTTCATTTGCTTTAATTTCTCTCAGCATTCACGCTTACTGTAATTTTAAATTAATCTGGTAGCTATACGCAAGTGTTCATTTTAGTTTCAGTTAAGGGTGTTACATTGCTGTAGATGGTATGCAATATCGGCACTTGTTCAAAGTTAATTTGCTACTTTATCGTTTTCTGACTTTTTGAAGAGAAAAGAAACAAACCAAATTCACGAAATGCCAGAAGTCAAGTAGCTTATATGGAACATATAGATGATTTTTTTAATAATTTGATTTCGTATGGCTTCTTGTTTTGTAATGCAGAGCATTTACAGCGAGAACACTTTGAAATATGAAGCCCACAATTCTTTAAAAAATGTAACAGTGGTAGTATGATGTATACATAATGCCAAAGATATGTGTGAGCGAAAAACCATACACCTTCGAAATTTTATTTTCGACACATTAGAAAACTGTTGTAGCTTTATGCATTTCTAAGAAATGTAGTTATTGTTTACATAACCACAAGATAGAAAACGGCTCGTATCATGTTATCACTTTCAACCCATCTGGTGACATAAACCACTGCCAGTGTTTATAATGGCGTCTGTGGTTAGACGACATTTCACACAGATGTCACAAGGGAATAGTATACTGTTTACACAGGCAGAGGGACTTTCTGACTTGACGATTGTTTTTTCCCAGTATTCGTGATAAAAAATAGGAATAACCAATATTTCTGACATAAGTCTTACATGTCATTCTAATATGCAAGAACTAATAATTTCTAAACTTTCAGTAAAATATATTTGATTATCTGATTTTCTCGTTTATTTGTAGTACGAATAACTGATGTTAACTTTTAAGGTTAATGTTATCTTGGAAGAACTTGGCATTTTACAAACGTTGGTGATTCATGTTAGATATTAAAGCCATATTTTGGCACTATTTTTTTTATGAAAATCAATGGGTATTATTTTCTGCTTCGAACAGATAATATTCGGTAACTAAAAGTGCCTGCCGTTCGCTATTAAGTTTTTCATACATTTACTTTGTTTGGAAAGAAATAACTTTAAATATTTTAAATTGTATTCACTATTTTCTCCATTTATACCACATTGAAATAATGTTTTACATTCAAGACTTTCGAAATCGCGTTTTTAGCTCGATTTTAGCCTAAATATCAATTACGCATCATAAATGTAAAAAACAAAGGTACTGTTTATGCAGATACTGTTTGGTAAAAATAGAAATATAGTCTGCTTAGTTAAAAAAATGGAATAATTTAAAAAACGATTCTGGATGTCTTTAGTGTGTTTTTTCTAAACGTTATGATATTAATTCTAAAAACCACATTCAGGCGTAAAAAGGTTACACATATAATTATCTCTTCATCTTGATGTTAAAGCTGTTTGCTTTGTTGTCCAAATTTGTTTCATTTGGAAACGTCCGTTCCTTCCTTACTTCTTTTTCATGTAATACAATAGATGCATACACACTTATTGTTCAGAACGTAATAAGTCTGCTTTTGTGACGAAAGTACACAACATTCATTTCCTAGTAATATGTGAAATGTCATTTTTACTAATGCGTGATCTTATGATTAGTAGAAGTAGGACCAAACTGTTTTATTGCAATGAATTTAGAGGTACAAAACCTATTTGGTGCATACATATAATTCAATTGTATTTGTCATTTTTTAAAGAATGTTTACTGAATTTAGTTTTACAAGGAAACCCATCTCCAGGAAGTTTTATTTTGTATATTTTTACCTAAAATGTCTACGGATATTGGACTGAGACCATTGACGACAATGATGAGCAATTTGTAGTCGTAAAAAGCATATCGCAAGAATGCTACAGTATAATCATTGCTAGATTAATATAAGAACGAGGGAATATCACAGACTGATTTATTTTCTTGAATTAGCAAACCGACAGTAATTTCCGTCAAGAATAACATCTGAATGCAAAAATGCAGACATAACATTAAAGTAACATGAATTATGTCTTTTATAGGGCAAAGGATAATTCTACTAATTATCTAGGTCGGGACAGATACAGGGCAATTTAAGATAGACAAAAGATAAAAAAGATGTATGTCTGAAAAGAGACATTATTAGTATTAGTGCCATAAAAAGGTCGATGGAGCATTAAGGCAAGGAAACTGCAAACGTCTCGATTTTCTTCATCGGTTTGGCATCAATATGTAAAGATTTTAAAACATTTCCGAGTTGTTTCCAAAAAAGTCTAAAGCACAAGACTTTAGTCCGATGCACATCACCGAAAACCTTTTCGTTGTTACATTCTATCTATTTAAGCTTATTTAACGTCGGTACCGGTAGCCCATATGACCGACGCCCCCTGAAGAGATTAGTTATTTTATGTTGTGGGGGTAGTGCAAGATACAGAAAGCATCCCATTCCAGAGACACCCCTGGTTCTTTTTCAAGCTCAGTGTATAGCACTGATACATGGGACTTCGGTTTAAAGTCTCATCCGAAAGACTATTAGTAATGTTTGTGGAGGAGCGGGGGGTCGAACTCGGGACCCCTGTTTTACCAGTCCAGCGCGTTACCACTGGACCACATCCGCTCCTGTTGTTACATTTGATCTTTTTATGCTTTACATTGTCAGAAAGTCTGCCATTATGATTTATATTCTTAACAGCAACTGTTTAAAAAAAGCTTTATTATTATGTTTGACTTATGTTTCTTAATTAGCCAAAAACAACATCATTCCACTCAATATTCACATCTCAATATATACACGCTTGAAAGAACAACATTACTGTAAGATAAATAGTCTTCTTTATAAGATGCATAATGACTTGATTGATATTTTCGATAGGGATAAAAACAAGGCTAAAAATATACAGAGACAGGCCTGTTTTAATAAGAAAAACATACTGGTAATGATGTATTAGTTTGGAGATACATGATATTGGTTTTTCAGTATAAAACAAACTACTTTTGCGACATATATTGTATTTATCTTTTGTGATAAATGCGTTTCTTTGTCGAAATGATATGAAGAAATGTAACAATGCATGGTTAATGCATGTCCTGAAATAAAATTTCCTGTTACGGGAGGAAAGCGGATATTTGTGTCATGGAAAAAACAGGTATATGATGAAAATTACAAATATTATGTACTTGTCTATTTAACACGCGATATTTCATTTCAGTTAATGATAAATGATTAAAATTCCCAATCAAGTGCAATTAATATATTTACAAGTTCAGTTTAGTTTAGTTTGATGGTTTTTTTTAAAGAGGATAACTGGAAATTTTAGCTGCTGCTTACACAAATAAAACTGAAAGTGACATTGAAATTCTTAAGTCAAGGTATTTAGTTTCTTTAAGGTGCATGGCATGACGCATAAAACCTCTGGCAAAAACGTTTCAAATCTTATCTATCGTTAGTGTTCATCTGTAAGTTTATCACTGTGGGGTTAGATCATCATTATAAATGGTAAAAACATCTACTGATCCTATGAAAAGATGTTACTCTAACTGATATGTGTGAAGTTGGTCTGCAGTTCGCAGTTCGCAATTCGCGATTCGAATTGCGAACTGCAAACTGGCATGCAGTTCGCGATTCAAACTTGAAGATTTTCAGTGTTCTTCTTGGGAAAATTTATGACTTACTAACTTCATAAACCAAAAAGAAATAGTTCTAAGTCCAATTGCAAACTAGCATGCTGTTCGCGATTCGAATTGCGAACTGCAAACTGGCATGCAGTTCGCGATTCAAACTTGAAGATTTTCAGTGTTCTTCTTGGGAAAATTTATGACTTACTAACTTCATAAACCAAAAAGAAATAGTTCTAAGTCCAATTGCAAACTAGCATGCTGTTCGCGATTCGAATTGCGAACTGCAAACTGGTCTGCAGTTCGCAGTTCGCAATTCGCGATTCGAATTGCGAACTGCAAACTGGCATGCAGTTCGCGATTCAAACTTGAAGATTTTCAGTGTTCTTCTTGGGAAAATTTATGACTTACTAACTTCATAAACCAAAAAGAAATAGTTCTAAGTCCAATTGCAAACTAGCATGCTGTTCGCGATTCGAATTGCGAACTGCAAACTGGTCTGCAGTTCGCAGTTCGCAGTTCGCAATTCGCGATTCGAATTGCGAACTGCAAACTGGCATGCAGTTCGCGATTCAAACTTGAAGATTTTCAGTGTTCTTCTTGGGAAAATTTATGACTTACTAACTTCATAAACCAAAAAGAAATAGTTCTAAGTCCAATTGCAAACTAGCATGCTGTTCGCGATTCGAATTGCGAACTGCAAACTGGTCTGCAGTTCGCAGTTCGCAATTCGCGATTCGAATTGCGAACTGCAAACTGGCATGCAGTTCGCGATTCAAACTTGAAGATTTTCAGTGTTCTTCTTGGGAAAATTTATGACTTACTAACTTCATAAACCAAAAAGAAATAGTTCTAAGTCCAATTGCAAACTAGCATGCTGTTCGCGATTCGAATTGCGAACTGCAAACTGGTCTGCAGTTCGCAGTTCGCAGTTCGCGATTCGAATTGCGAACTGCATGCTAGTTTGCAATTGGACTTAGAACTATTTCTTTTTGGTTTATGAAGTTAGTAAGTCATAAATTTTCCCAAGAAGAACACTGAAAATCTTCAAGTTTGAATCGCGAACTGCATGCCAGTTTGCAGTTCGCAATTCGAATCGCGAATTGCGAACTGCGAACTGCAGACCAGTTTGCAGTTCGCAATTCGAAATCGCGAACCGCATGCTAGTTTGCAATTGACTTATGTTTTTTTTTTTCTATCTTAGAACTATTTCTTTTTCGTTTATGAAGTCAGTAAGTAATAAATTTTCACACGAAGAACTCTGAAAAGCTTCAAGTTTGAATCGCGAACTGCATGCTAAATTTGCAGTTCGCAATTCGAATCGCGAACCGCATGCTAGTTTGCAATTCGAACAAGAACTATTTCTTTTTGGTTTATGAAGTAAGTCATAAATTTTCCCTAGAAGAACACTGAAAAGCTTGAAATTTGAATCGCGAACTGCATGCCAGTTTGCAGTTCGCAATTCGAATCGCGAACCGCATGCTAGTTTGCAATTGGACTTATGTTTATTTTCTCTATCTTAGAACTATTTTTTTTTGGTTTATGAAGTTAGTAAGTAATAAATTTTCACAAGCAAAACTCTGAAAAGCTTCAAGTTTGAATCGCGAACTGCATGCCAGTTTGCAGTTCGCAATTCGAATCGCGAATTGCGAACTGCGAACTGCAGACCAACTTCACACATATCTCTAACTGTTACAATCGAATAAATAATTGGGATTCTGCTTCAAATAGCTAAAATGATAGAAACCTTAAAATCTACGTGTGTGTGTATGTGTGTGTGTGAATTTTTATAGTGTAAAAAACCAAAAGAAAGAGAACTGCAATCACATAACAAGAAGCTGTAATAAGGTAATGAAAGGAAGATAAAATTGTATTATTGAACATTTTAAATGAACGTACAACGACCTAAAATTTAAACCAAAGAAACGTCGACTGTTCTTGAAAATAGAATGTTAATCGCAGTGTCTCTCGGCAATTTTAATCAGACTCCTTTCAGTTAAGCTGTATTAATCGTATTTAAAGCAACGCTTCCGAAGTAATTGTGTTTTTAAAGTAATTATTTGTCAGACTTTCCTTTCCTGTTGACACTTGCTCGCACATCTAAACGATTTACGCTAATTCTAGTGGCAGTGGTTCCGAGTCGAATCCGAGCAATTCTATCAATTATGCGTTCATTTCTTGCTGAAATGCAAAATTTGTTATACTTGAAGAATCAAATCTTTCGTGAAGACCTGAATACCAGAGTATAAAGTAACTGACTAACGTCGTGTAAGAAGCTTTTGTTCTTATTACTTGAGCGTTAAGTCAGGAATTTAATATCGCAGCTATATCATGGTCGAATTGATGAGTACGTCATTTTAAAATCAAATATTTACTATAAATAAACTTACGAATTTCTTTATGTGACCGAAGAATAAACTGGCGTCTGCATAAAGCTTTTACTTTAAAAGAAAATATCTGTTGGGGATCCAGGTGTGTGTAACTAGAAATATTTCGAAAATTTGAAAGTAACAAAGTTAACAAATTTGAATATTATGCTTTATTTTATCATTTCAGGTCTAGATGTTCTTCAGCCAGAGGGTTTGATGACGTCATGGAAGACACCGAACTGCGTCACCAACCTGTTGATGACAGTCTGATATTAGATATTATATACCATTCTGCTCAAATTTTAGGTAAGCACAATAATTTCGTACTTTAGGTAGAGCAAAGACCTAAAATGCAAAAAGACTTGCTTGCTGTGTAAATGTCCTAAAATCTAGCAGCAAGTAGAGCTAGTAGGTAAGATCTAGTGTAGTTAGAAAGCAACTGAGGAAGAATGGGAAAATGTTGCCTTGCCGCGTGCTCTAAAGATGTATTTCGCTGGCTCATAAAGAAGTTTTATATTTGACAAATGTGGCCCATTTGAACAGATATTAAAATAGCCTTTGAAAACCAACAGTTTTTATGTTGCCATTTAGCCAGTGCCAATTTCAATAGAAAAAAAGAATGCGTATGTACGTTTTACTGTGATATAAACCGCCATGAAATTACTTGTAAATTTTTTACTAAGGCCTGTTACCACTAAACACATTTGCAATGGTAAATATTTTACTTAACTCATTCAGGCGGCATAAGTCTTGTTTTCTAATAATCGAAATATTCATTAAGAATAATTGCTTCGTCTTTACTAAAATAGCTGGAATGTTTTACTATAAACATGTTTAGACCGCAAATTTTCATAAAGAAAATAATAGCCAATATACCGTTCGCCACCACATGAACAAATATAAAAATCCCTTGCAGCATTTTTGCCTTGACCAATAAGCCTTTGAAATTTTCTAATCGTTTACGAATTTCCAAGAAAGAAAATAGAATGACCTGAACTAAAATATCACATTCAAATGATGTTGAATCTTGAATGATTTAATGTTATTAGATGGTCATGAATAATACACTTAATAATTATTACCAAATAAATGTTGCAGTCGCAAATGAAAAAAAAAATAATTACAAAAAAATACATATCAACTTTTTACAATGGACAATTTTAAAAAGGCAGTGGAAACTGCAAATCTTACTGGCATAACATTTATAATGCAAGGTTATCCTTGCAAAATTCTGTCGTGACAATTTGCTGTTTGAAACTTTTGACCATAAACAGCATATCCTTAGTTAGTTTTTAGAATAATACCATTATTAATCTTTGTAAGTTATTAAAGTATTTTGATTTATTATTTGACTGAAGCAGATGTGATGTGACGATTTTGCTAAGAGAGTTACCACTATTCATAAAAAATCAGTATCAACCTGTTTTATAGTGATTGCCGTCAGCTCAAAACAAAAATTGTGCAGATTAACTACCAATTCCATTTATCCTATTCGCTGATTTATTCTCAAAACATATATGTTCCTTGCAACATTTTGCCACTGGATTGTTTATATGCATTTTCCATGGCAAAGTCTTGAAAGAAAGACTAGTTCCTTTTCAAATTATTTATGATTTTTTTTTAAATTTATTTTGTTTCGGTTTCGAATGTATCAGTAGTATAAATAATCTATTTAATTCCTCGGGAGATATCTCTGAAGAAGAAACAAATAATTTATAAGACCGATAAGACGGTTTAAAAGATGAGAAACTGTAAAGTCACTTTGATTTTGAGATTTGAAAATTTTCATTTCGAACTAGATTACTTTTAAGGTCTTAATTTAAATTTGATTAAAGTTTAAAAATTAATAAATGTGGTTTATTTTTCTTGGAAATTTGCAAAATAATTTGGCATAAGATGTCAATGGATTATGTTTATATTCTAGAGATCACTTTACTAAAATTAGCTAAATTGTACTTATTGCTTATATAAGTTCTTTAATACAATAAAAATCAGATGTGCTGAAAAAACAGTGTTTCTGTATATATGTCAATGATAACTGATTGTAACGTGAAAAGAAACGATATGGTATTGCAAATGTCTAATACCTTTCAACAGCAATCGCTTCGTGAACTGCCATGTCGAAAGCTATAACAATAAAATGATTCTTTTAATTCTTTTGGTAAAACATTATTTTTGTTTGATTACCTCCGTTCGGAAATAACTGGTTTGTGATTAACGGTCTAAATTAAGAGTGAATTGGCAATTTGTAGCGTAATTAGCCTTATATTCAGATTTAGGACAGAAGTTTGTGCGGAGGCGATAAATGAGGTTTATGTTCTTTGTAGAGGAGTTGAGTCACGATGGAATTTTATTCAGTACATAGTATTTGACGGTATAAAGACCAAGTACAATGTACCCAACTGCTTGTGTCATTAAATTGAATTTTATAGAAGCAGTATCATTAAAATATGCAGAGAAGTTAGATATAATGAGAACATTTGATTAAATCGACTGAATCACCAAGTCATATTCACTATTGAATTGTGAAGTCATTTGTATTTTTTTTTCTTTTTTTTCTTTTAATTTTTGCACAAAACGTCTTAAAATTGATGAAATTATGTCTGTTTAAAGATTAATTTATCTTCTTTTTCCTCTGACTGAAAATAAAGATCTAAGTGTAATGACATACAAAAAGAACTGAACGAGGAAAAACCTTGCATTGTACAAAGGTATATGAGGTCAGGTGTAAAATGTTATTTAAAAAACTGCAAATCATTTATTTGATATACAAAAATGTATAGTTTGATGTTACCTGTTGTTTTTATACATCCTAATATGAGTACAAACCGGGCTACCAAAGTGTCCCTCGAACCTTAATGAAAGCAGATTGGGTCTAAAGAAATAATTCATGGAAAAAATAGTGATGTAACAAGAGAATATAACATTCTAAACATACAAAACCAGTAAAACCCAAACATATAATTTTGTCAGAGAAGAATAATGCGCCCTCGACAGTAGAGATAATACTATATTTCATGAAGTTTGTTTGCTACAAAAACGTTTTCAATATGTGCCAACACTAATATAATCGAATTGAAAAATATCGATGAAAAATGTTTATCCTATTTTATAGTTCTGCTACTCTCTGATGTACTCCGCAAATCTAACTTATGTAATTGAATAAAACAGTATCATCATTTTCCTATTATTTATTCTACATGAATTCATATCTATAATTTTCTGAAATCCTTTGTTGTCTTACATTCTGCAGCTATCTTCTATTACTTGACACTTAACAGCTATTTCTGACTCGCAATAATTGTCTTTATTCATGCTTTATAACTATACCACGTCGTTTTACACTTGACAGTTGTATTCCCTCATAATTCGTAACTGTGTTGTTTATCAGCGTATATCTCGTTCCTATTTCACATTGAATGTTCTAGCAGAATTTTGTTATTTCAGAAGTGACAATCGATGAATTCAAGCGTTGCCTAGGAGAGGAGTACTTCCGGCTGTGCCTTTTTGAATATGGAGACGCCATAAGAATGATGGGAAGCAATATACTAGAGTTCTTTAGCAATCTAGATGGTTTACAGACTTACATAACCTCCTCAGAGAGATTCAAGTCCCAAGTACCTCCGTCATCGCGCTGTGAATATGAGCACAATTTGATAGTACTGCATTTTTATACAGATAGACGGCAGTTTTTAGAATACTATGCTGGGATTGTGGCGGGAATATCTAGATATCTGTTCGAAAGGGAAGCGTCTGTTTCAGTGTCTTGCAGCAGTACTCCAGGGTCTCTCCATCATATTATTCGAATAAAGGCTGAGGTTGATACCTCGGCACCAAAGTGTCACATTTGCTCCCCGCAAGAGACTGCAAGCAAATCTCCATCAAAAAGTAAAATTGGAACAACAACATTTTGCAAAACATTTCCTTTTCATTTCATCATAGATAAAAATCTTGATATTATACAAATCGGAGGAGCGCTATGCAAACACGTGCACATGGCGAAATCGAAAAGCAAAAAGGGATTGACATTGAATTTTGAAGTGGTACGACCTAGAATCGAACCGCTTACTTACACTGCACTACTGTCACATGTGAATTTTACGTTTAACCTCAGGACGAAGCAAACGGACAAGCATTGCAACAGTCAGGTGAGTAAATTGAAAGCAATTTATCAGTGTTTTATTGGTGACAGCATAAAAAAAGCATTACAGGTTTTGTTAATATCGAACCAAAACTTACAGACAGAATAATTTAGTCATTTGATGTTTGATCATGTTATCCTCTGCCTTCATAAGACCAGTGGTAAAAAGTATCATTCGATAGATGATTTTATTGAAATAATACAGCAGACGAAAACATTAGTAAACCTGTTTAAAAAAATTGCTGTAAAAAAGACAATGGGTTCATTTTCGAAAAGTATAACAAAAAGCTCAGAAGATTATAATGGCCATTTAACGAAAAATAAAAATTTAAAAAATCGTAGACCTGAATATACATCTAATATCCAGAACAACTCTTCTTCTAATTCTTAAACGAAATAAAACAAGAATAATTTATTTTTTTGGAAATCCAGACTTCTGAACAGCAAAGACAGAACACAGATAAGACAAATAACATAGAATTTGATGATTATAGCATAACTGTTTTAGAGTTTATTACATATTTATCACAATGCAGTAAAATAACGTCATTTATTCCCCTCTCTTTCGTCTGGTGTGTAGGACTGGCCTTGCTCTAACTAAACAGAAATAACTCTTGACTTTAATGGCCTCTTTTTATAGCTGTTTACGCCCCATTGTGCAAAAACCAGCACGATGTTCTTGACAATTATCATAGAATTCACTTCATGGGCAACTACATGTTTATTGTCTGTTTTCTTTTAATCTCGATCTGAAATCAGATGTAGTCTAAGTGTAAAATTGAAATGAATTATGTTAGACATATCGTTTTAGTAATATATTTTAGAACGGCTGAACGAAACAAAATATCTGTTTTATAGTGTTTCGTTTCTGTTATCAGAACGTTCAAAGTTAGAACATTTCTGTAAGGGAAACTGGTAGAAGTAAGTTTTAATAGGGATACAAAATACACTTCTTTCTAGCATTTTTTATGTTTAAGGGAGTCAAGTAATCAAAAAAGTGAACTGTTTATATTGATAGTGTTTATCAGCCATTAGAAGGAATTAACAAATTTAGACCCAGTTAATACACACTTTAATCATAAGTTCTAAATAGTTACTGTCAAACATGACAGAAGTTGTTTACTCGCACTAATCCTTAAACGAAGAACCTTGGGTTTTTGGTGCCAATACAAGTTTACATTTCGATAAATTTCATTTTTATCATCTTTAAGGTTAATGTATGGATCTGTTTTGTTTGTACAATACAGAGTATATCTGTTATACAGCATTGATAATGATTTTGAAAGTATATTTGCAGCAAGACAACTGATAAATTGAAGTAAGTTTTCAAAGAAGGCAATAGGAAAAAGTACTTTCCTAAAGCCCAGTGTGAGTGATATTGAATATATTTTACATACAGATTACAGTATTTCATCTGTTTTTTTAACCACTCCTTTTTTATTTCTTCAAATGTTACTTTCTTTTGGAAGACGTCTGGTATCTTTTTTAATCATATGAAGCACGAGGCACACTTAAAGTTTTCTAACAGTGAAAATCATTTCCATGAGCAGAATATAAATGAATTAATAATTATTTCTCGAAATTCCTCATGGCAATCGTCTATATTTATATATAAAAGATTGAAGTCTTTTTATTAAATCTATGTCTTATTCATACAAGAAACTGAAACAGTAGTCTAAGACGTCTAAAAGTCTTTGAAAATCGGAAGCGATCTCTTCATAAGGCCACACAAAAATCTACCTAATCCACTGTATATAATAGTATTTCTGATTAGTTCTGCTATCTGAAATGAGTTTCTGTCTTTAATCGCTTATAACACACAGGACATGATCTTTTATTTATCATTGTTAACTGCACTTGGATTTCCATAAAAAATCTTTGAAAGAATAAAGGCGTACATGCAGACTTTTTATAAAAAGCAGTTCTTGTAAAAATCTACGAATACTATTCTCTGAATACAAATTTTCATTTGGTCATCTAATGGTCATCTTAGGATAGGTTTAATTAGTAGCGGCTAATATGATTAAAGGAAATAATACTGCTCTCTAGGATTAATGCCTAAGTTCCTTTTTATTCTGGTGTAATTTACTTATGTTTAGATTCATTAAATTGGACTTGGCACATTTCCGCTCCCTAACATCTACTTGACCTTTTTTGTAAAGCTCGAGTACACACCATATCCTATTTACGATGTTCTGATATAGTTAGCTAAGAAGCCTAAGAGGAGACTAGTCGGCCATAGCTCTTTTTACAAGTAAGATCTTCTACTTCATAAAAATCTCTGAATCCTCTAGTCAATTCGCATCCTTGTTTTTTCAACAATCTATACGACTGCAAATTTTTATGTCAATAAAATAACTTCAAACAAAAACACAATTTAGACCTAAGCATTTTCATAACAGACAAGAGATCATTACTATTCTTGGCGGACAAGATTTCAGAATTTCAAAACGCATTTATACCTTTTCTTGCATAGCATGTATTGCCAATAAAACGAGAAAAACATGGCAAAAAGTGAGAGAAATGATAGATTTATACAATTTGTTTGGGAAGGGTCTCTAGTCTTCACAACTAATTTAGCCCTTGCTTTCTTTATAAACTGACATAAAAGGGTAAAAAGTCATTAAGTGAGAGTTTAAGATACATTGTACAATCCAAAATAAACAAATCACTCTTCTGACTGTAGCTGTAAGAGTGACGCGTTCACCATTATTGATATTATACACTATTTATGAATCTCTGGAAAAAAATATAATTGAGATTACTAAGAGCAGTGCTTTCAGAGATACCATCTTTTCTTTATAGCAAACAGAAGCGATGTTATTTCTCCATAATTTTGAAAGATTATATTTTTAGATGGGATATTGTATTCTTATTATTGTTCTTGCGAGCCTTGGCTTTCATTAGAGTAAACGAATCTGAACGCCATGAAAAAAAACAGAATGTGTTGTAGGGTTTACTTTAACTGGTAGCTATAGAAATAATTCGACAAAAAAGAAACATTATCTAAAGTGCATAAAAGTAAAATGCCTGATTACCATTCCACAAGATGCCTTTTATCGAAGTAAATGAGCCTTTTCACTGTGACAAAGCGGTCTGTAGGGTGTTATTAAGTCTCAGCAATAGCTATTGTTTCGATAGTTTTTTATAATACAGAGAGGAAACCCAGACATATTATTTTGTGAAGAAGCAAAAGGGATTCACAGATGGAGTCAAGAATTAATAAAAGACCTTTAATTACCACACTCCTAAGAAATGGAGTATAATGGTGCAGTTTATTCGAGCTGTTGATAAAAACTTCCTTAAATGTTACTGAATAAAGTAAAGACCAATTTACTGTATTTGCATTTGATGATATGACCTCTTTAAAAAGACTGCAAAATAGACACTTCTGATGCGCATTAATCGGAGATAGCAATTACTAGACAATCATACACTTCAGTAAGCAATTTGTCTGTCACTTGTTTATCAATATTGCATTGTCAGCAAGACTGAACATCCCAAACGTAAAAGAACAAGCCACTATGGAATCAATTCTAAAACAAGCATACTCTAACACTAACTGATAATATACTGAATATAAATTTCATTGGCTCATTTTTCAAAATAACTGAAACTATTTGAGAAGGAAGATTTTAAGAAGAAAATATGTTTGATACTGTTTTCCGAGAGCATGTAGACACAACTGAAATCTAAATCGTTTTCCACACAAAAACTGTGTGACAAGTCTCTAAAAATACTAATATTAATGCGTTTAGTTTTCCAGTTGTACAAAAAAGTTTTGAAAGAAACGCTGGAATCAGATAATGCCTCGTTCAGTATAATTCAAATTAAAATGATTTTAAAGGAAATAGAGTCCTCTACACTTTAGGGCATGATTTTATCAAAAAACCTCGACCACTTGCGAGCCATGAAAGTATGTAAGATTGCCTTTTCTGATGTCGTTAGAGGGATACATGGTTCTAAGGAATGACTCTTGATTTTTCTACATGTCAATTTTATTTACTTCCACCACTAATAGCTAAACCATTCCCTGAATGTTCAGATGAAAGCAGATCGAATATTAAACTAAATATAAAAAAATTATATAAATGCTAATAGTATTGATATTATTCCAATATCCCGTTTGATTCTTTAAATTAAAAAATTAAAAACAAAATAGTAAATTTAACTAACCTTGTTGAACAAAGGCAGCAAAATTTCTAAACTCGTAGACATCAAAAATGATGAAATAAATTCTGTTACATCAAAGTGTTACTTGATCTAATTACTGAAGTTTTCTTAATCTATTAGTATGATATATGACTAAGACAAACTAAATCTCCTTTCTTTTTGTGCATCCAGTTTCTGAAGTTTATCTTCTTGTGTCTGTTGTTCAAGTTTTTTTTATCCCCCCTCCCCTCGGATGAAATCAGAAGGAGATTATTGAAATTGCGTTGTCGGTCGGTCCGTCTGTCCTTCCGTCCGGATCCATATCTTAGAACTGGTTTGTTAGATTGTAATGAAAGTTAGCATGAGTGTATGTACTAATAAGGAAATGATGCATGTAAAATGCCATTTAAATCCACCGCGTGTTATTGAATTATGGCGCTTTATTACTTAAAGGGAAAGGCAAAAAGGGTGCCATTGTCACAAAATACGCCAGTCACAAAAGCTTTAGGTAAAATGTGGGCATAATGGATAAAAAGAGGTGTTAGTAGAGAAGCATAGTTTGAATATTCTTAGTGCATCATCTCTAGTGACCTTGGCCTTGCAAAAATATGGACCTGGATTATGCATGTAAGCTCAGTCTCATGATGGTGAATATTTGTGGTAGAATCATCTAATTCATGATTACTAAATGGTCCGTATAGACATTTTCGTACTGTTATCTGACCTTCGATATCTATGTGTGACCTTGACCTTGGCCACAGGGACTTGATGTTTGCACGCGACACTCCACCTCACAATGATAAACATTTCTGCCAAGTTATATTAAAATACCTCCATGCATGTAGAAGTTTTGCGCCGGACAAGCGTTTTCATCTGACCTCTAAGAGTGGCCTTGACTTTTGATCTAGAGATCTGGTTTTATGCGCGACACTACATCTCATGATGCTGAACATTTGTTTAAGGTAATACTACAATCTCTTTATGTATGGCGAAGATATGCTCCGGACAGAATCTGGACATTTCCAAATCTCTAATGACCTTGACCTTGCATATATGGAACTAGATTATGCGTGTAATGCTCAGTCTCATGATGGTGAACTTATGTTATAGAATCACAAAATTCATGATGACTAAATGGTCCGTACACATTTTTTCATATTTTTATTTGACTTTGACCTCTATTTCTGACGTTGAACTAGGCCACAGGTACCTAAATATAATATGCGACACTCCGCCTCACAATGGTAAACGTTTGTGCAAAGTTATAATAAAATCCTTCGATGCATGTAGAAGTTTTGCTCCGGACAAGTGTTTTCATCTGACCTCTAAATGTGACCTTGACCTTTGGCCTACAGACCTGGTTGATGTGCGCAACACTACTAATCATAAAGGTTAATATTTTTATAAAGTAATATTAAAATCTCACAATGCATGTAGAAGACCTGCTCCGGACTAAGTTGGACGCCACCATGTTTTTTTTTAACGGGCGTATAAAAACACAATAAAATGATAAGTTTGCGCTGATACAGCGTAAAGGAAATGGCATTTAAAGCTTTATATCAAAGCTGATTTTTTTATACTGACTAAGTGCTTGAGGGCCGCCATTTTGTAAATTTACTAATTGAATACAGGTGCGTGTGACGTCAGTTACGCACTTCCGTGAAAAAAACACCATAAATTATAGAAGAGTTCTGATAATTGATGAGACAAAAATGGAAAAAAAGCTGAATAGGTTGGACTTCTTGCGTATGATTTTTTTTTCATAACAAATGAACATATTTCAGCACAAAAAAGATGAAATTGAGACAAAATGATTAAAGAATGTATAATAGAAGGCATAAACTCATATGGTTGATTTCGATGTAAAATTGGCCATATTGCTACTACAATAAGGAATGTTTAATGAATGGAAACTATTTACATACTTTTCATCCCTATCCCTTTCTGTCCGGATCCATTTCTTAGAACTGGTTGGTTAGATTTTATAAAATTTGACAGGAATGTAAATATTTATGAGGGCATGTAGCACGTGAAATGTCATCAAAATTAATTTGCGCGTTGTAAAGTCATGTGTCTTTGTTATTTTTATATAGACATTTTCATTTTTTTAAAGAAATTTTCCGTCCGGATCCATTTCTAGAACTTGTTGATTAGATTAAAAAAAATGAAATGAATGTAAGTATTTATAAGGGCATGTAGCACGTGAAATGCCATCAGAATTAACTTGCGCGTTGAAAAGTTAACGCTCTTTATTATTTTTGAATAGACATCTTATATGAGAAAATTTCCGTCCTGATACATATCTTAGAACTGGTTAGTTAAATTAAAAAAATGACATGAACGTATTTATGGATTGGGCATTGTGCGTGTTAAATGTCATCATAAGCAACATGCGAGTTGTTAAGTTATGGCCCTTTGTTACATTTAAATAGACATCTCATATAGGAAAAATTCTGTCCGGGACCATAGCTAAGAATATCAGTTAGATTTCAAGCACACATGATCACACTGTGAGTTTTTATAATTGGTAATTCTCCGGCGTTCTACGGCGTCCGTGGTCGTGGTCTGTCCGTCATCCTCAGTCATTTTCAAATTACATCTATCTGAAACCACAAGGCCAAATTTGATGAAACTTGTCTTAGATGTTCCTAACATGAAGCTCTTGCAAAGTTAAACAGTTCTGGTTCATTTCAATTTTGAGACACAGGAGCAAACAACAGATTTTAAAAGTGAAAACTTCAAAAGTCTTCTTCTCCTAAACCCCATGGCCTTTTGCAAAGATATTTGGTATGTAGCATCGTCCTTAACCAAGTTCATTTAAATCATGGCCCCAGTGTCAAATTTAGCCCCGCCACAGCTGCAACATGATTTACCTGTGCTTATATAGGGAATACACAGCTCAAGTTTTATGGGCATTAATTCATTTTAGATAAAGATACCAAACTGATTTGTCACTCAAATTCTAAGGTCAAAGATCTATGTATAAGGTTATTATACCTAGCAGCCTCATTCCAGTGATTTGTATCATTCGATTCTTGTGTTGTAACGCAGTAATATATTCAATGTGCGTATAATATGATACAGTAATTGCATTCGTATGTTTAGATAAATATGTCAGTGTTATCAAACTTAAAGTTACAGCATTTTGACATATAATCATTTCTCATTTGAAATATTGGATCCATCCGCCATGATAAGAGCTTGTTAGATTCATGTCCACATTGAATGGAAAACAAGGTGAAATGTGATTGAGATTAGCATTGAAGATTTTAGAAAACGATCTAACCGTAAAATGAAAAACTTTGTAAAATCTATACTCTAAAATTCAACAATGTTATCTACAATAACTCTGTTAGAACTGTGCACAACAATTTAGGCCATGATTGGTATCTTATATCTCTGTATCTATATAAATCTAAGCACAACAATTTAGGTCATGAATGGTATCTTATATCTCTGTATATATATAAAACTGTGCACAACAATTTAGGCCATGATTGGTATCTTTTATCTCTGTATCTACATAAAACTGTGCACAACAATTTAGGCCATGATTGGTATCTTAAATCTCTGTATCTATATAAAACTGTGCACAACAATTTAGGTCATGATTGGTATCTTATATCTCTGTATCTATATAAAACTGTGCAGAACAATTTAGGTCATGATTGGTTTCTTATATCTCTGTACTTATATAATACTGTGCACAACAATTAAGGTCATGGTTGGTGTCTTATATCTCTGTATCTATATAATACTGTGCACAACAATTTAGGTCATGATTGGTATCTTATATCCCTGTATCTATATAATACTGTGCACAACAATTTAGGTCATGATTGGTATCTTATATCTCTGTATCTATATAAAACTGTGCACAACAATTTAGGTCATGATTGGTTTCTTATATCTCTGTACTTATATAATACTGTGCACAACAATTAAGGTCATGGTTGGTGTCTAATATCTCTGTATCTATATAATACTGTGCACAACAGTTTAGGTCATGATTGGTATCTTATATCCCTGTATCTATATAATACTGTGCACAACAATTTAGGTCATGATTGGTATCTTATATCTCTGTATCTATATAAAACTGTGCACAACAATTTAGGTCATGATTGGTTCTTATATCTCTGTAATATAAACTGTGCACACAATTGTATTAATAATGGACATATATAAGCAACATCAAGAAATAAAAAACGAGATAAACACGTGCTCAACGGTGCGGACTGTGTTTTTTGTTCAACGGCGGTTCTATAATTTATTACAATCCTTTCCCTAATACTAATTGACATTTCTTCCCTAAATGGCACAAAATAATAGGATAAAGTTTATCGTCTTTTTTTTGACACTGTCAGATGCACAGTTTGATTAAAACCTAAATGGATTACTTTGAAAAGAGGTTTTTCATGGCTTGAGATTAAGGGAATTTTACCAGCATGGGTTTTTAAAAAAATAGCTCTTTAGAGAGAAACCTTTTAGGGACTTGTCTGCCTAAAGAAAGATCTATCGGCAAATCAAAATAATAATTGGCTCTAATAGAACCGAATTTATTTGAAACTGCTATCACATGAAATTATTGATCGCCTCTAATCTTATATCTTCTATTTTGAGGTTGGGTGGGTGAGTAGGAGGGGTGGGGTGGGTGATAAATGCATGTCGAAAGAGCATTGGATTTTAAGTGGTTACGAACTCACACAGGCAATTGTAAATTTCATACATATAAACATAATCACCGGTCGGCTTTGGTAACCTTTGATATTTTTTTACTTCAGGCAATAAAGATTTTATTTGAATACAAGATTGCTTCACAAAAACATATTTTAATACTAGCATTGATTTTCAAGTTTGTTCATTCCATAATGCAAAAAGGACAATTTTGTTTTTTTTAAATGCATATATCGAATTACAGTGTGGGAGGTTAACAAGACTTAATTGAATAAAAACCAATTAATTTCCTGAAAGTAATCACCATACACTAAGCAGGAAAATGAGCAGTAATTCTTTTTAAATGCTTTGTCGATAGTGCATGAAAACAGATCGTCAATAATCATGGTATCACTTTCAAAACAGTCATCAAATGTACTTATAAAAACTACCCGGCTTGGTTTTGTTCTAAATTTCTGTGAATATTAAAGATAGCTCTTGGTCTCAGCTGACAGCATTAAGCTTCAAAGTCGAAATGATATCAATCAACTTAGATCCGATTTGAGGTCGCATTTCGGTGTTATTTCTAAATGAATTCATAAAACGAAAATCGACTTTGAAGGTTGATGATGTCAGCTGAGATCAAGAGCTATCTTTGATGTTAACTGAAAGTATTGTCCTTAGTCTACGTTGGGTGTTTATAAACTTCTTTCATGTTACAGGCAGTGATGCTTCGAAATGTTGTTGGATGTCTTCCAAATAAACAAACAAGTAACAAACGTTTTGTAAGGACGTGTAGTTGATTGCAGTGAGGTTTGCTGTGCACTAGCTGGTTCCTATATATGCAACAGAATTATATCTTAAAGTTTCAGATGATTTTCCATACGCTTGGTTAAGCTTTCTGCCGACAGTCTGTACCTCAAAGATAAAAAATGAACACATGTGGCTTCTGATTTTAATACGATTGCTTAAAACCTTTACAATTTTACATTTATGTTTTTAGAGTTTTTAATTTATTCTGAAGGTAGTTCTTCGGCAAATAAAATAACGGACCAAAGCTTAAACTTTAAAACAGCAAATTAAGAATGTTTTAAATCAGCATATACTGAAATGTTGCATTGTTTGACCCCCTGGGTGAAGGTCGAAGTAGCATTTTCACTCGCTATCACAGCTGTTAAGAAGGTTAAGGTCACTGTATCGGAAAGATATCAGTCCGGACATTTTTACGTGCATATAGAATGCTGCTAGCTCATATCATATCTTACATTATGCTCTTTGCTGATGTTGAATCATTGTAGTTATACATCAAGTTTTGTTTTAAATTCTTTGCTAGCAGCTAATGATAATAAGAGTTATTGTAAGGGGAAATAATTTTACTGAAAGCATTGAAGCTGACAACAAGTTTGCTTTAAAATACGATGAGGTAGAATTAAAAGCAGTTTACTAAAAAGTTTCTTTTTGAAGCCTTTACTGTTTGGCATAAGTATTCACACGCATTTATTCTATCAGAAATTATTAACCGAACTACAAGTATTTAAACATTCACATAAAAAGCAACCTGAGCATTTAGACAAAGTTCACTTGGTAACTTTAAAATATCGCTACGGAGAATGCTTTTGATAATTTTATAAGAAAATCATATATAGTTTGTAGGCGGATTCATCATTTTTGCAAGCATCTTAGGAGGAGAAGAAAAATAGATGCTATACAATTTTACTCTTACATGTAGCATACATTTCTCCGTTGCATTGCAGTCTATGGAATTAAAAGGTCAAATGATACACCTACCTGAGATTGATGGTATTCTTTTCTTGGGTACTCCAAGTGTTGAGAAGTTAGATGAGCTAATTGAGAAAGGTCTTTACATATCTGATCTTCCGATCCATGACGCCACTCGAGATGTCATACTTGTTGGTGAACAAACAAAGGCGCAGGTATTTCAAGTAGTTTCCCACTTTCATATATATATTGTAAATCTGAAAGGAAACGGTTGTTAGGAGGCAAATTGTAATAAAAACGCAAATTGTAATAATTATTACAATTTGCGTTTTTGTTACAATTTGCGTTACAAACGTAACGCAAATTGTAATAACGCAAATTGTAATAAAAATTCAAAATCGGAATTCAAGGTGGATTTATGGCTATTGCAATGTATTATTATATAAAATGGCTATATAAAACATTTAATGACATTTCCCGGGAAATTCACTACTTCTAGAATATATCAAATACTATCCTTATGAGGAAGAAAAAAGTTTATTACAATTTGCGTTTTATTACAATTTGCGTTGCAAACGGTAACGCAAATTGTAATAAAGCAAATTGTAATAAAAATTCAAAATCGGATTCAAGGTGGATTTAAGGCTATTGCAATGTATTTAACGCAAATTGTAATAACGCAAATTGTAATAAAAATTCAAAATCGGAATTCAAGGTGGATTTAAGGCTATTGCAATGTATTATTATATAAAATGATATAATCCATTTTAAGACATTTCCCGGGAAATTCACTACTTCTAGAATATATCGAATACTATCCTTATGAGGAAAAAAAAGTTTATTACAATTTGCGTTTTATTACAATTTGCGTTGCAAACGGTAACGCAAATTGTAATAACGCAAATTGTAATAAAAATTCAAAATCGGAATTCAAGGTGGATTTAAGGCTATTGCAATGTATTATATATAAAATGGCTATAATCCATTTTAAGACATTTCCCGGGAAATTCACTACTTCTAGAATATATCGAATACTATCCTTATGAGGAAGAAAAAGTTTATTACAATTTGCGTTTTATTACAATTTGCGTTGCAAACGGTAACGCAAATTGTAATAACGCAAATTGTAATAAAAATTCAAAATCGGAATTCAAGGTGGATTTAAGGCTATTGCAATGTATTATTATATAAAATGGCTAATAATCCATTTTAAGACATTTCCCGGGAAATTCACTACTTCTAGAATATATCGAATACATCCGTTATAGGGAAAAAAGTTTATTACAATTTGCGTTTTATTACAATTTGCGTTGCAAACGGTAACGCAAATTGTAATAACGCAAATTGTAATAAAAATTCAAAATCGGAATTCAAGGTGGATTTAAGGCTATTGCAATGTATTATTATATAAAATGGCTATATAATCCATTTTAAGACATTTCCCGGGAAATTCACTACTTCTAGAATATATCGAATACTATCCTTATGAGGAAGAAAAAAGTTTATTACAATTTGCGTTTTATTACAATTTGCGTTGCAAACGGTAACGCAAATTGTAATAACGCAAATTGTAATAAAAATTCAAAATCGGAATTCAAGGTGGATTTAAGGCTATTGCAATGTATTATTATATAAAATGGCTATATAATCCATTTTAAGACATTTCCCGGGAAATTCACTACTTCTAGAATATATCGAATACTATCCTTATGGAGAAAAAAAAGTTATTACAATTTGCGTTTTATTACAATTTGCGTTAAACGTAACGCAAATTGTAATAACGCAAATTGTAATAAAAATCAAAATCGGAATTCAAGGTGGATTTAGGTATTGCAATGTATTATATATAAAATGGCTCTATAATCCATTTTAAGACATTTCCCGGAAAATTCCCTACTTCTAGAATATATCGAATACTATCGTTATGAGGGAAAAAAAAACATTTTGCGTTTTATTACAATTTGCGTTGCAAATTGTAATAAAATGCAAATTGTAATAAACTTAAATCCACCTTGAATTCCATTTTGAATTTTTATTAAAATTTGCGTTATTATATGGATTATATAGCCATTTTATATAATAATACATTGCAATAGCCTTAAATCCACCTTGAATTCCGATTTTGAATTTTTATTACAATTAGCGTTATTACAATTTGCGTAACCGTTTGCAACTCAAATTGTAATAAAACGCAAATTGTAATAAACTTTTTCTCCCTTATAACGGTTGTATTCGATATATTCTAGAAGTACTGAATTTCCCGGGAAATGTCTTAAAATGGATTATATAGCCATTTTATATAATAATACATTGCAATAGCCTTAAATCCACCTTGAATTCCGATTTTGATTTTTTATTACAGTTTGCGTTATTACAATTTGCGTTACCGTTTACAACGCAAATTGTAATAAAACGCAAATTGTAATAAACCTTTTCTCCTTCATAAGGATAGTATTCGATATATTCTAAAAGTAGTGAATTCTCCGGGAAATGTCTTAAAATGGATTATATACCCATTGTAGATAATAATACATTGCAATAACCCTAAATTCACGATTTTGACTTTTTATTACAATTTGCGTTATTACAATTTGCGTTACGTTTGTAACGCAAATTGTAACAAAAACGCAAATTGTAATAATTATTACAATTTGCGTTTTTATTACAATTTGCGTCGTAACAAACGGTAATGGTCTTGTTACTAAAACTTTAACTAAAGTACTATTTATCACTTAAAATCCAAATACTTTTAAAGCATGATAAAGCAAATACTTTAGAGACAACACAGCAAATAATTAAACAACATATTTGTTTAAGAAAAGTATAATAGAAGTTGCTTACCATTGTAGTAGTCGCCTGTCTTTTTTTTTTCAAAGTTTGATTTTGTTTTGGAAATAGACTGAGTATAAAAGATCTGTTTTAACCTTATTTTAAATATTTGTACGCATACAAACAATGTTGGTAATGAAGTTTCATGTTGTACAGGATGGCCTACGAAGACGCATGGAAGACCTCAAAAAGAATATTATAGAAGCCAGTGCAGCTGTAGAAGAGGAGAAGAGAAAGAATGTTGAACTTCTTCGAATGGTGTTTCCATCTAATATAGCTCAAAAACTCTGGCGGAGTAAGCACTTTAGTCAAATATTTCTGTTAGCAAACATCTGCATTTCATGCTTTAAAATAAACCTCGGATAATTTGGTGCTGTTTTTTTAAAATAAATAAATAAATAAATAATAATAATAATAATAATAAAAAAACAACAAAAAAACCCAAAAAACTACCACCTCGGGACCTAACGCACCTCCTGTACTGTTGCCATCACCAATGTTTCCACAAGCCTTTCTTGCATAGGCTCATAATAAGAGTAAAGGTAGAAACAAACTTGCCACTGTGATATTATGATAAAAGGTATTAGAATTAGCAGATGGCTGATACTGTTACAATTTTGAACTTGATACTTTATCAATAACAAGAAAAGGCTTTTGAAATCAGAAAATTATTGTTGAAGCTACACCATATGCAATTAGATGATGTCAGAAAAGCAATAATTGACAATGGTATCTGCGAGTCATTTCACTATCATTATTCATATCTTAATGGTCGCAAAGTTAATGGTATCAAGAAACAAAAACGGCCATTATAGAGTATTTTTATATTAACGTTTCATAAATTTGCTTTGATGGTTAAATTATTAACCGAGGTTTTTTCCTTAATTTGTTTAACTCATGTGCTAACTGTAATTTATCACGAACCATTTGCATTCATTCTGTAAATACCAGATGTATCGAGTATAGCACAATAGTCACATGAAGATCTGATTAACCGTATAATGACATGCTAAATGACAGTAGATCAAACAACAACAACACATATACACGGAAGCAGTATTGTTAATACACAAGTACTTTTCGCTAAAATCCTGTAATCGGAAACACATAAACAGAAAAAGTCCATTTTATTGGTTCACACAATTTCAAGCTCCTATACAGGCATTTTACTCACTTGCCAAGGTTTCTGTACTTAAACGTATTATTCATTGAGTAGATCAGTCTTTCTACAAACTAAAGCCTTGTTCTTTTTCAGTATACAGTATGATTGAAAATAACATTACAGCGAAATTCAGTAAGTTAATTTAAAGTACTTTAAACTATAATTTTCTGATAAAGGTATGCTCTTGCCAGCGATAATTGTAAACCTTATATTTGCTTATTTCAGATGAAAAGATTGAGCCCCAGTGTATCGATAACGTTACGATACTGTTCTCCGATATTGTCGGCTTCACATCGATTTGTTCTTCGTGTACTCCAATGGACGTGATCAACATGCTAAATTCCCTCTACACCAACTTCGATAACTGCTGTGGTTTCCTGGACGTCTACAAGGTATCGGCGATTTTTTCCTTATACCATGCATAATTGTGGTGCGTGTTGTCAAAAGGGACCTTTTGGGTAACGTGAAAAAAGAAAAGAAAGAAAAACGTCGAAAAATACTTGCGACTTTTGACGTCATTTAGATGATATTGACTCTAAACCACTAGGCGATATATCATACAAACATGATATACATAGTGTACATTTTCAGTAACAGAAACATATCGATTAGTCTCATTTAAAAGATCAGTTTTTGATAATCACTCTACGGCCCTTTTATCGTGACGCGTCGCATGTCTAAAATTACTTTGGTTTCGCATCAATTTCATTTGACCACCTTTCAGGTAAAAAAGAAAGTTAAATCTGTTATAAACTGAAATGTTCTCACAGTATTTCTGAAATCAGCCGTCTGTAGTTTGTTGAAATATCGCAGTTTTGTCTTTCAAATCCATATTTTTTGTCGTGTTAAAAGTAGAAATATTTTTTAAGAAGTACGACTGGGTTCATATTTCGCCTGTGTGCGCTGAATTTAATTATGTCGAGAGAAATGCGTTTGATTCAAGTAATGAGAAGATTTTGGCATGCAAATTTATAGAAACTAGCAAGTTCTTTTTGCCTGTGTGTTAAGCCTTTAAAATTTGTCTCAGAAATTATAGGTCAAGGTAAATGAAGACATCGTTGTGTCGTAGTTTTTAGCAAAAAAAGTCTCTCCTAACCTTAATATACTAAATAAAAGGTTTTATTCCCACCGGACGTTGTCATCCATGTTTTGTTTAAAAATACCATTGAAAATGTACAACAATAATTATGTTAAGTTATTTTAGTCGAAGTCAGTTTCTAAAATATGTTGGAAAAGGATTCCTTTCAGCTGTATATATCTCTCAGAAGAAATGAAATTAAGCCTCAAAACATTATACATTTTTCAGTCTTAGCCAAGGATGATGAAGTTGTTTTTTTGCACGTTTTGGTTGTATATAGATATTTGAAATAACTAGATACTCGAAACTCGTTCTATACTGACCGTTATTTATTTCGGAGCTTATTAAACGTCTGTAGACAGAGATGATAGTTCTGAACCTAAACAAAATGATATAATGTACCTCAGTTTGTGTATTTCCTCGTTCATTTACAGGTGGAGACTATAGGAGATGCCTACTGCGTGGCAGCAGGTCTGCACAGACCCTCCAAATACCATGCGATGCAGATAGCCTGGATGGCGTTGAAGATGATGGAATTTGCTGGGCAACAGAAGTCACATGATGGGAAAGTAATACAGGTAATATTTGTAACTTACAAACATGTTACAATGAAACGGTATCATTATGTTTTCATAGGGAAGAGCGTGTATCTCAATTCTGAATTCTTGAGAAGGTATGTTGAATTTATTTAAACAAAATGAAAATATAACATAAAAGAAGAATGAATCCTTCTCTCGGTTTCTAGGAAAAGAATAATTCAGTTATATATTTAGAAAAGTTATATACTAGTACATATTTCTTAAATAAAAAGGAAACTTTCAAAGACAATTCACCAAAATAATGTCTAACATTTCAGATGAGAATTGGTATTCATACAGGCAGTGTATTAGCAGGCGTCGTTGGTATTACGATGCCAAGATATTGCTTATTTGGGAACAATGTAACGCTAGCTAACAAACTCGAATCCGGCAGTGAAGCTACTAAAATTAACGCCAGTCCCACTACAGCCAGGTAGGAATAATTATGGTTTGGCATTAGTTTACTAGTTAATGTAAAATAATATCCATCTGAGACTGAAAAAAAAAAATTTGGAACGAACGCATATCTGAACAATGCCGACCATGAAAAATCAAAATAAAATGCAACCATGTGTTTATTATCTTATAAGCTTAATCAAACAGAGGTTTTGGTTACGGACTGAATTATTATAATGTAGAGACTGAAACAGATCAATATGTTGTAGTGAAAAGACATTGCATTTAACTCGTAAGTGATAGCACACTGTTTGTCTTTATTTGGCAGAGTAAATGCATTTTGGTCATCAGGGGACAAAAATAAGTGCACATTATTGCAAGACAACTGACAAGAGATAAAAAAACTCTCAATAACAAAGGAAAGTTGTTCCGTGTGAATGACTTATTTGTGTGAATGATGAGAGACGAGACTGTATGAAAATAGTTCTCTTCATTTTACAGCTGTACAACATTATTCACTACTGCAATGTCCACCATAGTAAACCGAAACTATACGTTCTGTCCTTGGCATACTTTTGAAGATCAATAAGTCTTATTTTTTCATTTATTAACTCCTCTTTAATTTCTTCGCCAAAACTGCTAATGTCAGTGACGGTTTATTGTCAGTGCAATACAAAAAAAGTATAAACCATACGAGTACAGTAGCATAGTTTTCTCTTCCAATGTCACGTTATGTCCATTTCTTTCGTATGATAGGCAATTATTCAAATGCGATTGGAATACTCAATTATTTCTGGCTTCATTATTGACAGTAGGAAGACCTTTATATTGTCCAGATTGATGCTGAACCAGATTTGTATGTCCTGATGGTGAACAAGGTTCTGAAATTAGCTTAAGTGGATTGTTAGAAAGTTGATCTTAATTCTGTTAGAAACAAATTTACAGAATATTATTCATAAAGTCATAACTTTGTATTTGCAATTACCTTTCACTTGGCCGCTGCATTCGGGATGGGAATAGGGAATAATAGTTCAAAATATGTTGTTATATTCCTTAGGAATATCCTCCCAAACCAATTCAAGACAGTGAATCTAACGTATGAAATGTCATGTCTACATACCACATCTGCATTGTCTGAATTGGACAACTCCCAAAACATATAAAAATGCTATTATTATTGAGGAAAATAAATACCAGTTTCCATGTTATCATTTAAGTTATTATGACATCAGTGAAGGAGTAAGGATTTTCAGTAACATGCCTCAAATTATGATGTGTAGCTGGTTTTACACTGTAATTTACTTCACGAAAAGTAACCTGAAAAATATTTAAGCTATGATATATTTCTATCCTTTTCAGGCTACTGACAGAAGGATTTAAGTTGGCCCCAAGACCACCTGACTGTCTTCCTCAGGGCTTTCCTTCTGATATCGATGGAACTTGCCATTTCGTAGAGGCTTACCAGTTCCCTTATACAGAACTGAAAAATGACCTGACATCAGCTAAACATATTGAACTGGCTGTGAAATATTACAAGATAAACGAGAATGTCTAGATGAAAGGGTCATAACATTTGTGCTTTGTATTTCTTTTTCTTGTAAGACGGATAATATAAATGCAAATAGAATTGGCAAAAAATCACAGTTTTGCAGGACAATCATCCGAATTTTTATTACATAGAGAGAATCAATGACAGACAACACTTCTTTATCAACTGTATTGTGTGTTATTTTGTGATAAGTGCATGTCTTTTATACAGATTTAATGTTGTCCATGTGGTATTTTCAGAACTGTGTTTAAAGTATTTGAATCATATTTTTTGCATCTTCGTCTTATTCTCTCATCATAACGGATATGATTGTCACTTATTGTTACGAACCGTTATTCATTAACATCACTACTATTTGTGTTGGTCACTTGTTTCGTTACCCTTCTTTCATTGTTGCATTATTACCAGTTGTTTGGAATGTTTCTGTCTAGACTTTAGCAAACTTGGCGTTAGTTCTTTTTTTATTTTGCACTGGCTGTCTTGAAAGTATTTTTACATAAATATCACAGACACCATTCATCCGATAGGTTCGTCTCAAATCCTTGCCCAATGTCTTAAAGAGAACTGATAGAGAATCTTACGCCAGCTTTCGTCAAATAACTTACGAGTTCAAGATCGCTATTTCTTATCGGATTTCCACATAAGCAACTGTAATGCGTTGTTCGAACAGTCATTTTTACTTCCTGTTACCAAAATTGCGAATGCGCTGCAAAGGCAGTTTTTTCATTAGTGTGTAAGTATACTACCTGCTTGAGCATCATTTATCTTTGCCTTATACTTTAAAACTTTTTATCTATAATCTTAGGTTTGATTACACACTATACGTATTGTTGATTTTTCATCTTTAATCACGTGAAAGTAACATGTTTTCATAAAATGTCCTGTTTCTGCTGCCACTGGATCAATTAGAAAGTTTTCAGGTGCAATATTTTGACGTACCGACAGATGATAATAGTCTTAACTTTAACTCAAGTTTGAGGATGGCAGGCAAAAAATACAAAACAAATAGGAATTCATTTGATTCTTGATATGTTATCCCCTAAATCATAACTTTTGCTACTTTATTACGAGTAGGCCATGTTGTTTTACTTTACAATTAGCTTTTATTGTAATAAATTATACCAAAGACTAGATATTTATGTAAACTGTATTTGACTTGTAGATCTACCTATATATACTTCATAGGCAATAATTGTTGTTTTTCTTGTGATCTTTTAAAATATTATTAATTGTATTCCATTCTTTCTTGTTAACGACTTATGACTTGTACGCTGTGTATATAAATTCTAAGTATTTAAATGGAGGTGTTATCAGTTTAATATCTTTAAATATATTTTATGTATTTTCTAATCTGTCGGCTGTCTAATGATTCGTGTGATAGAAAGTATATCTGGAATCTTAGCTGTCAATCTTTCTTGATATGTTTATGTTATGAATGGAAATTATTTGCGGAGCAATGAATCTGATTTATTTTCTATTTATATATTAAAAAATGATTATCTTGTTTAAAAATCTTTGTTTTATATTTTACGATACTGTTGGTGTCGTAGGTGAGAAAAGATGTCTCCGAGAGTAACCAACATTTCCACTGCAGTTGACACATACCATTTAATGATTATGCCATAGGCTAGACCAAGAATCTTAAATAAGAATTCGCTGAATTTTACTCTGTCTAAACGGGTAAAAGCATTGTATGTTTTTTTATTTCTCCAGATATTATTCCGACATGACATATTAACAGGATATAGGTCAATTAATGAATCATTCATAAAAAATAAGTACAGTAAAATCAAAGAGAACTGGCAGACGTTCTATATCAGTCAAGAAGATTTCCATGTTGTCTTTAAATCAAAGCGCGACAGCCTCATTACTTTTGTACAAGGCTAATACACAGCAAATATGACACTGTAGATTAGATAAGTTACGAATTGAGCTGGTATTTACACCTTAAACTTAGTCAAACTTATAAGACACAACCTACGGAAATGCCCTTATACGTTTTATACGTTTTCTGATTGGCTGACGTCATACACAACGACAGGGAATAGTAATTCGCTTAGTTGCGAATAACAACGTATGGTTTTACCTTTATGAACGTGAAGTTGGCACATAGATCGAAGCTCTACATCCAGCTCTGCAATCTTATATCAATGCAGAGCTGGGTCGCAGCTCTACATCCAGCTCTGCAATCTTATATCAATGCAGAGCTGGGTCGCAGCTCTACATCCAGCTCTGCAATCTTATATCAATGCAGAGCTGGGTCGCAGCTCTACATCCAGCTCTGCAATCTTATATCATTGCAGAGCTGGGTCGCAGCTCTACATCCAGCTTTGCGATCTCATATCATTGCAGAGCTGGTTCGCAGCTCTACATCCAGCTCTGCGATCTTATATCATTGCAGAGCTGGGTCGCAGCTCTACATCCAGCTCTGCAATCTTATATCATTGCAGAGCTGGGTCGCAGCTCTACATCCAGCTCTGCAATCTTATATCATTGCAGAGCTGGGTCGCAGCTCTACATCCAGCTCTGCAATCTTATATCATTGCAGAGCTGGGTCGCAGCTCTACATCCAGCTCTGCGATCTTATATCATTGCAGAGCTGGTTCGCAGCTCTACATCCAGCTCTGCGATCTTATATCATTGCAGAGCTGGTTCGCAGCTCTACATCCAGCTCTGCGATCTTATATCATTGCAGAGCTGGGTCGCAGCTCTACATCCAGCTCTGCAATCTTATATCATTGCAGAGCTGGTTCGCAGCTCTACATCCAGCTCTGCGATCTTATATCATTGCAGAGCTGGGTCGCAGCTCTACATCCAGCTCTGCAATCTTATAATTGCAGAGCTGGGTCGCAGCTCTACATCCAGCTCTGCAATCTTACATCATTGCAGAGCTGGGTCGCAGCTCTACATCCAGCTCTGCAATCTTATATCATTGCAGAGCTGGGTCGCAGCTCTACATCGAGCTCTGCGATCTTATATCATTGCAGAGCTGGGTCGCAGCTCTACATCCAGCTCTGCAATCTTATAATTGCAGAGCTGGGTCGCAGCTCTACATCCAGCTCTGCAATCTTATATCATTGCAGAGCTGGGTCGCAGCTCTACATCCAGCTCTGCAATCTTATATCATTGCAGAGCTGGGTCGCAGCTCTACATCCAGCTCTGTGATCTTATATCATTGCAGAGCTGGGTCGCAGCTAAACATCCAGCTCTGCAATCTTATAATTGCAGAGCTGGGTCGCAGCTCTACATCCAGCTCTGTGATCTTATATCATTGCAGAGCTGGGTCGCAGCTAAACATCCAGCTCTGCAATCTTATATCATTGCAGAGCTGGGTCGCAGACTTACATCCAACTATGCAATCTTATATAATTACAGACCTAGGTCGCAGCTCTACATCCAGCTCTGCAATCTTATATCACTGCAGAGCTGGGTCGCAGCTCTACATCCAGCTCTGCAATCTTATATCATTGCAGAGCTGGGTCGCAGACTTACATCCAACTATGCAATCTTATATAATTACAGACCTAGGTCGCAGCTCTACATCCAGCTTTGCAATCTTCTATCATTGCATAGCTGGGTCGTAGATCTACATCTAGCTCTGAAATCTTATATCATTGCAGAGCTGGGTCGCAGCTCTTCTTCCAGCTCTGCAATCTTCTATCATTGCATAGCTGGGTCGTAGATCTACATCCAGCTCTGCAATCTTCTATCATTGCATAGCTGGGTCGTAGATCTACATCTAGCTCTGAAATCTTATATCATTGCAGAGCTGGGTCGCAGCTCTTCTTCCAGCTCTGCCGTCTTATATCATTGCAGAGCTGGGTCGCAGCTCTACATCCAGCTCTGCAATCTAATATCATTGCAGAGCTGGGTCGCAGCTCTACTCCAGCTCTGCAATCTTATATCATTGCAGAGCTGGATGTAGAGCTGCAACCCAGCTCTGCAATGATATAAGATTGCAGAGCTGGATGTAAAGCTGTAATTATATAAGATTGCATAGCTGGATGTAAGTCTGCGACCCAGCTCTGCAATGATATAAGATTGCAACCCAGCTCTGCAATGATATAAGATTGCAGAGCTGGATGTAGAGCTGCGTCCCAGCTCTGCAATAATATAAGATTGCAGAGCTTGATGTAGAGCTGCGACCCAGCTCTGCAATGATATAAGATTGCAGAGCTGGATGTAGAGCTGCGACCCAGCTCTGCAATGATATAAGATTGCAGAGCTGGATGTAGAGCTGCAACCCAGCTCTGCAATGATATAAGATTGCAGAGCTGGATGTAGAGCTGTAATTATATAAGATTGCATAGTTGGATGTTAGTCTGCGACCCAGCTCAACAATGATATAAGATTGCAGAGCTGGATGTTTAGCTGCGACCCAGCTCTGCAATGATATAAGATTGTAGAGCTGGATGTAGAGCTGCGACCCAGCTCTGCAATGATATAAGATTGCAGAGCTGGATGTAGAGCTGCGACCCAGGTCTGCAATGATATAAAATTGCAGAGCTGGTTGTTTAGCTGCGACCCAACTCTGCAATGATATAAGATTGCAGAGCTGGATGTAGAGCATCGACCCAGCTCTGCAATGATATAAGATCGCAGAGCTAGATGTAGAGCTGCGATCTATGTGCCAACTTCACGTTCATTTTACCTTTGTGGTTTCAGTATGTATATTTCAGAAACTGAAGTAACGCGCTTTGATTTTGCCAGGCGTGCAAATTTACCCAGCTACTCTAACAACATTCTATTGTGTGGCCTATATCTAATATTGCTTTTCTTTGAAAAAAAAAGATAAAACATCAATATGAATCGGTCTTAATTAAAAAAATTCTGCGTAGATTTTATTCATTGACATTTTACTATCTGCTATCCGTTTTACCATCGCACACTTCAAAATGACAAAGTTGTCATCGTTATATAATTACGTTTATTATATTAAGCTTTTTGCAGACCGGTTTGTTGACAAATTCTGTACTGATTTCGACAGCTTTTAGTGCGTTTGTCGGTTTTATTTAGAATAGATATGTTTAACACCTCTATGATATTTACTCTTAGGATATAGACTACTCTTGGCCATAATCTAACTAAACGGTGCCAAATTATGTCTATCCCAGGAACTAATGCAGCAAGTATTTTGGCACAACTGTTCGCTGCACATAGACAATGTTTATATTTTCAGAAAGTAAGAATAATATACTCAGATAGAAGAGCGCTATGTACTCAACTATTCCTGTATAAATGAGCTGGATTTTCTTGATTACTGCAAAATAAAACTTTCAGTCACGGGTTTATGTTACTTGAAAGAGCCAAGAAACTGGACCTTGAACTTCCTCTCTTATGGGAATATACTCGCAAAAAAGTCCACTGCTTAAAATGACAGTTTGTCCTAGTATAATGGATAGAGCTTAGTTGTATTTGATCTGAAATGTACCCGACGGTTGCCTTTTCACAAACATTTTTTTGCCTGAAATGCGCTTTCTATTTTTTGCAATATTATTGAAAAAAAAAAACTATTTTCAACTGTGAATTTTTTTTCAATATCTATTTTATACGCATGCGCGCAACATTTAAATAGCTTCTCGTGGTCGACCCAAATTTAGCCCTTGATCAAAGAAAGAAAAAACAGAAGCTCTAAGAAAGAAATCTTAGGATCGCAAGCTTCGAGCCGCTGGACTGTTAATGATAAAGAGTCTGTTGAGACTTCCATGCTTGTTTACAATGAGGCTGGATCGAGAACACTTGTCTGAGTCACGTAATCATTGAAGCATAACAGAACTATATTTGTTCATGTACTTTCGTTTTTAAAATATTTCCAAAAGAAAAAAAACTCGTGAGGAGTGTTTAATAAACTGTTCGTTGTCTACGATAAGGGTTGTTTCTTAATTACAGAAGTAAAAAAAAAACAAAAAAAACTTTTAATTGAACGGAAAAGATATTGCCCCTTTAATAAAAGCTGAAAAAATATATTTAGGTTGATATGTTTTTCTATTCTATGTCAAATATATTTGACAAGGCAAACCTGTGAAATTATTTTATATCAATGTTTTTTTTTATCATGCCTAGCTTTTTACCCAATTGCGGATCACCCACGATCTCCTTGAAATGGGTTTGAAAAATTGTTGTGTAATACAATCTTTCAACAACTTAAGGATACAAATCATCTTGATAACATTTACAAACAGACACGCGCTCATTCATCATCGTAAAAACGCAAAATTTCATATAAACAGCATGCCACCTTCTACAAACCTGCAAATGTATTTGCATGCTATGCAATTGTAAAGCAAAAAGCAAATGCGTCCGCTTGTAGTTTATTACATAACAGTCCAAATAATTCGATAAACTGTCGTACTAGGTGTTTATTTGAATGTACATGTATATGATTTTTTCTATCATTCTGTTGTATACAAATGTAGTTTTGGTCGCGAGGGAATAGCACTATATTTCAGGTATAAACTGTTGTCAGTTAAAAAATGAAAGACAATTTATATTAAATAAGTGTAATTCTGTACGAAATTGTGAACATATTGTGAATGGTAGCTTAATGATAGTGTTCTGGGAATCGTAGAAGACGCTCCAGTGAGATATTTGCAGTGCATTTTTTCCATGCACACCTAGCGAGGTGTTTAAGTTCGTTATTTTCCTCTCAGCAGTCAGATTCTGGTATTAAATGTTATGAAAATACTGAGAAATTAAGATATTTAGATGATTTATTATCAAATAACATTGTACTAAGTCTGCAATTTACGTCTTTTTTTTTCAACAATTCTGCCATGTCATCAGAGTGGAAATGCACCATTACTGGCCGACGTCCAAAGCAATTCTGATATCATATATCTATATATTTACTGACTTTCGTCCCATGTCTCTCCATACCTTTTTCAAACATTGCTATATAATTATTCAAATGTGGTTGTCAGACAATGTAATCATTTATACATTTATATATATTATCTGCCGACAGTAGAAAGTGCGCATTATTTTCCAGACGTATGTTACAATAAACACTTGCAGCAAAAATCTTGTTTTAGACTGGTCGGACATTACTTTATGCGAGGCATCGAGTAGAGATATTTTACTAAGAGAAAAAAGTTCTAATTTTACTCATTTAAAACTTGGTCCCTATTTCTTTTAAATTGTCAATTGTCTCCGAGTTCATCATGATAAAGTAGGTGTCACAAGATGAATGTCCTTCTGATGTTGGTTCTTAATATACCCGGCTTTTCGAAAAGAAACCGCTGTTCGCTCTTTGGCATCACTATCTTTTGACTCCAATATTTCGTTAATATAATTACATTGAGACTGTTATCTTTTTCTTTGATTCATCATTAAAGTATTTAGTTTACCGTTTCTGTACCGGCATCATAATCGTCTGCTGTCCAGGTTAACAGTCGCCATTAAGGCATTGTTTTTTATGAGGTAAGCTATTGGTGATCAGATAATTTATCGTTGCAGACACAATCTTTAGCCGTAACTTAAAACTGCTGATCTATTTTTTTTTCTTTTCGCAGCATAGTATTTGTGACTTTAATTTTGCAGAAGCAAATTGTAATCGAAATGACAATATTAATAATATACATATTTCTCGAATTTTCTATTGTTTGTATTATTTGCTTGCACCATCTTGGGTCACTTGACCTAGATTGTTTTACATTGTTATCATCAATCAATTAATTTTTTGTTTAAAATGTTCTGAAAGCAGATGCCTGTATTCATATCCTACTTTAATCAAAGTTATACATAAAACAAAATTGGTACAATCTAAACCACATTTATATCATGTATTTGTCGTACTGTGCTTCCAGCAATCTTTATGGCAACCTTTGGCAAACATTGTTTGAAGAAATTCTTGATTTGAGCCTATTCAGACAGTCTGAATCAACTATATAAATAATCAGTGTGTTGTGTTGTAAAATAAAATCAATCTGTTTCATATATTTTCATAAGTATTTAATGTCGTTTGTATTCAATAAATTGACCTTTGTATTTGATTTGCATTTCCATTCTATACTGTTTATTTTGTAGAGGAAAATCCTATTACATTTCATTTGTATTGTACAAAATCAATTTGTATTTAATGTTTGATTAGTAACTATTCAGTCCTGAACTCAGTTTTAGGTTCATATTCTATAATTGCATTCTGGGATTTGCTTGCTGATTTTGTTACGATAGATTTCATTGGCTGAGGGAAAACAACATTGCAGCCACTTTGTAGGTTATAGGTATGAAACCACCAATTCAGTCTACTGGAGCTCAAAAAATCGTACCCGCATGATGGCGGCTAGAAATAGTTCTCAGTTTTCTTGGCTATTTTTAACATTTTGCCCTAATTTGTGGGTTTTTTTTTGCTGGAATCATTTTGTTTGACTTTTTCTGATAGTGTGGTAGCAGTTTTATGCTCATCTACATTCAGAATAGAATTCACAATGTGAAATTGTTTCACATACCCCAATCTGAAAATTAGCTCAGATTACAGGCCTGTGAACTTTATGAATTTTATATAGAATAAAGAAGGAATCTATTTGGTTGTTTCCAACCTATTTGCCAGCTGGTTAAAACTAAGAGATATACAAGCCACGGGAGCTACTATTATAAGTAAAATAAGAAACGTCGTCTTTAAATCGTTCATGTTATTTTCCTTAAGTCAATGAAGTCCATCGTCACAGAATCAACAAACAAATCAAAGAATACTATTAGACAAAACGAATGGGTTTTACACATACCAAATACAAATAAGTTCATGAATGAATTACTAAATAGAAATGTGATTTTAATTATATATATATATGTTAAAATATATAATACCAATTAGAATTGTTAATAGAAATAGATATTAACAGAATACAAAAATGACGTTTCACAATACAAATTACGGTTTTGAACAGAAATGGAAATGATCTATAAATGTTAATATATATTCAATACAAAGGAAGACATGAAAACAAATGAAAAAATTACACATTTATCTTATTTACAAAAGAATATAAACAATATGCAATACAAATGTAAACACTGAATATTGCAACGTTTCACATGTCACAGTGTTTCGTTGCATAACAAAACACAATTCATTACTTCTCTTCCAATAAACATTAATTACTTTAGAGCTAAATGTAATTGCAAGACGTCAGACAAATGTCCTACTCAGGAAGTAAGGCGTTTGTTATTCCAACATTACCGTTCCTTTTACGCAAAGAATTATATTCCATTGCTGAAGTCTAATAAATTGTTTATTGTTAAAAATATTTAGTTTTCATACAAAATGTATTAGCTGTCTTAACGTATTGTCAGTTTATATGTTGACAAAAGTATGCAATTCATAGTATTTCGAAGAGTGAAAGCGAAAACATTCTACGGCTTTTGATTAAAAGAGAAGATAAAACATTATCTCTCTCACCCAAAGATTTATAGTTGACAGTAGTTTTTCCCTTGCATGCAGCTGTCAAGTGTAACACTATAATAATCTAAGCCTTTTCTGTACTAAAACATCATATTCACATATTTGGTACAACATTTTTTTGATGCTGACTGGAGTAAAACAATCTACATGTAAATAATAAATGTGTATTTTCAATGCCTTTAATACAAAAGAAACCATTTACTTAATAAAAAAGTCATATTAGCTGTAAGAGAAAGACATTATATAATATTAATACATTTAGTTCAACAAACACCATTTACTTAAATTTCATATTAATCAGAAAACTATAACAGAAGGACATTACAAAACAGTTCAAAATAAAGCATATGTCGTGGCGTCGTATATAGACTGAATTCTACTTTATGTTAATGAACACAATCGGTCATGTGACTTGTAACGAAACAAAACCGTCAATTTTGATCCGTTCCAGATAGTTCAAGCGCTCTCAGACGTGTTGTTACTCTGCATATTACCTTTTCTTCCCTTGGACTTCCCTTTAGACCTCGGTCACGTGTTATGCTTGTTATGAATTTAGATCTGCCTAATGTCTCAAGACTACCCACGTGACCCTAGCTAATTTGCATTAAGTGGATTATATTTCAGTTACAGAAACCGTTTTGGTGCTGTAGGTAGCCGTTTGAATTTTGGAAATACATGTTAGAAGCGTAGCTGCAATATATATGAAAATTCTGTTATTTTGGTAAAATTTATCATTGCAATTGAACCGGAATCTTTAATGAAGCTTAGTTTTCAGATTTACTCGAACAAAGGAATCACAGTCAACACATGTCCAGAATGGTTAACCTGTTGTAAAATAATATAAATATGACATAAACAGATAGCATACATGCTATACTTTATCAAACAAATACACACTTAAACAAACAAACCAGCATATTAATGTCAATTCCCGTCGTCATCTGGAGATACTGTAAAAGTAAAGTAAAGTGCTTGTTTATTAGTGACCTCCCTAATGGAAGTAGGACAGCCTCCTGGGCTTATGAGACACCTCTGTTTAGTGTACACATTTACTTATCCGATTCCTCATCCTACGTGTCAGGCGGACAATGCACTCGGTGACCATTCTTTAACTAGCTTGACGGCTCACCAACCGGCCGCATCATAAGCAGTCCTTGGCGGGATTCCAACCTTCAACCTCCCGCTCCTTAACCACTAGGTCCACGCAGACGGTTGTAATGTGTTTATTTAGAATCTATGATAGAACATCGTCTTTACTTTTTATATGCAAAGTCCATTTTAGTCGTATAGCACAACACTGAGTGAGTTTTATCATATCAGAAATGACAAAACACAAGTCAATTATACAGTTAATGTATATGTATTTTATTATTTAGAGATAAGAAACGACGACGAACCGGAATTGACAATAATATTTCTTATGTTTGAAAGATCAATGGCCTGTTTGAAAATGAAAATGCTTTTTCCAATAAACTTCAATTCTTCGGGATTTTTCTTTTCGGAAATCGTGCTAACATCGCATTACAATGTACATGGTCTGAAAGAGGCACATCTTTCAACGTTTCATGAATTTGACAGCTGGCTGATATTCGTTCTAGCCAAATATCCATATGATGTACACCATAAAAGTCTTAATGCTCTGCCAATGTCACTTAATGCCAAGTCCATTTTATTCCAGACAATAAATGAGATACTTCAGGACCATATAGTCATTTCTTGCGTCGTTATAGACATGGTGAGGCGGATTATTTTCATGATAGATGGTCGATGACAAAAATTGTTTTGTAGTAAGTCATTTGATCAACTTGTCTGGTAATTTGTTATAGAAACACCTTCAGAATAAATGTACATAAATAGTAAAAAAGGCAAATGCTTCAGTACGCATGCGTCGAATATTTCTGAATAAAGTGGCGGATCAAGTAAAATCCATTAACAGCGGACGAAATACTTATTATTGTAAGAGTCATGTTATCTTCTTTTCACAGAAGAATGAGAAAGAAATGACATGTGTTACAACAAAGGAAGTAGTGCCCCCTAATTAGCAGGAGACACCGCCAGTGTTGGAACGTTCTAAACAATTGTTTACAGCTTCGGCCCTCGCTAGAACTTATGATCAGTGCGAAGCCTTACATGACCAACTTACCAAAAGCAAAGGGAAACTAACGCTAATAATAGTAATTTTCCTTTCAATTTTTTTTGTCTTAATGGGCATTTTTGTGTCAGTTTATCAACTATTTTCAAGTGGTTTCCTTAGTAGATACGATTAAAACACCAAGGGTTTTTTTCAGAAATTACTCTGAAATAATTGCTTCAGGTCAAATCCGGACGAAATTTCATGAAAAATAAACTGAGCAGTTTTATGTTTTATTTTTATGTTCGATGTTTAGGTTTCCGGAAGAACGTTGCTGTGTGTAAAAAGGTTGTAAATGATCAAGATATGGCCTTAAAGAGACAGATTATAATCTTACAACAATATTATTTCTTTCATTTACATAACTCACATCTTGCCTCTTCTTATTTTCTTTAGCCAAACAGGATCATAAAATACGTAAATTTTAAGCTATCATACATGTCTCAACATTTATTTTTCATATCTAGATACATGTTGAAAATAATGTATAACTGTTGTCGATACTTCTACGTATATATGTTTCATTCATCAAGAAATAATTACTTAAGAATACGAATAACAAGTTTCACATAAATCAGAAACTTTTCACGCGGAAATTTGGTTAATATTACAAGCAACCTACTTAAAAATAAGATACGTATTACGAATTCAGAACATTTATAAATAACACTACAGGCTTGATCTGCTGATGTTTTGAAATTAAAAGGCATAGAAAAAATGTCATAGTTATATTTGAGAGCTTTCATTATGGATATTAATAAACAAAGAAAACATTTCCGTCATTAGTATATTAAGGTTTCTTTTATGAATTATATGCACACACAAAATGGCTCTTTCTCCACGTATCATTTTACTTAAAGTTACAAACATCTTGCAAGTTCAAACTAACGCCAAACAAGAATAAGAACTATTTTTGTTTTTAAAAAAACACCATCACAGCACGAATTTTTGGGGTTTTTATATTGAATTAAGACATACATGCTTTGACTGTAATAATGGGTTGTCATGAGAACCTATTCGAGACCAAAATAAGCTTCTAATGAATCTGAGATTTTTCGACATCTGACGCTTGCATGTTGCCACTTTATCTGTTCTCTTTAGTATTATTTTTGTTGTTAAAATCGTGATACATTTTTCTTTTTAAAAGAAACTGCATTTTCGCATCATCACTTTCTGTAACATGAAAACCCTGTTTTGAAGATGTTTCTAGAAGTAGAATTATTGACTGGTTCTATGTTTTGACGGAAACAAAGGTGTTTGTGCAGTTTGCAAATGTTTTTGATTACCCAAACTGGGTAGAAGTGACTTCCTCATTTTACTTTGGCGATAAATCTTACCTACTATCTTGTCAACTGCAAGGCTATGAATCTTCTGTGTCTGTGCTCTTGTGGTGTCGCGCTTATCTATTACTCCAGTGTTGCTTAGTAACACATATCGTCTGATTACTTATACAATGTAACAAGAAGCTTTTCAAAATATTTGCTCAGTTCTTGTTGGTATAGGCAGTCTCCAAACAATTGTGTTTTTGCATTTTCCTGCTTTGGGAATATGAAAGTGTGCGTAATGATGTAATTCTGTTTGTTTCAATAAAGTGAAAACTTGTCTCTCCCTTCCTCTGACATAGAAATTTGCGATTTCCCCTATAGCTATGGTGTCAATTCATCAAAAAATTCCGAACAGTGCTTGGTCTGTGACTGCTTAATCATTGGCTTGAGAAAATGATGGAAACAACCAAGCGTGATGCAGTTCTCTATTTCTACATTGTTTCCATAACAACAACAACATTCATTTCCCAAAGCTAACCTTAACAAATATGAAATGAACGCGAAAATTACAAACCCATCAATTCAGTAAATCTATATCATGATTTTAGAATTAACGTTTTGATACGAACAAGGTCATAATTTGATTTAAAATGTGAAGTGACGACTTCTGATAAAGGTAGTGGATATTTACAGGTAGCAAATAGTAACTTCTGTAGAATTTATGAGCCAACAGAGCTAATAAATATAAGAATGCATATTGGCTCGAGCAAGTTCTATTGTTCTATTTGTAATTGAACGTGGTCGACTGATGTTTGTTGATTCGGGTATGTTCTGTGTTTTTCTATTGCCGCTTGACAGGTGATGATTTATGCTTGTTCATTCGGGTGTGTTCTGTTTTTTTCTATTGCCGCTTGACAGATGTCAATTGATGCTTGTTGAATCGGATATGCTCTGTTTTTTTTCTATTGCGACTTAACAGATGCCGATTGATACTGGTTGATTCGGGTATGTTCTGTTTTTCCTAATGCCAATTGACACATGTCGACTGATGCTTATTGATTCGGGTAAACAAATGTCGATGGATGCTTGTTGATTCGGGTAAACAATTGTCGACTGATGCTTGATGATTCGGAAAAACAAATGTCGATTGATGCTTGTTGATACGGGTATGTTCTGTTTTTCCTAATGCCAATTGACACATGTCGACTGATGCTTGTTGATTCGGGTATGTTCTGTTTTGCCTAATGCCAATTGACACATGTCGACTGATGCTTGTTGATTCGGATATGTTCTGTTTTTCCTAATGCCAATTGACACATGTCGACTGATGCTTGTCGATTCGGGTAGACATATGTCGATGTATGCTTGTTGATTCGGGTAAACAAATGTCGATGGATGCTTGTTGATTCGGGTAAACAAATGTCGATGGATGCTTGTTGATTCGGGTAAACAAATGTCGATGGATGCTTGTTGATTCGGGTAAACAAATGTCGATTGATGCTTGTTGATTCGGGTAAACAAATGTCGATGGATGCTTGTTGATTCGGGTAAACAAATGTCGATGGATGCTTGTTGATTCGGGTAAACGAATGTCGACTGATGCTAGTTGATTCGGGTTAACAAATGTCGATTGATGCTTGTTGATTCGGGTATGTTCTGTTTTTCCTAATGCCAATTGACACATGTCGACTGATGCTTGTTGATTCGGGTATGTTCTGTTTTTCCTAATGCCAATTGACACATGCCGACTGATGCTTGTTGATTCGGGTAAACAAATGTTGATGGATGCTTGTTGATTCGGGTATATTCTGTTTCTCCTATTGCCACTTGACGGAGGTCGACTGATGCTTGCTGGTTCGGGTATGTTCTGTTTTTCCTATTGCTGTTTGACAGAGGTCGACTGATGCTTGCTGGTTCGGGTATGTTTTGTCTTTCCTATTGCCGTTTGACAGAGGTCGACTGATGCTTGCTGGTTCGGGTATATTATGTTTTTCCTATTGCCGTTTGACAGATGTCGATTGATGATTGTTGGTTCGGGTATGCTCTGTTTTTCCTATTGCCACTTGACAGATGTCGACTGATATTTGTTGGTTCGGGCATGTTCTGTTTTCTGTCGGCACTTGACAGGTGCCCATTGATACTTGTTTGTTCAGAAACGTTTTGTTTATCAGGAAATGAATCGGCTGGTGAATATTCAAAATAAAGCTTAAGGGGAGAAAGAAAACTTATATTTACATACTGACCAGTGTAAGGTTTGTTGTTAGCATTTTAACTCGCATATTTCGTACCAGTTTGTCATGAAGGGTTAACTCACAGTTGGTAGTTGGTAGTTCTGTCACTGTCAATTTTTGACACAATTCGTTTTTAAAACGATATCCTCTTACGCCTTCATCACTTTCCAACAGAATATTGAAGTTCCTTAATTCTGATATTGGATAAGCAGCGCCAAGTATATTTCCTTTACAGGAAATTATTTCCGCAAAACTGCCCATATCATGCAGAATATAGTGTTCATTTGTTCAGCTCGTTTAAAATCGGTTTGGTTACATAATTTACAAACTGTCATGTTGGAGAAAGGTCCTTACACTATTTGTAGTGTTTGTTCGATGATGTTGTTGATTTATTTTTTTGAATGTACAGACCTAACAGTAACAAAAATACATACGCGTCTTAGCTTTCACTCCATAATTAGCGTACACAAGCAATTTCCTGCGTAACTTGAAATGAAATACAGAGAAGAAAGGACATGTGTATGAACAGTCAAAAGATATAAAAACATGTTAGGTATCGAAATTAAATAGTTAATTTAAGCTAATCGACAAAAGTGTTTTTCATATCGAACGGATTGTAAAGTTTAAAACAACGGGTAGGAAACTAGCTTTGTACACATTGCAAAACAAGGAATCAAAGACTTTTACACTTGTGTATTATGAAACTCCCTGACTGATACTGTTTCAAGTATTGGGCTTCAATGATAAACCAGTTCCTGTAAAACTTTCAACAATTTGTCTTAAAGACAAGGGAGGTAGCAGTTTAGCGATTCTGAAATAAATTTTACAGAACATAGACAAATATATATATAAACATTATCATATGGAAGCATAATATATTTTACAGAAATGTACACCATTTTGTTTTCAAAAGTAGGGAATTTACTAAGATCCTCGTTTAAGCTCAATGTACTTTTGTTAATAGGCATGAGTTAGAACAATGATAATGGCTGGCATGTTTTCACCTGAGTGTAAAATATCAGACTTTCGTAAATGATTCAAAAGTCTTTGATGATCTATCAAGGTATGAAGTCTTTCCTTACTCAATTATCTATATGTATATTTCATGTATTTGATTCGGCGGAAGCACCATTAGCCTTAATTCGTTTAACAAGCTTTTCAGGTGTTGCATTAATCGGAATATATTTTCTTTAATTATTTAATGAAAAAAGCATAAAGCACGCTATTTCATCATGTACTTCTGAAACTCTGTGAGAAATATAAGATTGAAATAAATCAAACAGGACCTGTATCTCTTCTAGAAATAAACAAATCTTTATTACAATTTGTTCAGACAATGTTATTGCTTTTAAAAAGCTTTGAAATTATACTGTGTGAAACTTTTTTGTTCTTTTTTAGCTAGTATAATTGTCATGCTGCTGCTACAGAAGTTTGGAGACGTCACTTTGATGTCAAGTTTGTTCACTAAGTCTGAATCTACAAAACAAATGATGTCTGGACGTTCCAAAAGATAGAAATATTTTTTGCATTCTGAAATAACAATTGTGATTCATTTAATTCACGACTGTAAGAGTTTCGTCAAAGGCGAGCCATTTCTCCATTGTTTCGTTAGCTTTATTTCTGCCTGAATACAAAGACACTACAACATGTTACGAAATAATATAAACAAGATTGGACAGAAAGTACATAAAAGGCACCAAGCATTTGCCCTACACAGGACAATATTCCTGCATAATTGTTTGTTTTACACAGGAATGTTTCTTTTCTTCTGAAGTTTTAGAGAAAACCCTTCTTTAGATATTGGATTATATGCATTATTTATTATGTTTCTAAGCTCATGGTCAGCTCATGGTCATGGTCAGCCCATGGTCGTTTCTAAGCTCATGGTCAGTTCAGCTGTTGACATAAAGCTTCTTACTTTTGTTTTGAACATAATTGTGCGAGGACTCACATGGTGATTTATGTCCCATTTGTTGTTGTTGTCGTTGTTTCTGTTCGTGCGTGTGTGTTTTTGTCCAAGTTGTAAGCAGCTTACTGCTAAATATAACGTATTTGCTTTCATTTTTTTTAAAGTAAAATATATTTAAGAAGAAAGTTTATAGACAAATTAAAGGCAAATAATAAATAAATAAATAAATAAATAAATAAATAAATAAATAAATAAAAAGTTCTAGTTCGATAAATTTGCATATATAAACACGTATTTACTTGAGTATTTAATTTAGCAGATTTCTCATTCCGTTATTGTTTCCGATAAATTACATTTGCCTTTCATGAAAAAAAACTGAAGAACAGCCTCAAATTGTATCTTGAGCAAATCCATAAGGTTTGGTTATAACAAGTTTTGAATGGAAATACGGTCGGTTTTGGGATTTTATGTTTCATTGTCAAGATGGCGCCCTGTTGGTTATGTTATCTTCATTGTAACTGGACAAAAACACGACAAGTTATGCAAAATTATAGAGATGTTTTAACGTTGTTAAGAGTTTTACGATTTTAGTTGAATTCTTACACACAAAAGATATGCAATTTATTCCTGATTACTATTTAAAGGCTGTATCTGCAAAATGTTTGGCGTCAAAAGGCTGATTGCTAGCGTAAAGCACTAATAAAATTCGAGTTACAGATACAAAAAATCACATGATAAACTGATTATTACACATTTCCATTGCATTTTAGGCATACAGAAAATTAGACAGCAACAATGACGTCCTGGTCTAGTTAACCTTAACAAACGACAAACACTCAAGTATGTAGTTTTAATGAGAATTAAATCTTAATACCATTTTTTACCAAAAAAATAAAATAAAATAAAATAATAATAATAATAAATAAAAAAAAAATAAATGAAAAGGACCAAAACTTTTACGTACAGGGTAAGATGGGCTTTTAGTTTTGTACTGCCCGCTATTTGTGTTCGCATGAATTAAATATACAGGATTGTTTACCTCAGTTTAATCGTTTACATTGATTGGGAAACAAGATCTTGCAACTTATAGCAGTCTTGCTCGATGATTGCTTCGTTTGTACAAATTAGTTCCAACCCGAACTTGTGGAATTTGGAAAGCCACTGGAGACTCTGGTGAGATTTGAACCAGCCACCAGCGCTCTGCCCCTCGATCGCTGGAATGTTGCTTCAAGAATCCATTGACATGAATAATAAGCGCAAGTTAAGTATGTGATAATGAAGGTTTATATCAGATCTTCTACAAGATGTATTCGGATGAGGTCTGCCTTTCTCAACAACTTAGTAATAACCCAAGTTTTTAATTACAAAGAGAAAAGCTGTTCTTTGCCCCAGAGTCTAACACGATGTCTTTACCTATATCACCAGAATTAATAGCTCTCTCTTGGCCTAAAAATTCTTTACGATATTCACTAGAGACTTTGTTATTGCATACTCAATCAATCACTGTCTGATCACGAATCGATATCTAGGTGCAGTGCAAACTTTTCAAGTTGAAACAATAAATAAACAATTTACGACTGTCGTGAACTTGAAAGTTTACCTTCAAAGCTAACCCGATAAATCCGTCTCTCTGATAGCGGTATATGGAAGGCGACTGATACACATTCGTGATTGTATTATAGCGATTTTCAGCCACTTTATAACAAGGTTCAGTGTCTTTGATGCGATCAAGCTAGAAGTTTGAAATTCTAATGTGAGTAGAACGATCACGTTGTTTTTTTTAAAGGACTTTACAATTATTTGCCGTGACAGATTTTTAAACACTGACAATTTTTTTGCGAGGAGTAAAATATAATAATATGGCCGAATTACTGGGACAAGCCATATAAAAACAGTAAGTGACATTATGGTATTATTTGACTTTGTTCATTGCTGTTTTGTTCTATGTGTGTAGCTTTTGAATAATTGCATTATTAAAACAAGATGTTTCACCGTTTGAACATATAATGTATTCATGCATTGAAAGCTAGCAAAGTATTTGTGTCTAGTATTGTTTTTTTCTGTATTTCTTATGAAAGTATAAAAGAATTATTAAATTCACAATTCCAAATTATTAATTTTCTGTTTTTGCAGTTTTATATCTATGATAAAAAAACCCCTTAAATTCTTGCAGTTCAAATATATTGATAAAATACATCCCAAAAAACTTCAACGCTGTGACAATAAAATATATAGTGCACAATTAAACTAAAAGAACATGTGTGAGGTAACGCAACAAATAGAAAAATCAGATAATTTAACATTTAAAGAGATAGATTTTACACTTCGTCGGACAGATAAAGATATAGAAAATCGATGAATGGTCTCTTCTGGTTTCCATCAGTGAAGAGTATTTCAAACATGACCGCCATGTTTACATTCCAGCAGAACTACTTCCGGGGTTAGATAACTCCGATATTTACATTTTACTCTGGGCAGTATGTTGGCACGTGGAAAATGGCACGAGTTTACAGGAGATATACCAGACGCTAGCACTCATTTAACAAATAATCAGCGGAACACCCGGCATATCAATAGACATAAATTTCATGTCTGAAAGTTTAATAAATACTTTCTCGGTGTAATTTCGCTAGGGACATTACTTCCTAAAATAAACAGCAGATATCTGTAAGAGTGCGATTTAATTGAAATATCTTTTGTGGGTTAAGTTGTTGGTATACTTGCAGCATGAAACATTCGTTGCGCGACATTTCATATGTGATATTATAAAACACGTTATCATTTCACAAGCCTGGTATAACAGAACTTACCTATCATGTAATTAAACTTAATCGGATATCCTGAGGCATATATTTTACAATCCCGTGTTATTAATTCATACTAATTCATTAATACTCAAAGTGTATTATATTGTTACGAGATATATTAATTAACAAATCCTCCGCTAGCGTGACAGAAGGATTTCTACTTGGTCACATGGTCGTTATCTGTTTTCAAAATACATCTGAAAAAAGATACAAACACAAAATCTGTCGTTCCCAACAATATTTTAGTGGAAGTGTTGCAATTTTTCCCATGAAAATTTAAAAAAAACAACACTTGGCTCCAAAAGTGTGTTTGCATTTCAAAGGGTGAATGCGAAAAAAAATGCTGTCGATTTCTTTATTTTATAGCACTTTGAACATTTCTAGCATTCACCCGTCGATTTATTCAATAAATTATACCTTCCGACATTTATATCTGTTTGGTTAAGATAATAAAGGGCACAAGCTACTACATCGTCAAGATATTTTTTACTGTAATCGTTTAAACGGAAATATCCTAGAATTAAGAGTATTCCAGTTTAATCATTTTTTTTAGTAAAACAGGTAGCTTTAATGCATTAATATTAATCTTTATAAAGAGAGTTGTTGTTGTTCCATTTTGGGCGGATAGCCGTCTAAATGCCTAAAAGCACATATCTCCTTCTTCACATTATCAATGTTTCTATCTTTTTTTTGTAGAAATGAACCAGTAAAATAAATATCCAGGATGCCATCAGTTTATTATAGGGTATATCCCTTTAAGACAATGCTCGGTGTTATTCTCTGAAGTTTGGAATACACCTTTTTCAGTTATATTTATTTTCTCCCGATGATTTATTGAATCATATTCACTTTATGTACTGACTATTGCTTATATTATGAGTGTATTTATGATGAATTTATTTTTTTTTCTTACATCTTTATAATAAAAATAGATATTGTCTATATTTGTTTCAGATTTAAAAGAAAGTTTAAACTTTGGGAAGACAGAAAATTAAAAACAAACAGGGGAAAATGGTAAGAAAGCACTACAAAACATTATTTCTTTTTTTAAGTTAATAAACATTACCTTATTTTTCATAAAAAAGGTCTTTGACATTTCACACAAGCTTCGTATTAAATTTTTAATAACAGGCTTCAGCACTTGGAAACAATAATTTATATGGAGAAAGGACTAAGAGGCACAACAAGTTAACAAGTTAAAAGAGAGATCTGTCACATGATAGACCGACAGATATATGTATATTCCAAATTGCCCAACAGGTAGCACTATCTGAATTCTGGCTTCTGCCAATCGCTTTCAACTTCGTAAATGTTTATTACCAAAACTCCCTTGTTTATTTCCGAATTCTTTCCGGTCTTCTTTTGAATCAATACCTGTTTCCCTTTATCAATGGTAACTGTTATCTCTAAAATTGACATTGTATATGGCTTCGTCTTATCTTTGTTTACATTCACATACATTTATTATCCTGTAAGCTTGCTATCATGGCGTATATTGCGAAGTTTATCAGTAATAAACGGGTATTTTTAGTTTCTTCAAGGAAACCCTTCGTTTCAAATTATGTTTAACATACTATAGGCAATATTAACAAAGGAAGCTTTAAATATGCCCTGAAGACACACAACGGTTTTTTATGTCAAAAATTGTGGATTATTTTGTTCTGAACTGAGTCGTATATTGATTTTATTAAATAAATAAATAAATAAATAAATTTATCTTTATTTGTTGGAAAGCTAATGCGATATAAAAATACATAGTATTTATAAAGAAACAAATAATTTTAACTAGATTTGTTTATATACTTTAGAAGTCTGTATGTGATAGTATTATATTATAGAAACTAAATCTGTTATTCTTTGACAGAATAATCAGGCATTACTATTTTTTGTTTTGATGTTATATGAGGCCAAGATTGAGACTGAAAAAAATATCCCGGAAAAATGTAATGTTTGAAAATTTGAAGAGTAAATAATCTGTTATATTCTAACTACTTGGTCTGAAATATTACTTTTTGTGTCTAGTGTTAACATTCCTAGGGAAAATGGTATCTTTATACAACATGTTTGATGACTTCATTAGCAAAAGCAGAATACAGCTGCATAATTCGTTTTTGCAGTAATCGTAGTTGTTATTTATAGCAGTAAAAAATCAATTTTCGTACTCAACAAGCAATTTATAATGATTAATGGTAAGTTTTTTAATGGTAAGTACTATAATTATTTATTTGTCGTTTATCTGTTAATAATCGTCATATTTATTAGAATCATTATATAGATGACAACGTGAGTAATTGAAACGCACTTGAATCAATTCATCTAGGCGCGAATATCTTCTTCTATTAATTACTTTTGCAATTTTCTCTGTAAGCGTTCCATAGTACTCCTCTCCGTGTTTTAGCAATGGAGCGAATTATATCTTTCATACCTTTTAACCAGTGATGAATGAAGAACATTTAAACTTCATCGTTGGCTTAATCTAATCACTAAAGAATCTTATTTTTCAGACATTCTCAAACTCTGTAATCATGTCTGTATCCCGCACTATATAATTTTATAAGAAAAAATAATCTCACATCTAAACGGTAATTGCCTTGTTAACTAGTGATCGAATAGGAACACATTTATTTTAGAAGACACCATTTATCAGTTTAGTATGAAACATACATTTTACGTCTTCGTTGATGAGAAATAAAGATACCTTTGTTTCCTAATCACTCAAAACGCCAGATCGGCACTGCGTGCACAGGTATGGTGTGAGATTAAATTGTCGATCTCTTTTCGTAATTGAAGTTTACCACACGTTGTACACAAGTATGGGTCTGATGTATGACACCTGCTCCTACACTGAACATGAGAACTTTAGCACGCACACTTAGGAATATTGGAGGTATCGTCATCAGTTTAAGAAATAGTTATTTGAGTCTGAATAAATGAATGAATGAATGAATGAACGAACGAACGGACAGACGAAGGAAGGATGGAAGAAAGAAAGAAAGAAAGAAAGAAAGAAAGGAAGGAAGGAAGGAACGAATGAATGAATGTGTTAATAAAACAACGAAGTTAAAAATCATTTAGCTAAACAAAGTCGATATCTGTTAAAGTTAGTTATTAATTTTCTTTAATTTCAGTATGGTTTTGTAAATCACGCATTGGAGCTCCTGGTCATCAGGCGCTTTGGAAAGGAGAAATGGGAAGAAGTGAAGTTAGTATCTTCTTGTATTGTCTTAGTTTTGGGTAAAATTTCATTCATAACGGCGGGTTTACAGTTCATCTGAATAAAAAAACAACAACAACAACAACATGTCAGTAGTAAATACAGCTTATGTGATTTTTACTAGGATTAACAGCACATGATTCTAAATGTATCCGTTTCGGCTAAGTACTGTTCCTCATAAATTACAAATAATTGTTACCTTAAATACATGTTCGTGAAATAAAGTGTCGAATAATTGTGTTTAATCTAATTTTATTGCATGTTAAAGGAAAAGGAAGTTGCTAATTAGAGATGAACAACAGCTGTGGACCTCAGCATCTTTACAGATGCCCTGATTCAATTTCGTTTTTTGTTCTGTAGTTTATCTTTCACACCATCTCTCCTGGTGAAAATGAAAGCTTTAACAAAATGTATAAACCGCTAACAATCTTAACTCAAGATTTTTTTATCCAGTCATGATCTGAAAAGATCAAGCTGTTCCCTTAACAATTAACAAGGATAATTAAATTAAACCTGGGTGCACTAAAATTCTCTTTTCTAAAAGACCTTTATTGCAAGTTTCTTTACGCTGTAGTACAGGGGAGGTAATCCAAAAACTGACATTAAGAAAACTTGGTTAAAGTCTTGTATGAAAATACATATAAATTGAAATTATTTGCCTGTCAATGAAAATAAACCTCATTATTAAGTTTTGAAACAGAAAACATTCAAGTTTGGTTAGAATCAACAATAGAAAAAGAACACCACCAATGAAATATTTAACTTTTTTATTGTTTCAAGGAATCATATGAATTAAACAAAATGTTAAATTATTTTCACCCTCGGTTTAACTAAAAATAAATCCTTGATTCATGCAGCCATTAATTTGTTCAAGGAAGGAGGCTAACTTGGTGATGGAGGGAAAGTTTATCATACGGAACATCTATAATGATGCGGCCACATACAGTGTCGTTGGAGCAGCTTCTAAAGTACTTGGTGAGTGCAAAAAGGAAAGAAAACAACAAAAACAAATTACAAGTTTTAGAACAGTCTGGCAAATTTAACTAAATCATTTGAAATTTTCAAGCTTCTAAAATTACGTAAACAAATCTGGCTGTTTCTCATGGAAGTTTCTACTTCTGTACTTCATACTGTAAGCAAATATCTAATTTGCCGGTAATTGATTGTTTTAAACTGTTAAATGCTTAAAATGAAAATTAGTACGTTCAAGAATTGCTCTGCTTATTTCAGGATTACCGGCTGCTTTTCTACTGGAAGAATTCGGCAAAATGTTCTTTGACTTCTGTAAAGAGTCCGGTTATACGAAAATATTAAAGGTTTTAGGCGCCAATACACAAGAGTTTCTGCAGAACCTAGACGCCTTGCATGACCATCTTGCAACAATTTATCCCGGGATGCAAGCGCCTTCTTTTCGATGTTCTAACGACAACGGTGCGTTGATACTTCACTACTATTCGGATAGGCCCGGATTAGAACCTATCGTTGTTGGCATTGTGAAAGCGGTCGCCAAGAACTTACATAATTCTGAAGTTGAGGTCAATGTCATAAAAACAAAAGAAGAATGCGATCACGTGCAGTTTGCAATCATTGAAAAAGGTCAAAAGACATTTGTAAACACAGACGAAAACCACAATGAAATACAAAGAAAACTGGAAGCCCAAGATAAGCCCTGCGACATTCTGCAGAGCGTTCCCGTTTCATATTCTTTTTGACAGGCAAATGTCTATAATACAAACAGGATTTTCCTTGGCCAGAGTTATCCCGATGGTTGCAAGCGGTAAATGTAAAATTAATGACGTATTCGAAATGATCCGTCCACATATGACATTTGATTTCAACCATATTCTCTCGCATATTAACACTGTGTACGTTCTTCGTACCAAAGATGGTATATTCAAAACTTGCGCAGACGACAACGCCAACAGACTCGACCACCAAGATACTTCGCGCATGCGCCTGAAAGGGCAAATGGTTTTCGTTCCGGAGTCAGAGGGTCTGCTGTTTATGTGCTCTCCGAACGTGACAAGTTTAGATGACCTCAGCAGACGTGGGCTCTTTCTGAGTGACATACCTCTACACGATTCTACACGAGATCTGGTAAGAGAACAAACCTTATTGATATGTATGAGGTCTGTCGTGTCAAAGTTTTTTTTTCTTTTGTCGAGGCAACTGTACAGAAATCTTTACTGGCATAGTCTAGATTTAATTTTTTTTATGGATTTATCACTTTTTATTAGAACAAAAGTTGTAGTCATAAAGAATGTCCCGACCCATTCGAGCGCCTAACATTTCTGTAAAAGGACTCGCCTTATCTCACATGGTAGCATTTCTGTAAAATGACTCTGTCACACATGGTAGCATTTCTGTAATGCCGATCAAACAGCACACGGAGAATAAAATAATTTATATACATCAAAATATAGTCATATCTTGACTAGGTATTATTATCTGAGAAGTTTGACGAAGAATACCGTTTGACCCAGAAACTCGAGTTCCTCACAGACAAACTACAGACTATGCACCGTGAACTGGAGACTGAGAAACAGAAAACAGACAAGTAGGTTACATCTGTGTCTTCAATTATCATACCGTAAAATTGCATTTTATAAGAGTTACTGGAAGTGACTTCAAGTTGTGTTCTTGTCTTAAATGACCAGGATGCATGAAGGTCAAAATTCTGAAGACACAGTAGATGTTCAGAAATCATGTAAATTAGAAGTGTAAAGGGCTTGTTGCAATTCTGAGATAAATGAAAATATACTCTCTATTTTTGACAACAAGCAAACTTTTAAACGTTTATGTTTGCTGAAAACGAAGATTGGTATAGTATGGAAAAGTTCTTGACCATTTTGTAACTCAAGTCTTAAGTACCACCCTTATATATGTATGTATATGTGTAATTGCAATTTGTTCATCTTGTACGAAGATACTTCCATACAGACTTGAAAAATAATTCAAGTATTTTATGTCTTTTCTTGGGTGTCCGTTTGTGTTTAAAGTAAAAGAGTAGACCCTCTAGTAAAAAGGAATATGCTTGTTGACATTTCTAAACTTTCAGATATTTTTTTACAAGACCTCACAAATGTAAATGTACAACAATTACAAAATATATTCATGTTTTTTAGTACCAGACTTATAAATACATATATTTTCTTACTAGGCTGATGTATTCTATATTGCCCCCGTCAGTTGCAAATGAGCTCCGCCATAACAGAAGTGTTCCGGCTAGAAAATACGAAAATGTAACAATAATGTTCAGCGGGATAGTCGGGTTCTCCAAATTCAGTGTCAGCAACTCAGATGTACACGGCGCCTATCAAAATTGTGAAACTGCTAAATACAGTCTACACAAAGTTTGACGACATTCTGAAACAGCACGTTGATGTTTTCAAGGTAAGGTGGCCTGTCTAAAAAAATTAATTCACTGCACGAGTATTGGCGTTTTCTTTACTACTTGGTACTTGGTATTTTAGAAAAAAATAAAACAACAACATATCAACAATGACAATAACAAGTCATTTTGCAAGTCATTAAAATGCATTATATGAATCCAGTTTGGTTTTAAGAGAATGCTCTTTAAGGGAATTTTAAGATGTATCGAAGTGGTAATCTCCCCGGAGCATGGTTTATTATGTGATAAATTTTATATATTGAAGAAATAATTCCACGAAATGGTGTTAAATGTCTTGGCATGTGATTTACAAGGCAATTACGTCAAATTTAGGTTCTTAAGGATTTGTAAAATAGATCACAAGAGACTGTGGATAGCCTGATGTTATTTGCTTTTATTGTGTCTTTATAACGCCGAAGCCCGAAGGTGCATGTAATACGTTGAGAAGAGAAATAAAACACATTTTGTTGACAGCAGTAGTCTCCATACAAGCTAACAAGACAACAGGCGTAGTTTTTCTGACCTATTTGTTTGCCTATTTGTAAAGTCTGTCTTTATTTTAAGAGAAATCGCATAATAATATATAAATGATTAATGTGTGATGAACAGTTGAGAATTGAGTCAACAAGTGTTTTTTGTTGTTGTTTCTTTCTATAAAACTTATTAAAAAGAGATTTTACCTAAAGCGTTATTATGTATAAACTTTTTCCCGAAATATGACAGAATATTTTTATCATCTAATCTGTTGTTGTTGTTGTTGTGTTTATGTCAAATAAAGTCAACCTCATAACAGATGTAGCCTAACCATTTAGTAAAAAAACGTACATCACAAACTCTCAAATGATAAAAAAATCAGATAGACCATGTTCTATCTGTTGTTGAGATGTGGTTTTAAATAAATTCGTTCGTAAAGAATAATGATTGTACGGTTAGAAAAAGTAGGTATGTAGGTATTTTGTAAAGTGGTGTCTTCTCTGAAGAGGAGTTGTGAAGAGAGTCAATATCGTACGCTTATGGTTTATATTATTGCCCCAGTGGCTTTCTGGGAAATTTTCAGCTTTAAGGGGACATATGTACAGTAAGTTACGATTTGCAGGTTGAGACTGTGGGAGACAAGTACATGGCGGTCAGTGGTCTACCAGAAGAAAGTATTACACATGCCAAGTCTATCGCCAACCTAGCACTAGACCTGATTGATGTGTCCAAAGAACTTAGGGACCCAAACAACCATTTAATTGAGGTTTGTTTTAACAAAGATTTTAATTAAACGTAAACTAACTTATCGTCTCATACATATCACTATATCTATTAATAGAGAGTAACGTAATGGGTCCAGGACGTGGGTATCTCTATCTATTTGAGTTTATTTATCGTCGGTACCAGTTGTCCATGATATGACCGACGCCCCCTACAGAGATTAGTTATTTTATATTGTGGGGTATAGTGCAAGATATAGAAAGCATCCCATTCCAGAGACACCCCAGGTTCCTTTTGCATGCTCAGTGTACAGCACTGATACATGGGACCACGGTTTAACATCTCATCTGAAAGACAATTAGTAATGTAAGTGGAGGAGTTGGGAATCGATCTCGCGATCCGTGGGTTACCAGTCGAGCGCGTTACTACTGGACCACTTATCCGCTCGATGAAACTAACTACTACTGTATATATCGAACGGACAATGGCTGACGGTGAAATAAATCATCTCATGATGTAAGCAGCGTATCAAACTGGCCTATGAAGATATAAGGAAATAAAATTTATCTAACGCAGTGGGCTAACAATGCTTTTTTTCTTCATATTTCTGATTTCTTAATTAGTACTATAAAATTTTTACTGTCTAAAATGTGAAAACATGACTGGCAAAGCCACTGTAAGAGTAAAGGTTTTGAGATAAGCCACAGTACATTTTGAAATTGATAAAATATAAGTCATTTTGCGTATTGATACAGTAAGTTAGATGGAATTGTGTTATAAAACTTAGTCTTTAGGAGACACTTTATTTCACTTCTGTTCTAGATCACAATAGGGATTCATTCAGGAGAAGTGGTGACTGGTGTGATAGGAAAGAGAATGCCAAGATATTGTCTGTTTGGTAACACTGTCAACTTGACCAGCAGGACAGAAACTACAGGGGTTATAGGGCGCATTAATGTATCACAATTTGCTTATACGTAAGTATATATTGTTATGTATAATGTATATTAGTATGCTGTTCTGTTGTTTTTTATCTGTGAGATGGATGCACAGTTCTTTAAATTTAAAATGCATCTTTTCATTTACAAAAATGAAATTACTTATTCCTTCATGTTTATATTAGCGGATAAAGTCTTAAAAATGAAAATGCAGATCAACAATTCTTGACATGAAAATGTATTCATTCGTAAATAGTGTATTGATGCGAAACCCAGTGTAGTGTGTTTTTGTTTTGTTTTAGATATCTAAAGTCTGGACCTTGTTTCGATCCCCAGTTCCACTTCACACACAGAGGGCAGGTTAAAATGAAAGGCAAAAAGGAGCCCATGGACTGCTGGTTTCTATCCAGAAAACTCATACCGACCTGAATAGTACCACACACTGTGACAATCGGCATACCTCGGGTAAACCTATGAATCACCTCTAAGTGACGTAATCTTCATGGCCGAGGTGCTCCGACTGGAGACTTGAGTTATGACATAAGGAACCTTGCAGACTGAATTCAGCCATTTTTTATTCAAAAAATAGATCACGTGTGAAAGCACTTAAATATGTTTGTTATTAAGAGACTGTTTAACAAAAAAATGTCGTTTCAGATGAACATATATGTATACATTTAATTTAGTGTATTGTTAATTGTTGTGAATTCCTCTAAGATATATACCTTCTGTTGTTAATGCATATAGTATATTCAGAGACTAGATGAACAAATAATGCAAGATTGTATAGGTTTCCACAAACACTTCAACATGTCATTACATGAATATTGAACTGTGCAATATAACCAGAAAACGACAACTATGACAAACGGATTGGAAATCGACCAGAGATGTCCAACGATACAGAAATATAATTTGGTTTTATTTTTAATATCTGATTCCTGATCAAAAACATAACAGCATTTTGTAAACAAATGCATACATAAAATACTGATTTTTTTATTTCCCTACAGATGTTACATTATAAAAGGGGAAAAAGAAATTAAAGTTAGTCAATTACTGTTTTCAAAAGTTGACTCATGCCGAATTTTACTTTAGTTGACTACTCAAATGTATATGCCCTCTTAATTTTTTAAGAACTACAGTTTTTTAGTTATCTTCCATTGTTAGTACTGAATCTTATTGACAGAGACCCATGAACATTGACCCATGAACATTGACATTGACACATGAACATTGACATAGACCCATGAACAATCTTTTATGATTTGTAACTCAGTGCACCGATGGTTGAATGGGCACAAGTGCTATCTGCTCCTTTATTTCATAAAACTTAGAACTCTAACGCATTCACCCGTTAATGAGTTCGGTATATTTTCTATTTCATTCTTTTGCTATGTTTATGTTATTTGTAGAAGTGTTATCACAGTTGTATGGTTTACAAATTAAATTTAAATTTGATATGCAATGCTTCATTTCATCATTAAATGTAATGCCGGTGTAACAGAACCAATGCCGTCACAAGCCCAGATAATTTGTACAGCACCTAACTTTGAAGCGGCGGGTTCGAACCCCGCCCTGGGTACATGTTTGCTCTACCCGTGCGACGTAAAACATATCCCCTATGGGACCTGTGACTTTGCTTCCATTCTAGAATCATACCTCAGTATAGGGTCAATTCTCAATAAAAGTCTAAATTAAATGCAGATACCAGTTACTTTATTTGAGCGTCACTCAGATATACCGAAATGTTCTGTTTTGCTGTGAGAGTTAATTTTTTCAGATGACATTATTTTTTCTCTCTGTCGTTTTGAGCATATCTTACTTTGGAACAGGTCATACATACGACCGACCCCTCGTCCCCCACCCCCACCCCACCGCCTTTCCATCCCTCTGCTCCACCAGTCCTGTTATTTACCCACAAGCCTGATAGATAAATATATTGAGTTAAAGAGTATAGCAGTGATGCTTAGAGATATTCAGAATTTGTGGGTCACAGTTGGGGGAAGGGAGGGAGGGGGGGGGGATCCATGCGCTTCTCATTACTGTTTTGTCATTCGTTAATCTTTTTTACTATGGTCACAGAAAATGTGCGTCTTCAAAAAGCATCTCCTGATTCTTGTTAATTTAAGCGCTCATGTACATATGACCTCTGTTCTGAAAATTAGATATGGAATCTGCGAGCGTTGGATTGTCAATATAAGCGCGTGAATTCTAGATCAAAATTCGCTCTTTGTCTACGAAAAGAAGTAAATAATTGAAATAAAAAGATAAAGATAAAAATAAAACCCTAATAATAGGAAACCTGGATGTATTTTAGAGCCAAAAATAGCGAATGTTTACCCTTTTTTACGATGTTATTATGTATTATGCATTAAATATTGTTGCAAGAAGGCTGAAATAACAAATGTTTTATATGTGTGAACGTCGGAACAACACAAACGTTGTAAGCTGTGTCATTAATCTCCTTGTTCAATTATCAGATAGAGTTTAATGTTAATATTCAGTGCAAATCAATTAATATAGAGCAGCAGAGAAAGCTTTCAAATAAGCTTTAAGCTTTCTACTCGATCCTGACTGAGTTTTCTTTGAATATGTACTGTTACACACTTTCTTGAATAAATACTGTTTAAACTAATATAGAGGAACAAGAGCTAAGGTAACAGATAGTGGTCGAAGGCTAGAAATAAAAGCCGAACTCCGGAGGTCGTTGGCTCGAATCCTGCCAGGGACAAGAGTCTCCAGTGACTGTTTGCATAAACTGAACAGAAGAAGCAGTGTTCTAACCAGAACAATCTGGGCTGGAAGAACTTGTATCGAATCGATCTAACATTAGTAGATGTTAGCTAAGTTTTAAATAAAATTAAGAGCTTCGGATTTTTGTTTTAATCGATATCCTATGAAAAGGTTGTAATGTAGACGATCACTCTTGATAAGATAAGATATACAGTTCATACGCAGTTAGTTCCCTTGATTTAAAAAAAGACGCCTGCTTCTATGATAATTGTACTTTTCTATAAATGTTGATAATGATATAATGAAGTTACGCGTGCAATACAACTGCAAACAAAGTATTGCTCCTTTAATTGTTAATGATTACTAGTATGTCATTTATTAAATTTCATAGCATGTCGTTTTCAACTTTATAGCAAGTTCAATTCAATACTACTCCAAAGTTTGCTAAACTCCAAGAATATTTTTGTACATATCTCTTTTTGTATGACAGTTATTAGTTTTATTTCCTTTTCATGCACAGGATTAGTGGTTTATAAAACATTAGACAGAAATGTTTTATAGATTGTATTTTTTTTAGTTTAAATGGGATTATGTTATAGATGGGTATGTTGATTACTTGTGAAAAAAATCAGTTTTTGCCCAAACAAACTATTGATGGAACTGATTTGGGTTTAATATCGAGTATGTGACCCGTTTCTGTCGATGATAGCTTGACACCGTAGTTGCATGTCCCCCTATCAGGTTTTCGTATCACTGCTTGTGGAATGGTGTTCCTTTCGTCCACAAGGACGGCAACGAAGTTCCTGGGTGCTTCTTGGTTGGAACTGACGGGTTGAAATGCGGACCTGTAACTCATTCCACATATGCTCAATGGGATTTAGGTCAGGGGATTGGGCTGGCCAGTCCAAACGAGTAATACCCTCTCTGTGCAAGTACTCTTGGACGACATTGGCTGTATGAGGACGGGCATTATCATCCATTCAAAATGAACCCATCATCAACTGCACCAGCATACAACCTTACTTGGGTATCGAGAATCTCATCTCGATACCGCTGGACAGTCAGGTGTGCACTCCGTCAAAGACAACGAAGTCAGTGCGTCCATTCCAGCTGATTCCACCCCAGACCATTATTGAGCCTCCACCATACCGGTCATGTTCAGCAATGGATTGTAGCATGAAACCGTTCCTCTGACCTTCGCCATACTCTAGCACGCTTATCCGTGTAGTCTATGACGGTACCGAGACCCATCAGTAAAGAGGACAGTTCGCCAGTCCCTCCTGCTCCAACCAACATGGTCCACGGCCAAAGCATATCCTAGCTGGCAGTGGTTTCGAGACAACGGGATCCGTATACATGGTCCTTCTCGACCACAGACTGCTTTCATGCAAACGTTGGCGTAAGGTTTGGGTGGAAACACGGACCTCAGAAGCATTTTGAAGGTCAGAACGAAGTTGGGTTGCAGTTGCAAAACGGTGTCTTCGAGTCTGGATAACAGAAAAACGATCATCAGCCGCAAAAGTTGCCCTTGTCTGTCCCCACCATGTCGCCTTACAGATGTACCATACTGTTGGAACCTCGCCCAGGCTCTAGTGATAACCGTATGGTACACACAGAGTTCCTCGCCAACTTTACGATGAAGAACCCCTTGCTCCACCATTCCAACTGCCCGTCACATCTCAGCACCCGATATATGTCTTCTAACATTCGCATTTGTCATAATTCAGTCATAAACGTTGAGTCTTTCAAGTGAAGATTGAGTACCCTACACATGTCGGGTACATGTATGCAGTGTCAAATAAACCCTATGGAAATACAGAGTCACCTCGTTTCCACGACTTGCACAAGGAAATTGCCTGTCATTCAATACTGAGGAGATTTTAGATACATCACTCCACGATTTACAATGTAAATATCATAAATACATATAATGTAGACTTCACAATACTTAGCAAACTTTGAGCAGTAAGTTTTATTCGACACATTTTGTCAAAACATCCGCCTCGTCTGAGGAAAATAGGTCTTTATTGTTCCTTTCAGTATAGTTAGAAAGAATATAGCTAAGCTTAAACACATTTCACGTTTTTTTTTGTCTTGTGGTAAAAGTACATTTCACGAGTCGTTAACATATCATTCAGATTTTTTTATTCAACATTCAATATAACTATAATTCGTACTTTAATCCAATTCACTTTCTCTCGACAGACCTACGAACGAAATAAAAAGAAAATAGCTGACAAAGAAAATATTATACACTCAACAAAATAAATTAAGGGTCAAGGACTTATGACAACAGTTCTTAGAGACATGCCTTTTTTTACTTGCTGAAGTTTATATCCAACAAATATTCATTATATCTGTGACCAATTTAAACTAAAAGTAACATGTGTTTCACAAACACAGTAGCACGATTTATCCTCAAAGGGAACCCCTATCAGTTTTAAAGCGTTTGAGACTTGGTGGGTGGGGTAGACTCAATGGCTTATCTTAAGAAATATGGAAACCAGTTAAATTTTAGAAACGGGTATGATCTCCTCGTGCTCGGATAACCTCTTTGACACGGGTCTGGAAGCTGCGTATGGGCTTTTTAATGTCCCTTTGTGGTATGAGACTCCATTCCTCTGTAAGGGCAGCAACCAGTTCATTTCTGGTTGAGGGCTGATATTGTCGTGCGGAAACACGGCGCTGCAGCATATCCCAGGCATGTTCTATTGGGTTCATGTCTGGAAACCTAGCCCTAGCTGGCCATTCCATACGTTCAACACTTTGGTCGTCAAGGTACTGATTGACGATTCTCGCACGGTGAACTGTAGCATTGCCGTCAATTAACACGAATTCCTGGCCGATCGCACCAGCATATGGAATGACGTGCGGTTGCAGAATCTAGTCAATATAACTTCTAGCAGTAACTGTGCCGTTAACAAATACGTGAAGGTCTGTAACACCCGTCGTAAGAAATGCCCGCCTAAACAATAACAGAGCTACTACCAAACTTGTATGCTCGGATATGCAACACTCGCTGAAGCGCTCATTTCGCTGACGCCATACACGCCGACGTACATCATGGAAGTCCAAGCAAAACTTGTACTCGTCGGTGAATAGCACATTACGAAAGTGCCCGAGTTGCCAATTAACGTGATCTCTGGCAAACTCCAGACGGGCCGCACGGTGTCTTGGCGTTATAGGAGGACGTTCCACAGGACAGCGAGCACGCAAATTAGTGTTGTGAAGTCTGTTGCTATATGTTTGTGCTGAGATTCGAACACCGAAATAAGTTTGGAAGTCTCTATTTAGAGCAACAGCCGAGTCAAACCTATGGCGTTTTGCCAGGACAACAATGGCACGGTCTTCCCGAGAAGATGTTGACCTTGGACGTCCACTCTGAGGACGTATTGCGACGGCGCTTGTGTCCAGGTACTTTTGCCAAAGTCGTTGGATTACACTTTGGCAACACCATGCTCATAGGCCACCTCGCGCAGCATTTTCCCGGCCAGCAGACGACCAACTGCTCTGGCTGCCTTAGCCTCCGACATGTATCTTCTAGGCATCAGCGATTCTTCACACTTATCAGTTCTATAGTGTAACAGATGATTTAAATCAAAAAATCAAATAAAAACCTGCTCATGTCACGTTGACTTTATTTTACACATTTGATTTTGAGGGGTGGGTGTGTTTGAACGAACCTGAATGGGATAACTTGAGCTGTTACGGGTAGATAAACACATATAAACACAAGTACTGGTGTGTCTAAAGCAAAACACAATTTAACTTTTACATGAACATTTTTGCATTTAAAAATCTATGGACCTAAGTCTTTACCCTTAGTTAAAATGGCCACAATCAGCGGAAATTTCACTCGCCGCTAGAATGCGCTTAACACTCAAAATATAAAATCGAGTACATGCTAAAAAAAATCAAAGAAATCTGAGGATGAGGGGAATTTCTCTCAAAAGGTATCGATGTTCCTTAAAACATTCATAAACATAATACATGTTCTTCAAATCATGTCTTCGCATGCACGTGTAAACACGTGGCTTAATGTGTTTATATATTAATTTGTACACTCACAAATGTTAAATGTAACATACTGTGTTCTATTCTGTTATGTTCTGTACAAGTATACTAGAGAATGTGCTAAGATAGCAAGATATGAGAAACATGACCTTATTTCAACGAGATTTTTCTAAACCCACTTTCGTATGTTACATGCATCTATCAAAACCAATCATTGTCAATCACTCAGCATCCGTTATATAATCACGATAAAGCTAATCGGATTTATTCACTTAGTACATTTATACTGCTTACTCAAAATGTACCTTTAACATTTCTCTGAAAAAAAAGAAAAGAAAAAATCGACGGGATAGAATTGCATTAAGGTTTTTGCTCTTAGGAAGTGAACTGTAATTCTTTTACTGAGGTAAAAATTCTTGGGAAGGAATATTTACATAGAAGATTTTTTTTATTATCGATTGAAAGTGAATATTAGGGCAGTTGTTTGAAGGAGCAAATAATATCCAAACTTCTTTCTTTTGTTTGCTCATTAAGACACAAATATCATTCAGTATAATAAATTTTGCTTTGAAATTTATTCATATTTAATCACGTGTGTGTACTTTATACACGTAAGAAGGAACTTACGAACATTAGAGTGGGTTCGGTTTTTGGGAAAAGGGCACGTGTCTGGTTTTAAGTGCCATAAATGCTGTAAAACCAGATTGGAACAAATAGAAAATCGCATCACTGCATAGCTGTAAGCAACATTGAAGGCACATTTCTCAGCTAGGGTTTAAATAAATCTTAGAATTTGAATCAAGATGGCTCAAAGCAATCGGATGACATTTTCTTGTGTTTTTTGTCTTGTATCTATGGTTTGTGGGAATATATTCACCCCTAGGGAAGAGGCGGATATTGTAGATTTCGTGCTGAATGTCATGGATTGTCGTAAAGTGCCGGGACTGACACTGTCTGTAGTGAAAGGTGGCGATACATGGACCCATGGATTTGGTTTGGCTGACTTAATCACTGGACAGGAATGTCACGAGTGAAACGCTGTTTGCTACTGGCTCCCTTGGAAAAGCCTTCACGATGACGCTGCTAGGTAATTTGATACAGGAAACGGGGTACGTTCTTTAAGTTTCACTCTGAAATTGCTTTTATGATTAGGTATATAGTGAGAGCATAATCGTTATGATGGTACCTTAGAGCAAGGCCGATGTGTTAGATCCAGCAGATTTTCTTGCTTAAAATATCCCTGATGTGAGACCAGTTTAGTTAAAATAGTATACTGTTTTATCACGTAATATACCTTGATTTCAGTGACAAATAACCACTCTGTAATAGCATTTTACACAAGTAACAGGCTAACAGCAGACATAATATAGCGTATGTAGTTCCTGCTACGGATTATTAGAATATTTTCTTTCATTTTCTAGAGCTGTTATCATATAGTTTCTCAATTTCAAATAGACATGTTTCATTTCAGTTTTATCTGATAAATTCTACGTTTTTTTGGAACTTTTTTTTTGTATGCTATGGTGGCTGATTTCTGCCATCTTCTTCTATAGTGTTGGCGGGGCGAAAACATGACAGAACTACATATGAGCGCCCCAATACGACAAGTGCTACATGCGGCGTTCTATCATGTTGTTGTGTTTTCGTCTCGCCAATACAACGGAACGAAATGGCGAAAATCAGCCAACTTCGTAGAGGATGGTTAGAGATAAAGGAATATGGCTACGGTAGAGGCCAGTTTATGTTTATTCAGGTGATACGATAAAAGAATCTTACACCCGTAAACACATCATAAACTATTACTAAGGTAGTCCAGGAAAAAAAAAAAAATTATTAAACTCGCCAGTGGCTCGCAAGTTCTTGTCCTGATCTCGTTAGATTAAAAGTTTACATGAAATTTTTTGCCAGCATGCTAAATTGCTAAAAACTTATTCAGAACTAGAAATTAAACCGTTTATTCATTTTTTATTTTTTTACTTTTATATCACACTCAAGCAGGTGCTTGCGAAACACAGAAAGGCACTCTCTGTTATCAAAACTAACCATCTAAGAAGTTATATATATCAACTATATGGGTGTTCAGTTGAACACTAGTGTCGCCCTTGGGTACTCTGTTAGAATAACTAAAAAGGTAAACAAGAGCCTGCTGGAAAAGACAGCATGCTAGTCCAAGTACAACAAGACCTGTCCACAGACAGCATGCTCCACTTTTCTCAGTGCTGGATAATTAATTATAAAAAAAATCGGACCCCGGGGGGAACTGGTTGGCGGGGGGCGGGGGGGGTAGGTTTGAGGGTGAATGGGGAGTCAAGTACCTATGTATTAAAAAAAATCGGGCCCCGGGGGGTGTAAAAAATGGGGGTGTTACATAGGCAGGGTGGGGGGTACCCATGCAGATGGGGGGGGGATAAAGGGGGAACACTTACCCATCTCATGTCAGTTAATATTTTATTTCTAGGCTTATGAAGTTTTTTTCCTATATATAAGTATAAGCAAAATTAAGTGATCCCTGGGGTGGGGCTAACTGTGACCCCAGGGACATGGGTATCTTTGCAGGGGTCTTGCTGGTGTGGTCAAGTATTCCAAGTTTGAATGGAATATCTTTGACACATTTTTGAGAAATGGACATTAACAAAAAGGATAACCAAAAAATTTTAAGTTGAAAAAGGGACAGAGCATTGCAAAAATAAACTAGAGGGTTATCTGCCCTTGAGGAATGGTGTTGTCTTAAGTGATACAATTGTAAACATTACAATTGGAAAGTTTGAAGAAATATTAAGAAATGGCACAGTTATAGCCAATGTTACGTTTTCATGACAAAATCCAAGTACAAAAAGGCGCATAACTCTGTCAATTGTGACCTTGATCTACAGATTTTGGCATCTTCATGACCCTTTTGTCGTAAGCAATATAATTTGAAAGTTTGATGACGAAATGTTTTAGAAATGGCAAAGTTATTGCCAACGTTTAGTTTTCATGACAAAATCCAAGTACAAAAAGGGGCATTACTCTTTCAAATGTGATCTTGGCCTAAAGATTTTGGCATCATCCCGACCCTGTTGTCATAAGCAATACAATTTGAAAGTTTGATAAGGAAATGTTAAGAAATGGCAAAGTTATAGCCAACGTTAATTGTTCGTGACGGACGGACCGACGGACAAAGCGATCCCTATGCATCGCCGTTTCTTCGAAAGGGCGACACAATAAACGAAATCTAACCCTGAGTTTTCCTAGCAAAGCACTTGATGAAAAGAAACTATGTAGACAGGTTTTCTAGACTCTGTTTCTTAAAATCTGTATAGCATGAAATAAGGACAATAAACTATATTCTAGACATAGTATATTTTAATATACAGAATGTTACATGAGGATTCTTTTTCATGAAAAAGCGTTTATTCAACGAGTTCAGAAGATTGTAACTAATTTAACCTCTTACAAATTGTATTAGCTAAATGTTGATGGTATATACATGTAATGTCTGTAATGTCTGTTTCTATGAGTCTGCTATGTACTGGCAAATTTTATTTACATTAATTCTGATATAACTGATTAATGTTTCACAGACCTGTCGAAAGATATTTACTTTTCCTTCATACGCTGAATATACAGAGCTTTTTGTTTATAAACTTTGGCCTTCTGTTTACAAAAAAACGCCCTTGGTTAATATTTTTCAACACATAAGCCGAAAGGCTTATAATTCAAAGGCCATGGTGCACTTACAAAATTGTAGATTTTCATTAGAATAGTTGTTGCACAAATGTTAATAATGCTTTTTCGGCGTAGCTGTATTAAAATCGATTCTGACCTACATTTGTAACGAATGAAATTGTTACATGCAAAATCTTCATCTAAAGAAGGAAGTTTGCCATTGGTTAATAGTGGTGCTGTTATGAAATTTTGGGACAGAATTCGTAATCATTAGTTCAATGCCTCTGAAAATAATGCAATAATAAGAACATTAATACAGCCGTTAATTAAAGATGAAAATGCTTTAATTATGAAAAATTATACTATATGGAAAAAATATGAAAAATAATTATGACTACATGTTTAACTCATTTTTACTGAAAACGATATTGACATTTTTTAGCAATAAACTCGATATTTTTTGTTTATAGCCTTAACTGTTTAAGACATTTGGTTACTACGCACACTTAGCATTTGCCAATGTCCGAAAATTATACATGTTATGAATCATTAATTTTGTACTGTGTCTATATATACGCCATTCATCTTTTTAAGAGGTATTTCTTGTTTTTCAATGTTTTATCTTTGTAAGTGAAACGTGTAGTCTGGCTGCAGACTGTATGATCCTATTCTATTTATGTTATTGCATTGATATATTAAATGTTAATACATCTCTAATAGCAACATTTTCCCTCTGCTAGCAATCACAGTATTCCAGCCAAAAAAGAGATAAATCTAGTAGTTAGAAAGGGACTTAATAGTCATTAAGCTTACAGTCTGAAACCAGTCTAGTGAAACTGCATCTTTAAACTTTATAGCAAGTTTTCTGAGTACAATTAATTCACACTCTATAAAATCTGTACTTATTCAGCTTGTTAGTGTTCCTGTACCAGCTTTGCTTTGTTACCAGTAACATTGGACACACTTGTTGTGTATTCACGATGTTTGCTTTTTTTAATTTGTCTGTTTTAATCGAATACAGAAAGAAGTAAGAAAAAATAAGACAACTTAGTTTTCTTGCGTATATTTTACCTCCATTCTTTGTATTTTTTTAAGGAGAAAGAAAAATAACATTACCCAAAGGCTTAAACCAACTTTAAAATAGAAAGTGCAAAATAAAAAGGTTTACAAATATCTGACAGAGGACTCGCTAAAAGGTCCCATATGAAAGTTAGAAAATATTGTCCTTGATGGCAAAGAAAAAATTCTTTTGTTTCAACGTCAGGTATACCTGGGATACAAAGCTCTCAGACATTAAAGGTGTAGACCTAGAATTCATTGATGATCAAATAACAAGGGAAGCAACTCTATCCGACCTCCTAGCTCACAGAACTGGGTTATCTTCCGTTACTGATTATGGATTCATTGGTGGCTATCCAGCTGCAGTAGATAAGGCTGTTCTAGCCAAGTAAGTGAATGCTTTTATAAAGTTCATTGCTGTTTTGAAAATCAAATTGTTTTATTGCTTAATATATTCATTCAATGCCAGAAGCCTAGTGTTATGTCAACAAAGTGCAGCTGAAAACTAGCGATATCGAACATTATTGTAAGCCCCCTTTCATAGAGTTATTTTTCTTTTTTGAAAACAGCGTATTTTTAATGATTAAAAATGTGTAAAAGCACTAATCTCTTTGTTTTGCAGGCGTACGAAATTCATTCCAAAAATGTCAGAGTTTCGCAACTCGTTTCTCTACAACAATATGATGTATATGCTAGTAGGCTATATAGCGGAGGTACTTGGCAAGGACTCTTGGCAAAACCTTATGATGTCACGTATTTTTGAGCCAATAGGAATGTTGGACACAAAGATCTTGGTGACGCCAGACGACGTCAAACAGGATAATACAGCGAGGACCGTACATAATGCCTGGCGATCAGTTGGAAGATGGGAATTACAATATATATAGGTAAATGAAAAATAAACAAGATTGCGTTTAAGAAAAATAGGCCAAGCTTTATTGCTGTTTCAATATTGGCAGTGCCAGCATTTTTCCCTTTTCTTTTCTCCTTTTTATTTAATTCAAATCATAAGAAACTATTATATTTTTTACAAAGCGGTTTATAAACGAAACTGATGTAAATTTGTAGTTACACTTCCGTTTCGGTAATGATTATGAAGATGACTTTCCGGTCTATATTATCACGATCATAACGTAAAGGGATCTTTATTTTGTCAAGATGAAAGGTTTCCTTCACGATTAAGTTTTTTTTAAAATTTTTCTACGATCTTTCAGGAACAAAAAATAAAACTTGATGTATTTTTTTCTCGCTAAAAGAAAATAAGGTTATCGGGGAATATATCGGCGAAAAAATCTGTTGTCTGTTTCGATCTTGGTTCACTGTAAGTAATGCGTGTGACTGACAGGTTGAACAAGCCTAAATACTTTTGCTTCTTCTTTGAACTGAGTGCTGTGTATCTGAATAGCCTTATAAATGGGGTTAGGACGTGACAGGACCTGAAAAAGGCAATTATATGTAAGAACGTTAAAGGCCCAGCTTCACTTACGAAGACAAAATGATTTACAGACGTGTTACATCTATGCTTCCAATATTCCTATCATTCAAACAGATAAATACAAACCCATATCGACAAATCTGCAGGACACTCCAACGGTTTCACTTAATAATACATCCATTAAATGCAAATTAACTATGGTCACGTGGGTAATCACGTGAGTAGTCACGTGGGTAATCACGAGACCCAAAGGAGATCTGAATTTATTATAAACCTATTAATGAATGTCCAATATATATCTGTTATAAATTTTGATGCTCGTTAAAAGAATACTTGTATGACACTTGTTAATCGCTTTTATTAGTATATTTTATCTTTGAATGTGAAACTTTATCTGTAGGTTAGAAAATTAACTAAGTAACATAAAAAGGATATTTGAGAACTATTGTCTAGACATATATTATTCTTGAGATGTGTATTATCATCAATATTTTATTGTAATATCAGTTTTATCACGCTCACTCATTTTTTCAAGCTCACAATCTTTTAGCTCTACATCTGCTTTCGTAATCTCATAACCATTGGTACTCTGAAAAGAACAAGTTATCTCACTAGCCAATGAGAAGTCTAAAACACAAAGTATGCCTTTTTACTTTTTTATTTTTATTACTTTGAAAACATGTTTTATTTCATTTTATTCAGACAACGCCTAGATTTGTATCATTTACTGTTACCTCAAGTTAGTTTTCTTTTGAGACACTTGAATATTTTTATAGAATATTTTAAATGAGTTTTTACCTTTATTCTGTTTTAAGTGTTTTGTTAAAAACTATAAATCATTTTAAAGGTTTTTTTTAATGGTGAAATAGCTTGTCAATAAACATAAAAAACAATTTACATGCAATTGACTGTTTATGTTGATAATTTAAGATGGAAATGGTGGATTTACAATCCTTACCAGACATATATACAAATAAAAATCTATTTTTTAGCAAAGATGAAATAAATTTGATTAGATTTTTAATCAGACAGTGAGATTTAAAGGCCCTGTCACTGACAAAGACAAAATATACAAAAATATAAGGATTTACATATATGTTACACCTATTCTTCTTATGAACATTTCAATTATTCCGATACAACCATCTATAAATCTGCGGGAAACATCAGTGGTTTCACTAACTTGATGATACATCCACTAAATGCAAATTAGCTACGGTCACGTATAACTAAATTTACTTAAAAAATAACGAATGTCAATTGCAGCTGTTAACACACAAGTAAATCTTGAATTTCAGCATGTGTGATGCGTGGTAAAAGTGACCTTACGGATTTTTTTCGAAATATGACAGATTAGCAAATTCAGACAAATCTTTTTTTCTGTTACCGAATATATAATGTATATCGTATTCGGACGATACGCTTAATTAATAAAGCATTTAGTCCGCATAATGTTAAGAGACAACGTCATTTAAATGAAGTGCAACTTTAGTCACGTGTATTTTTCGTCGTTACCACATGTACAACCATAAGGTCTCTTTTGTATTTATATTCAGGATCACTCCCCTGGAACCTGCTGGCGGTATTTTATCGAATGCTGTAGACATGGCTAAATGGATGAGGTTCAACCTTTACAATGGTTCTACCGATGATGGTCAACAGCTTTTGAAATACAACTTTCTTGAGGAAGCGTTTCAGGTTATGACGGCAACATTTTCTCTATTACTGCATCAATTAACCCTTAACCTGCTCGAACCTAAAGTGTTTAGCCTTTGCCACCAGTATAGAGCCAGGCCAGCCTGCACATCCGTGCAGTCTGGCCAGGCTCTATACTGTTGGTAGCTCCATTTTTGTATTTGGTATTGAAATCCCTTAAACTTTGAATGGACTGTTCCAAATTTAAAGCTGAGCAAATCCATTACAAAATTTCAGCATGTTCAGGGATAATAATCTTTTAACTTTACTCCGACACAAGCTTATACCTTAATAGGGATCTGTCTCCGTGGTCGAGTGGTTAAAGTCGCGGACTTCAAATCACTAAACCTCTCACTGATTTTATGAGTCATAGGTTTGCGCACCATGACCTTTTATGTAAGAAAGTTGACAGTTTCTTACAGAGAATGGGTCTAGTACTGGTTCTTATCAGGAACAATGGTTAGGTATTTTATGTCCGCTCGACCTGACTTTGACCGTTAGAGGGCGTTAAATCAATTCAACCAATCTAACCGAACATAACGTGACTGGGTAAATTTGTACAGTCTGAATAAACCAAAAGGTTGGATGCTTCTGAAAGATGCTCGCTTTACCAGCGTTACGAAGTATATTTAAAGTTATTTATGGTAAAATTGAATGTACTAGTTTGAGAAATGACACAGGAAAAAAGACATACATGTATATAAGTGGTTCTTCTCTAAGATATATGTATGTTTGTAGGATCAAAACATGTTACCTTATGAAGGAGTCTTACGAAGCATGACAACGCCAGCATATCCTGTTAATGACACGACAAAGGCGTATGGATACGCATGGTTTACGTCTACGTACAGAGGTTAGTGTTAAAACATATTCGTAGGTCTACTCAATGGATAAAAAGTAATATTTTTCAAGTTTTCGTTTTCATACACATTTTGTTTGACAAAAGCCTGTAATAATGCACCATTTAGTAGACCGGAAACGCATCCTGTTTCACGATTCAACATTGAAACGTTAGGGAAACTATGGCCAGTCGACAGATTGGATATGATACCGTCATATACTGTGAACGTCCTCTGCAAATTGCCACGCTAGGCTAAGTTTCCTCCAGAAATGATATACTTTAGTATAATATGGATTTCCATGTATATTTCAGGTTATCGAAGACTCTGGCACAGTGGGGGACTATTTTCCTACATATCCTTGCTCTGGCTGTATCCAGACCAGGACATAGGGATATTTGCTAGTGTTAATGGTCCAGGCACGGTGAAAACCCCTGGTCTTGCATTAAAAACAATCTTATCATATGTCTCAGACGTCTTGCTTGAACAGACACCATGGCTGAATCCTGAAACAGCCTGTTCATTTCCTAGTCCATGGGTGAACAGTTCAAAAACTAGTGTAAATCTTCCAGCGGATAATTTCACCAATGATAAGCTTACAGGACTTTGTAGGTACATTTGGAAATGAGCTGCTACCAGATATTAAGATATCTGTAAAGGAAAGAGATGAAGATGCTAAATATCTATGGCTGGAACTGAACCGGATTAAAGGGGAACTTATTCTTACGGCGGATGAAGACAAATTCAGATTTAAAATGGTGGATCCATGGGAATACGCAATCGAACGAGAGTTTATGGGACTATATATCACGTACCCTGTAGAGTTCAAAAGGTCAGAGAATGGCGATGTGGAATCGTTTGACATACAGTTCAGCGATAAAGATGTCATGAAATACATAAAGGGTGTTAGATTTATGGATGCAATCAACGTATCAAAAGCATCATGGCTCCAGTGTTGGGTTAACCTAATTTTATTCTTAGTTCTTCTTCCGTCAGCATTTGGTTGAGAAAGTTATCAGACTTTTCTTGAAACAGAAATAGATGACATGTATTTATGTATTTCAGTTTCTCTCCTCTTCTATTGTAATTATTCTTTCATTCATAAAAAAACAAGCGTAAATATAGTTTTTGAATGCATAAAATATAGAAAATTTGTCTTATTTATCTTGTTAACCTTTATTTCGATCTGAAAATCTGTTTTCCGTAGACATAATATTTACAAACACGTACGTCTCTGAGACAAGAAAACAGATTATCTGGAAAAAAACAACAACATAACATATGCTTTATACCATGATCTGAGCTATTAATAAATCGATAAACGAATTTGAAAAGGTCTTTAAGAAATCTCTAATATAGAAACAGATAAAACCTGATCGCGACCAATCATCGAAGGGCTGATAACAGACGACAAATGCTAATAGCAGACATGTCAAGTATTGAAACAAACGACAACAGCATAGATGCCGATAACAGACAACAACGTCAGGTGTTGATATCAAACGACAGGTGCCAATAACAAACAACAACGTCGTGGTGATAACAGACGACAACGTGAAGTATTGAAAATAAACGAGAAATCGTAATAACAGACAACACATTCTGATCACAGACGACAGGTGCTGAGTTGATAACAGAAGACAAATGCCGAAATCAGACGGCAACGTTAAGTGTTAGTTACAGAAGACAACGTAAAATGATGTTTGTGACAGACGACAATGTTAAATATTGACAATAGACGAAAATGGTGTGTGTTGATAACAGACGACACGTCGTGTTGATAACAGAAGACAAATGCTGATATCAGATGACAACCTCAAAGTTTAATAACAAACGACAACGTAAAATGTTAATAACAGGCGACATCGTCATGTGTTGATACAGACGAGAAATGCTATTAACAGACGACCACGTCAAGTGTTAATTACAGACGACAAGTATTGATAACAGATGACAACGTCAGATGTTGATAACATACAAATAATGCTGTTAATGGACTACAAGTTCAGTTAACAGATGATAAACGCTGATAACAGATGACAAGTGCTGACAACAGACGAAAAGTGCTGATAATAGACGACAAGTGCTGATAACAGAAGACAAATGCTGATATAAGATGATAACGCCAAAAGATAGTTACATACGACAACGCAAACTCTTGATAACAGACGACAACAGAAGTGTTGATAACAGACGAGAAATGCTGATAACATACGCCAACCTCAAATGTTAATTACAGGCGCGATGTTTTGATAAGAGATGACTTATTCAAGTACTGATAGCATACGACAGATGCTGATAAGTAACGATAAAAACTGGTAATATACGACAAGTTCAGATAACAGATGATAAATACTGATAACAGACCACAAGTGCTGCTAACAGACGACAAGTGTTGATAATGGGCGAGAAGTTCTGATAACAGAAGACAAATGCTGATAAAAGATGATAACGTCAAACGACAACGCAAACTCTTGATAACAGACGACAACAGAAGTGTTGATAAAAGACAAAAATGCTGATAACATTCAACAACATCAAATGTTAATTACAGACGAGAGGTATTGGTAACAGATGACTACATCAAGTGCTGATAGCATACGACAGATGCTGACTTTTAACGTCAAATGCTGATAACAGACGACAAGGTCAGATAACAGATGATAAATGCTGATAACGGACGACAAGTGCTGACAACAGACGACAAGTGCTGATAACAGATGAAAATTCAATATCAGAATGAAATTGCACAATTTAAAAAGTTCTTGTCTGTTCCAACAGATAACAGATTATAGACCTTATTATCTGTACAGCTTTTTTAGCCCTCTCAAAATGGGTCATGCCGTAGCTAGGATTAAACGCTTGTCTGAAAGTTGAAGTGGTTTAAGTCAAACACGTCCATATTTTACATAAACATAAAATGGAAGAGGTTCCTTGATAAAAAATCGTTCATGTGGCCAGCATTTGAAGGCACCGTCATAAAACTAATGGTCAATTATTAACTTTTTAAAAAAAAGAAATAATAGAAATCCTTGCTGCTGAAAAAAGATCTGATAAACACGGGTATTTCGTGTACTCATTCAACAATATCCATACAGCTTATTAATATGACTGATGGAAACCACAGATAAAAAAAATATAAGTTAAAGGGAAAGAACTCATGATGGCTTAATTTTAGTACATGTAGAAGAAAGTGTGTCACATAAATTGTATCTTCTTCTTAAACTCAAAACATTCCTTTGAAATAACTTCACTCCTTTGCCTTTTTTTCAGATGATACAATTTTCAAAATTTGCTAGCTCCATGAAGGCACTGCATGAGCATTTAGAACATGAATGTACTTAGTGAACCTGCCCGACAATTAATTATTAACTTCGAACAATATATTTTCATCTACAATGTATAGTTTTCTACGAATATTTTGGAGCGGGGGCGCAGGGTTGGGTTTTTGGTTGAACTCAGGTTTTAGCGAAACTTTACATAAATTCTCAATAAACCCCCATCTTTTATAGAATAATGTTTTTGCTTGGAAAGTTGATTACAAAAATCAGAGTTAATCGGAACAGAACATTAAATACATTTAAAACCAAATAGTGTTTATTATCTCAACTAACATTATATAGATTTACTGGCTAGCTAGAAAATTATCGAAAAACAAACAAACAAAAAAGACAAAAAACAACAACAACAACAAAAACCGAAATCTACCTCCACCTTACACAAATGTATTCCTTTTGTCTACTTGAAAAAAACCCAAACGATTTTAGTTTGGTGAGCGGGTCTGCTATACTTGAGTAGTGACTGATCACAGTGGACTGAAGGACCGATCACTGTTGTATTGAGGGTCGTTAGTGGTGTGTATTAGATATTCTGACCTACGTCGTTGAGTACAATGTCAAGGTCAAGGAGGATCTGTTGTAAAGAAGCCTGCAGTAAGAAGTACTTAGTCGCAAAAACATTTCCATCGTTTTGTTTTGTTTCATTTATATTATCACTTTTTATTATTATAACATTTTATAACAGCTATTGCTTATTCGATAAATGACTAAATGTATTTAAACGTGCACTATTTCAGCCGAATTGGTTTTAAATCTCGAGTTTTATGGCATTTTTAGACAACACGTTATACGGTGTGGGTTACAAACTGGGTAAAATTAGAACGCCATCCTGTTTCAGTGGAGCGCTATTGGCTGTTTGTGGGTATATAGCAATAACCATTGGTACGCTACAGGTACAGAAAAAAGACGCACCTTAAAAGCATACATGCCAAAGCTTGTGAATTCGTTTAGCATTTCAATGAAAACGTGATAATGTTCAGTTAACAGAGATATAATTAAAAAATTCGCTTTATAATCAATTCATTTAGACACGAATAATGCTCGTTTATAATAGACATAATCTACACACTCAATTTATAATTGATTCATTTAGACATGAATAATGCTCGTTTATAATAGACATAATTTATTTACTCACTTTATAATTGATTCATTTAGACATGAATAATGCTCGTTTATAGACACATAATCTATAATCTCACTTTAAAATTAATTCATTTAGACATGATAATGCTCGTGTACAGAGACATAATCTAAAATCTTACTTTATAATTAATTCATGTGGATATGATAATGCTCGTTTATAGAGACATAATCTAACCTCACTGTATAATTAATTCATTTAGACATGATAATGCTCGTTTATAGAGACATAATCTATAATCTTACTTTATAATTAATTCATGTAGACATGAATAATGCTCGTTTATAGAGACATAATCTATAACCTCACTGTATAATTAATACATGTAAACATGAATAATGCTCGTTTATAGAGGCATAATCTATAACCTCACTGTATAATTAATTCATTTAGACATGATAATGCTCGTTTATAGAGACATAATCTATAACCTCACTTTATAATTAATTCATTTAGACATGATAATGCTCGTGTACAGAGACATAATCTATAAACTCACTTTATAATTAATTCATTTAGACTTGAATAATGCTCGTTTATAGAGACATAATCTATAACCTCACTTTATAATTACAAACAATGAACATTTAACATGGTGGCGATGCATACAAAGTCAAGCATCTTCCTTTCGCTTTTTTCAGGTGATATAATATGACTGATTTTTCTTTTCAGGACAAAACAAATACAAATGTACATGACATTTATTTCTGACCTCTTTTTTGTTTGTCGTTTTAACAGATGACCAAGAGATTGATTTGTATTTTTTCAAAGCCCACAGGCCCACCGCCCGTTAACGTAAAACCTTTTCACATCATGGTACGGAAAACCCATTATTTTCCAATTTACGCGATATATTTCGCAATAGTACTTAAAATCGTGTCTCTTCATAAAAATAGCCTTAAAACAGTGTTAAGAATTTACTATCGCTTCCGAAAAACAAAATAAACATCAACATGGTCGACCAATGTCACGTCGGAAGAGCCAATGAAAACGCAGCATTTTTATGAGTTACGCCACCGCTAAACGTCATAAATATTTACTCATGCGAAAACAACAAGTTGTAAACTTACATTCATATAAATACCGTCAACTTTGCCCCGACAACGTTCAAGTTGCAACAAACACCAGTAGCATAAGCAGACGGTTTCGCGAACGTGGGAATTTGACTGAAGTATCATATATTTTAAATAATCATTGTATACAAGAACGGGAAAAGAGATTTTAGCTGAAACCCGTATCAGTTACGGACCATAGGTGAGTTTTCTTAAATAATTAACTGATGTTGTTGTTGTTGTCTAAAAACAATCTTCTATAAAAAGAAACACCTCGCATTATAATTGTATTCATTGAAACTCACGCAAAACGATGACATCTTCTATTGTAGATATTTTAGCTTTGTGGTTTTAAAGCCAAATTTTGAGGGTTTGAAATCCTCCTTATGTTTGTACGTGATGGCAAAAAGGAACTTCACCAGCTTTTAACACTTTATTCTAGTTGGCTTTCTTATATACTTTTGATTGTTTCGCTTCTTATTTTTGTTTTTTTAACTATTAAGACTTCAAGGTGATGTCCGATCTGAGTGAAGATCTTAAGAAAAAACAAACTGTTTCACTGCACGGATTTTTTTTTTAATTGCAATATTTCAATAAATGTCTTGTAACTTGATTCTTAATTAACTGATTGAGCATTTGCAGCCTGTACAATTTGTGTTAGGCTACATAAAACTTTCATTTACAGTATCCACTGTGAGTTGTATTTGTTTTTTCTCCCAAGTAGAGCACACAGAAGCCCTCTGCGTTAAACAAACTCCCATTAACTCCCAGTGTATCTATTGATCGAATGCCTCAGTGGCAGAATAGTAAAAAGATTAAAGTGGTCATAGATTATTTTGTAGTACTGTTTTTTCAAAACCTAAAGTATATTTTAATCATAGCATAAAGCTCTTCGAAGCTCTTATAAGTTATTTAACGAGCTCTCTGCTGTCGTGCAAAACTAAATTCGAACTGGAAATCTGATTATGCAGAATAAGGATCAATAAGATATTTCTCTAGAACAGAACAGAACAAATTATATTCTCTATACATCTAAAACTATATCGTGCAATCTAAGACATATTAATAAACGTTCAAAAACGTAAAAAAATATTGCTGTTGCTATGATCTTAGTCACTAATGTTTTAGAATGCAACTATGTTTACCTGCAAAAACAACAACAATCTAGTCTAAAGTAATAAGAAATGACACTGCGGCGAGGAAAACGAACTCATAAAAGTTCGCCATGATCGAGAATTTAATTACTCACATCCAAACAACCCCGAGGGTGCGTTCAATTACTCGTATAACGGTAATTCAAAAAGTACTTGCTGAAAATGTCTGGTATTTTTTATTAATCACTTCGTAACTATTCGGCCCGAAAGTAGCTTTAATTAAGATAAACAGGCTATGGTAAACGTATTCAAAGATAATACATCTAACAGTGGTGTCTTGCAGCTGTTAAGCTGTTCATCGTTATTTCACAAGTCGTGTTTGAAAGTAAAGCAAATTGTTGTCAATTCACAGGAAACATAATGGAGCGACTGGGTTTCCTTGGCGGATGCCTGCTTATATATCTATCATGTACATCAACACTTGTAATTGCAGAGAAGTAAGTACAAATGTTTTTCTCCTCACTAACTTATTACATAAAATGATTTATGTGCAGGGCTAGGTATTCTTAGTTTTGTATCGAGGACACTCCGAGTACCCTAAGAGTGTTATTAACTTCAGTCCACAGATAGGCAAATTGATCCGCATGCTATCTTGTTTTCCTTGATCCAATGTGACCGTTATGCTTATGAAGACCGTTACATTTTATTATCAACTTTACTAAATACATGTATACATGAAGTAAGTGCCTATCCAAGTGAACCTCAGTGATTAACGATGCCGTTATGTATAAGTGCTTTAATAAGTATCACTCATTAATCGCCTTGTCATTTTTTCAAGGTCACTTTAGGATAACTATTCTGAATTAATGTCTAGATGCGTTGGATGTCATAAGCTACTTGTACACCATTCTTTCAAAACTGCACGTATATAATATCACAAAAGTTAGGCATTGGGAAGACAAAAAGTGTAACCTTTAATTTTGCTATTTGGTGTATTTATTCCGCCTTTGTTAACAGTTCTGTACGCTTTGGCTCAAATTAAGGTTTAGCCTTAATGGGAGGTTACTCTAATGTATATGCGCACATTCTAGAGAAGGAAAAATCATAGCATATCAAATTAAAGTACGAATGTGGAAATAATGTTATTGAATGAGATCTATTAATGAGTGCAAAGTTTGATTTTTTAGAATCATTAAATTTTCTTTTAGCAGGTGTAAAGAAATCAAGAATAACATCTAAATGAAATATGAAAGGAAGGGAGTTCACATAAGTGTTACCAACACTTTTTCTCTAATACTGTCGTGATAAATTGTCTCTAGTATTGTATGTAATAACAAATGTGATTATAGCAAATAAATATTGTTTAAACTAAAGCCTAAAAGAGACATCAATGTGAGTCACAGATATTTTATTGAAATATTCTTGTCAGACCTTGCTTACAAACGTTATTGCGGAGGAGGACAATAAGAAATAAGAAATGAAAATATTGCCTGCCGTCGTTTACCATCAAAGTTTTGATTAATCTCAGATCAAAAATTGTTCCCTTTATCTATCTAATATGTAAATGTTTTTCACCAATAGCATAAGCTTCGCAGAAAGTTTACAAGATTTTTTTAAAATCATATTTCAGTTCCTATCTGTTTATATCTCCAAAGACTATCCGTCCAGGTCATAACCTTACAATCCAGGGGTCGTTGCTGGTCGACCCTTTAACTCCAGTCACTGTCATAGCAACACTTGAAAAAAGTAAGCCAAAACCGGATAGATTTGGTCCGTTTGGAGTTCCACGGGAATTGACGTCAACTTCAACGACACAAAGTCCGGTCAAACCGGAACCTCTCAGTACAGCCTATGCCACTTTAGCAAACAGAGAGACGCAAGATATAATTCTTTCGGTACGTTTATTCTCTATCAAATACATGTACATGTTTTTTTAACTTTAAAGTTGTGCAAAAAAAGTTAAGTTTCTTGGTTCAAGTGGCGTATAGCTTATTTAACAGAAGTAGAATTTTCAGCTATTTTTCTTTAAATGTTTTGGTAGGTACTTTATTTTCTCAACATAAAAACATTCAGTAAATGTCGTTCCGAAAGAATCTATTTTCTGTAAAACTGCATAAATAAACACATTTAGTCAAATAATTTGTAAACAACATTCGATACAGCCAATGAAATTTATTGCACCACCCACAGCAACATGTCGGCTTGTTAAAATTCCTGGACCGCGGGCTAGACACTTGTCAAAGTTTTAAATGGGTTGTTAAACATTCAATGCATGTTGTTTTTCGTTTTTACCATTTAAATGCAATTTTCCAGCGCTATTGAGTATTTACATATTTACATTTTAACACAAAAACAATGACCTTGTCCGACATTCAGTGAATTAATTTAGCTGTTGCTAAAACACAACAATCACGAGTTTCCTGTGCTTAAATAGCGAAAAATGTATGAAAGAATCAAACAATTTCATTTTTAAACAAAGTAAAATTAAATATTGATAGCATTTGAAACGTCTTCTTTTAAAGGAAATTTATTCATTTATTATTATTCTTATTATTTTTTTTTGTTTCCTTCCTTTCATTTTCTTTAACTATTATCAGAACAAAATAAGATGCAGTTCGTTACAATCATTTCGAGAAAATCAAGCATATATTCTTGAAAATGTTTATTTTCAGTTCTTGTAAATGCCTTAACTCTATTCTTAGTTATAAAAGTATAATTTGTGATAAGCCAATTATATATCAGCAAAAAAACAAAAAACAAAAAAGACTGTGTTTTTTTTTCAGATACCCGACAACTTACCGGAGGGAGACTATGCCCTGAACATTGTTGGTACGGGTGGTCTAGAGTTCGAAAACTCTACTGACCTGAGATATGACGGCAAAAGTCATTCGATCTTAATACAGACTGACAAGGCCATCTACAAACCTGGTCAAACCGGTAAAATATTGTTCCTTTTTAATCAAATATTTCAAACTTTTTTTATCAGAATTCCACACTTAAGCTGTATAACTTAAAATTGAAACTGAATAAAAGAACATTAAGAAGAAAAAGGTAGAAAAGTGGACAAAAAAGTGAAATTTGATTAAATAGCGACTATTTTGTGAACGAATGATAAAGATTTATTTTTTTATTCTTCTTGGTGAGAGGACTTAGAAAAATATGTGACTTTGTATTACACTTATACATCAGTTACGCCCTCTGGCGTAATTAAATCAATTATATTATGAAGTCGTGGTGACACAGAGGTGGTTAATTAAAAAAAAGTGACTCGTTTAAATTAACATAAAATGTCTTACCAAGTATTTCATTACTTGATTGATTCATATATTTACAGCTGAACTTACTCTGACACTATTTGTCACTGCACGGGCATGTTATTCATTACATGTCATAGTAAATGGTCTGCTAAAATATTAGTTTAAAAGACTTATTTAGTTTATCATGAATAAGACTCTAAACTCTAAGGTATTAATTTGACTGAAAAAAAATATATGTATATATACTGGCCACAACACCAATGTTTTCGCTTTGAGCAAACGTCTTTGCCTCCTGGGCCAGTTCCAATGCCAACAGTGCAGCATTGTAGAAGGCGAATACAATTCAATTTTCCCTTTTCAGTTCATTTTAGAGTTTTTGGCGTGACCCCTGACCTGAAGGTCGTTCCTGATAGGATGGATGTTGATATATATGTAAGAATAATTCTCCTTCACTTTTATTCATTTTTCAAATTAAAAGTCATAGTTTTAACTGACTTTAATGGTATATAAACGATTTCACACTGACTGAGTTCTAAATTTTAACATTTTAACTAATTTGAAATTGTAAAAATAAACATTTAAGTTTGTAAAACAAGATTTAAACGCCATTTCGTATTTCTTTCAGTGGTGTCAGCTTAGAGTTTAAAATGAACGTAACCACGCTGGGCAAAGTGGTTAATATTTTGACTGTGACTTGAAAAACTGTTTTAATTTCATTGCATTTATTTAATGATTTAGGATCCAGTTGGAAACAAAATTTTACAATTTGATGTTACTGAGAAAGACTTGATGGCAGAGGGCGGTATATTTGAAGCAGAAATGCCAATGTCGGATTCCCCTGTCCTGGGTGACTGGAAGATCAAAGTTACACAAGGGGTAAGTGGGTTATATTTGTCAGACTGCTCAAAATATCGTCATTGCATTGGTGTTGATACAAGGTGAGTCACTGGCCTCTTAACAGACTACCTTGATGTTGCAGACATTTCCGTTTAGTTTTACATTAATAAATTCGCTGGCATCGTTTTTAAATTGATTGTTTTAAAGTTCGTTTTCTGATTAATAAAAGCATAACGTTATCTCTAGCAGACGACATCTCGAGTTGCTAACAGTCTTTGTTTCTCTGCAGCGAACGACTTATTGAAGAAATCCTTCAGTAGCTGTTCTAGCAATTAACTCGCCTTATATTGCCACTTGAAAACATTGGAATGACTATGAAAACAGCAATCTAAAACGCATTGAAGTGCCAACGTATTTTACTTTTTAATATCTTTGTTTTTACAGACAGAGAAGTCAGAAAAACCATTCACTGTGGACGAATATGGTAATTCACCATTTTCTTAATTGAAAAAATGAATAATTTGTTGCTATAGTTGCCTCATGCAAATCTTTACCTTGGTTAATTATCCAAATCTCAGAAAAGTTTCATCTCTTATTTCATCTTCTGTTACACCGCACGTAATGTAACATTAGTAAACATTTTTAATAGATCTTACGAATTTTAGTTGAATTGTTTTCATGTTTTTTTCTTTCTATTCAGTACTGCCGAAGTTTGAGGTTTCGGTTGTGTTGCCATCCTTTGGAAGGACGTCAGATAAGGAATTTGAAGGAAAAGTAACAGCAAAGTAAGTGACCTACATACTTCCGCAGGCATTGCAATTAATTTGTTAAGACTTATGGATTTGGCTTTAACTTAAGTGTATATAAAATAAACAGGCCTTTCTTATATTTTTGCTTGTATCTACATTAGGCTTATATTTGTCTTATTTTTCATTTTTATACATATTATTTTCATATATGCTTTTTTCAAAACCAATTCTTTGTTTTTCAATTTTAGGTACACATACGGAAAGCCTGTAAAAGGTATCGCAGATGTTCGCATAAAACCTGAATACCCTCGTTACAACTGGATAAACGGAACAAGAGTGAAAGTGGGCAGTGATATTGAACTTCAGTTCCCAGTAAGGAAACGACAGATACTAGAAACAATCTTAAATTATACATTTTGATACTTATTTCATTAGTTGACAGTCATACAGCACTGTATGGCACTGTTTTTTTTCTTCTCTTTTTTGCGTCACAATTTTCTCACGTGAATGCATACCTTTTGTTTCACGCGGTGAAAATTTGACGGGAAATAATGCGTATACAGTCTTCTCATGTGAGAGAAATGATGATTAAGGAATGATAACGTTAGCGGTGACATTCGAGATTTCGTTAAGGCTGGTGGTGGCGGCTACGCTGTTGTGATAAAAAATACGTTGCAACTCTAAGCGACATTTGAATGGAATCTGAAAAAAACGGTGATTTCATGCAAATCCATTTTGGACATATACATATGCGAGTCAAAGTGAGTTAAGTGAGACTATTGTGTAAACATTACTATAATTGTGCTTGATTGACCGGGATTTGATGATGTACATTTCTTAAACTATAATAAGTTAAGGGATAGTACTAAAATCCGCTTCAATAAAATCAGGTGATTCATTCACCTTTCATCACCATCAACATTATCGTCGTCATCATCAAAATCATCATCACGATTATTCTTATTACATTATAAGCATTAAAGTTTTTATTATTATTATTAGATTGACGGAACCGCAAGTTTTACAGTGCCAATGAAACAGCTGAAGACCATTGAAGAATACTTGGACCACAGATATCTTTTGTTTCAAGCAAATGTTACAGAAACACTCACTGGATCCAAACTGTCCTCACCTGAAGAAAAACTGCAGTTCTTCGACAAACCGATCAAGGTTGAGTTTCCCGGTTCTCTACCCGATAACTTTAAACCTGGATTGTCGTACTTAGCAGTTGTAAGTGTCATTATAACAAATTAAATTTCATTTTATAAGAACTTATATGTACGTTTACTTAGATAGACGGAATTAAAGTTACTGATATTGTCTTAAAATGAGCCTATAATAAAATATTCTGAATAAGAATACATGTGCTGACTTATTAATGATACTGTTTATTTGATTAAAGCTTGAAAATAATAAATTATTATAACTATTGAAACAGGACGCATTATTGTTGAAAACTGACAATGAACGTTCCTTAGGCATTTCCTCAGTAAGAATGTTGATATTGACGATAAAAGTTAAAACTCCTCCGAGGAGTCCTCGAGATAATGACGCATTGAGGGATAGGCTGAAATTGATTTCAGTTTTCTACCTAAATATTCATATAAAAAGAATTTCTGATAAAACTGAAACATGGGCAGAGATATTTATTTAACCTCATGTTTGCAGTTGAAGGTGGCCGAACAGGATGATACCCCACCCACTATTCAGAATGGTAAGATCTCTGTAAATGTCACATTCTACCGACCCGTTACCACGACAACAACCACCAGCACGACCACTACCACACCAGCACCAGTTATGATCGATGGTAAGTACTCGATACTCTCGTTTTAGAGCAGGTGTTCCTGTTACTTTAATCAAAACCAAAGTACCATGTGACTACCACGTGACCTGTGTTTAGATCATAGAAACAAACTCCACGAAGAGTTACTTCCCCTAACATTTCGGTACCTGTACTGGAAGGGAAGCAACCGCTGCCTGGATATTGTTTAATCTGATACAATATGGGAAGAGGTAGTTCTGGCTTCCAAAACTTTAAATTCCGCTTTTTAAATATTTTGCTTTTCATCTGATGCGGCTTTAGCGTGTACGCTGAAGACCTAAAGCTAGGGAAGAGGTTTACAGCAAAGTAGGCCAGGTTCATTGTTTTCAACTACATCATGTACTTAACATGGTATACATTCAGGTACTTATTTGGAAGTTTAACTTGTATCGGGTCGGCTCCAACAGAGATATCGCTGATAAACATTTTTGTATCAACTTTAGAATATTATGAAAGGCTTTTCATGCACATATCTTCTTGCTCTGAAGTTTACATAAATAGGTCTGCATTTGTTGATTTCTGACAGGATACTGTTCATTTGTAAATCTGGTTGTCTACATTTTGCATATGAAGCAAATCAAATATGTATTGCTAAACCTACAGGTAAATTGGTTGAACAGCCGAGGATTGTACCCGACATCATTGTCCGGCCAGGCGGCTGGTGGTGGCCTAGGGAGGACGAGGAAAAGCAGCCGGAGAAGTTTTACACAATACCCAGTGATGGTCTAATTGAAATCCCACTTGATATACCCTCAGGCGTTACCAGGGTTGACATTTCAGTAAGACTGATATGTATTTTTTGTAACTACCCACTTCTAAATTCAGTTTAGATCTGGATATTATGGTAGCCCTCTAGCGGTTTTTCAAGGACACTTCGCAACCTTCGTTTCTTCTAAAGTACAGTTCTGTCTATCTTATCAAAGTCATAAACGTTTCAGGATGAAGTAGTACATTTACGTCACTGTCTCAGCAACAACTTAAGCTTAAAGAAATGTAAGCTTTCCTCTGCCGGTCGTCTTTTGTGCCCTTTTTAACGAGCCTGTAAAATGATAGATATCCAAAGAGACAGAGTACAACTTTTATTGAATGATATTATATCTAAAATTGTTTCAGGCTGCATATAACGATACAAGAGCTTATAAAAACATCCGAAAATCCCACTCGCCAAGTGACAGTTACCTCCAGCTTAGGTTACTCGCGGACAGACCGAAGGTACGTTCTTTTGATGAAGTCATGTGTTCAGGTGTCAGTTGCTGGATATCAACGTATGGTAGTTGATTTTTGCCATGCTATGGCGGGGCGAAAACACGAAATACAGGGCGCCAGACGGCTATTTTTACCCGTCAGTGCAACAGAAATATTTTGTGGTATTTTCATCTATTGTATACGTTTTTCTATGAAAGGGGAAGACATATCAACAAAGTTCAAGCAACATGTACCACAATTACCCTTTTTAAAGTATAAAAAGCCAAATCCAATTGGATTTGTACATAAAGTATAAGAATGTAACTAACTAAAGTAAAATGTCCTTTTAGTTCAAGGCTAGCTATCCATATCGACTAGAAAAAGAATCTCACTCCATAGCTTCATCATGGGCTCTAAGCAGTACTCAAGCCGAATGTATGGAATGAGGAATATCACTGGAGACTTTTATCCCTAGGGACTTACGCATCTGCATTTTTTCATATCTCAACATTTGTTCTTTTTGTTATCAAAAGAGACATTTTAAAAATGAAGATTAGAATATCTTTCAGTTCTTTTCCATTAACTTGAAACAGTTGCAAACGTTTTCATATCAAGGCAAAATGTCTATTTCAGCAGACTTTCTTGTTTAACATAGCAAAGAATTACATAATGTTCTTACTCTTTCGGCTTTTATCTTTTAATGTTTTAAGCGCGAACTAAAGTCTGTAATCGAGTAGATTTTGTAGTGTAATACAGCTATGATTAAATTTTGATTTATTTTCAGACAGGAGATAGAGTTGGTATGCAAGTGCGCTCTACTGACCCAGATCAGAAACAAGCCGTCTATCAGGTACGAAAATCGTAGTCGTCTAGACGCGTTGGTAGTACATTAAGTTTTCCATGGTTACATATTCTGTTTCTCTGGCTAAATCTTACTCATTTATACCAGTTGTTCAAGTTAATGTCTTGAATATGTGCAATCTGAAACATCCATGAAAATTTAGCACTGATAGACAAAAAGAACACGAGTTTACTTTACCACAAAACGAATCTACTGTGTTAGTATATACAATGTATTAGTAATTGCAGAGTATTTTACATACATGAACATACAAATGTCTTTGTGTCCTTACTCATTCTAAGTCTAAAATGGGTGCATAACTTTTTACATTTACATCATCCAAGCTAATTTTTTCTCAGATCTAATACGTAAATACAAATTCAATGTACTATCTTGTCTAAATAAGTTTTTAATTCGACGAGAATTCTGTAGGACATTAGTAGATCTGCACGTGTACCACTGCACCAAGGATACAATAGCATAGTTGAGAGATCAAATAAAACATAGAGATATTTTCTTGTAAGTCTTTCGAAAATGCAATGTTTGTTTCAGATAATGTCAAAAGGAAATATCGTTTCCACTGGCACTGTTGATCTGTTGACGGGCATTTTAAACTTTTTGGTCACGGCGGACATGGCACCAAAGGCCAAAGTCATGGTATATTACGTCAGACCTGATGGCGAAGTTGTGGCTGACGGTCTGACTTTTAATGTCGAAGGAATTTTCGAAAACCAGGTAATTTAAATACAGTGTTTATGATGATTTATCAAGTGAAAAAAGGTTGTTGTTATAAATTGGAGATTTACTATGTTTATTTCATTGAATTCTTTTGCTTTTACTTGATAAAGTCATAGAAGCAACCTTTTGACAATATTAAGTGCGACACAAAACTGTACTGTGAAGTTGTTGGGCGCCCCAAAAATGGTGCAAACAACAACTTCGTGTGAAGACCAGTATTAACACATTCAGTGTACCTTTTGTACTTATAAATAGTGGCTGACAATTTCATAATGAGTAATAATCTATTCAACATCATTCATATTTACATTGAGTTTCGAAGATGAAAAATAAATGAGTACTCCAAATGTTAGGGCATGTCTCTTTGAATTAACTGCCACAGCATGTTCGGCATGTTACTGTCTGAAACGATATAGACATTTTTTTTCTGCAACTAAAAAAATAAATTTCAATTTCACAGGTGTCAATCGATTTTGACAATCCTCAAGTGAAACCTGCTGACAAAATTAGGCTGACAGTCAACGCTGACCCAGGGTCAAAGGTCAACGTCTTGGCGGTAGACAAGAGTGTCCTTCTCTTGAAATCTGGAAATGACATCACAAAAGATGACGTTAAAAAGGAGTTGGAGGCATACGATTCCAGTAGTGGGGGTTTCTTCCCATGTGGCTGGTTTTGTTTGCGATGGCCAATGCCAGCTAGCGGAGACGACGCGCACGATGTTTTCAACGTAAGCAACTCGCAATTACCCTCTTCAGCTTCGGTGAAAAATGCAAACATGTAATATATTATGATGAATGTAGTCTGCTAACGTTAATCTTATTGAATATTTCTTTGTCACTCATATAGGGAGAACCTGTTTTATGTATGATCTACGTATTTTGATAAAGTAGCGGATTTTCATTTTTTCAACCACACCAAAACGGCCGTACTTGGTGTCACAGAACTCCTTCTTTGAATGGAAAAATAATTTGTTTTCGTTTAGGCCTGCGTTCAGTGACTTTTTCCCACCACAAATACATAGCTTTATTTGACCGACATATCTGCAAAGTTATATAAATTTTTAGTAATTACATGTTCTCTTTTCCCCCAGAATGCTGGACTAGCATACATTACAGATGCCCTGATATATGACCATCAGGAACGTAAGTCTCAGATTTTTTATATACAATCAATGACAGCTAATAATAGATAAATTCAAACACCTTGATCGAAGTTATTCCACCTTAGATAGCTGTCTTGTAATCAAACTTACTTGCGAATGATTCATTTAATTTATGTCGAGCTTTATTCAAAATCTCTGTGTGTTGTAAGATTTACTAATTCGTGAGGTTCTTAGACTGTTTTCATCCACTCTGCCGACTGACTCGGTGGAAAAAAACTATAACTGAAATACTGTTTAATACTGTTTGATAAAATAAAATGTAAAAAAAGGTACAAATAAAGTAATATCAGCTTTTACGTAACATGTTTGCAATGTTAGAGATCAGACCCATGCCAATGCCGATGTTCAGGTCTATGGCTGTGCCTGCGATGGCATTTGGTGCAGCAGTAGATTCAGCCCCAGCCCCTTCAGTATTGACACCTGTTCAACGGGTTCGAAAACTCTTTCCGGAAACTTGGCTTTGGAAAACAAAAGTTACTGAGTATGTTGTATAAGATTTACACAAAGGGGCACGGAAGTTACATGGCTATGTTGGTGTTTGTATCCCTATATGCGATGTTATACTAACATTTGTATAACACATTAAGACTAAAAATGGATCTTGTCAAAATCGCTAAACAAAAAAGCACATGTCATGCCACAATAGCCATGCATTACAATCTGCTTCAAATTTTCATTTGACTTTAGTTTTAACGAGAACGTATCCCTGTACAATAATATTACCTTGTTTGTTTCACCGTTTTCACATTCCTGTCGCAACCAGCTATCTACGCGATGCCAATGCATTTTTCTAACGACAACACATCCATGGATCATGAAAGCAACACTGGCAACGCCACCGTTACCACCAATTCCAAACCAATCTGATTTTCAACCCGTTCAACATATCCGAAAACGATTTCCAGAAACAGTGGCTTTGGAGTTCACAGAGCAACGCGTATGTCACACAAATCAAACACACATTTTTAAAAACATACACATCTGCAATATATGTAATACATTAACACATTGTATATGTGCTGTTGTGCGTAGGGGCATAATTGTGTTTTATTAACACATGCTGTTCTACCATATCTTAAATTTGCTTTTATATATGTGTACAAATAAAAATATCTATAACAGCGTGGAGAGGACCCGTGCCCATGATGATGGCAAGAGGTGGTGGGGGAGGGAGAATTGCTTTTGCGGCGGCAGAACAAAGGGGTCCAGTACTGGAAAGAAAAGCTATGAAGTCTGCTGAAAGAGTTAGAAAACTATTCCCAGAAACGTGGATGTGGCGGTCCCAGAGATCCCCGTATGTTTGCTAGTATCAGCTGCTGGTTGAAATATGTTATCACATTATACATTATGCCTCCTTGTGTGTGTATGTTGCATTTGTGCACACAAACTGCAGATATGTGTCCAGACATGCGACTGTTTGCAGATATTTGTATTTGTATAACTTATCAACATATGGTAGCAAATGTCTACCATTATGTTCTCATTTGTCTAATCATATTGTGCAGATATCTGTCAGCATGCATGCTTGAAACAAACAGACATGCAATATACAGATATGTGACAGCGCATAAAACCTATGGTTTACCTTGTCTCTTTTTCTATTTATGTTTGTTTTGTCGATAGAGGTGAGAATTCGGTTTAATGTCTGTACACGTATCTGCTGGTAGACATGCTTATTTCTGTGCACAATTTAAAAATATCTGCCAGTTTTCGTTTTATATTAACACTAAAACACCTATAAGATTTCCAAAGCCAAGATGCCGGTGAGTTGCTACTAGCTCAGTATAATCACTTTTTAATTGGGAATAATGCCATGTGTATTAACACAGCACTGTACGCTGAGCCCTTTGATATGATGGTTGACGATATGGTAATGATGGATGCAGCCCCGATGGAAATGATGGCAGTGAGCAATTCGGCCATTGGCAATGTTCCAGACATTTCAGCTCTTAAAAAACCGACAAGAGTACGCAAGCAATTTCCCGAAACTTGGCTTTGGAAATCTCAAGATGCTTTGTATGTCCTTTGAAAGAAAACTTTGTATATTAATTAAATAATATAAATGAAAATATTGCATGTACGTTTTTTTCTGATAAGCAAACTTATATTTGATATCCCTGTTTTTGAAATTAAGCAGCGAAAAAATATTTTGAAGAAAAGTTTAAAAGTATAAAACATAAGATTAATGAATTACACGTGACTACATATATGTACTTAAAATTTCATGTATATATATAGGGTCTGTCAGTAGTTTTCAAGCTTCATAATAAATAAAATACTCTCAAAGTCTTAAGTTATATTTCTTGCATAAAGTTTTAAATATTATTGCAGGGCAAACGGAACGGTTGTATTTGAGGATACTGTACCTGATACGATCACATCTTGGATCGCGACGGCCTTTGCAGTGCACCCTTCATCTGGCCTCGGTATATCAGAGTCATCTGCAACAGTACGTAACAAAAGATGTTTTTAGAGATGAAAACAGAACGTAATTTAGTCAATTTAAAGAAGTGAATATATTTTATTAAGTTTCCTTTGCAGAAGAATTTATGGCAAATAAATTTTGTCCGACCTTGCGTCAACTTTGCTAGTACACTCCGTTATTGTTAAAGGCCAAAATAAATTACATTTTTTTTTTTGCAAAGCAAAACGTGTAAGAATTCTGATTTCTTGTATACAAATGATATATTGTCCTTGTGAATTCCTCATTTATTGCTTTTTTTTGCAGTTGAAGACATTCTTACCTTTCTTTGTGAGTCTACACATGCCGTATTCAGTGGTTAGAGGAGAGAAAGTTGTTATTCAAGCAAATGTCTTTAACTACAGTCCTTACCCGTTGTTCGTAAGTAGCATTTTTATACAAACAGACTGAAATACGAAACAGGATGTAATTACATTGTCATTTTATTTTCAAAACACAAAATTAATGACTTAAAATACTTTGTTGCATTTTACGATATACCAGCAATTTTAGTCAACTTTTGTCTCTAACTAGAGTTTTCAAGCATATGTGTTTGTTTTCCTTATGTGAAATAAATAGTGATCAAAGTTAATTGTGACAAAACACTTATATTATTATATGCACAGACTTGATAATTTAAGGCTAACCAGGAATCATCCTAAAAGCTACAATATATTTCTATATAAATTATGAGTGTCGAACATAGTATGTGCGAATTAATATGAATTCTCATATCTAAAGTTTTTGACATAATTTAGAGACTGAAATAGTGACCCTAAACAGCTATATTTGCTGTTTTGCATAAAATTGCTCAGACAACTTTTTTTTATAATTCAGGCATATGTGTTGTTGAAAAAAAATCCAGACTATGACAACATTCACATAACATCATGGTGGACCAATTCCTACTCGGCAGACGTTGCCAGATTTGTCAGAGTAAGTGAGATATTTTGTTTGTAAAAAGTTTCTGTAAAATAAGCACCATTTCAAAGGCTTGAGATTGGTATATACTGAATTTTAAAAAGGAGGCTGAATATTATGAAAGATGAAGTGAAATGTTCTCATTGGCATTTGATATAAGTAGACAGACACATTGTGTTATTCTCCAGACCCTAAATTTGAATCTTTAATTGAAATATTCAATTACTTATTTTCAAATATGAACTTAAACGCTAAATCATGAAGTGTTAATACAAAAACGTACAAAAATGATTTACCAGCAAAAATGAAACCAGTTTTATTTTAACATCCTGCAGATGATTGTATCAAATGTGTACTTATCGTACTTGCAGATAGATCCCGACGGAGCTGCTGCAGTGTACTTCCCTATTATACCAAAGAAAATCGGGAAGATTGACATTCAGGTCCATGCCCAGTCACTATATGCTGCCGACGCCCTGCAGAAACAACTACTTGTTGAGGTATATTGGTATAAATATTTCATTTAGAAGGTCATTATAGCTACAATTTATTTTGTTTAGAATTGCTTGTAATTTATGAGCAGCGTCAGTTTAAATATTAAAGAATATGAATTTTGTGTTATTACAGTTTGTAATATTTCTAAGGTAATAACAAAACTTGGAAAATCAATAATAGACATAAAACAAGCCGTAACAGATCTAAAACAAGCAATAGCAATGGTGGGCCTGCTTGGCTAAATAAATCAATTAGATGTTAAAATATCATCACTACAAAAATTATACCTAGTCAGTGTATTCTTATCATCCGTATAGAAAAAACTGCGTGTTTCCTATTGTAATCATCTACGTATTTAAAATATTCTTTGTAACCGGCAGTTTACAATCAGGTACAAATATTCATTGTAACCGGCAGTTTACAAACAGGTACAAATATTCTTTGTAACCGGCAGTTTACAAACAGGTACACATATTCTTTGCATTATCCGTTTACCGTTCTTTACAAGTATACTCTTTTCTTACCCAGCCTGAAGGAACACCGAAAGAGTACAACGTTCCAGTAGTTGATTGATCTCAAACAGACCCCAGACTTCACAACCAAAGTGCCGATTTCGTTCCCCCCTGCAACAGTAAAAGGCTCCGAAAGAATTCGTGTTACTGTAATAGGTAAAGACTAACATATATATAGCTTAACACTTGAAGATATATTGTTACCTTTGGAATATAACAAATTCAATGAATTTAATGAGTTTTAATCTTCAATTAAATCAAATCAAGATATTTAATATCAAATCTTAGAGTAAGTGATTTAATACGTGTTTAAAATTATTTCATTTTTTCAGATTATGTAATGTTCATAACTTTTATCAGAAATTTAGGCCATTTACGATAAAAAAGTCACATTTTAAGTTAATTCTACTGCTGAGGCTTCCTGTGCCTTTCACGTTTCACGCCTACTGTTCATTAGAAAAAGTGTTTCGCATTCAGTAATACAAAATTGTACACATTTGTCTTGAAGGCAACTTATGTTAATGTTACATGTAAAAAATGATTAAGGTCGCACTGTTTGCTATTTCAGGTGATCTTATGGGACCAAGCATCAATGGTCTGGACAAGCTTCTCAAGATGCCATATGGATGTGGTGAACAAAATATGCTCAATTTCGCTCCAAATATTTTCGTAACTGAATATCTTACGACCACGAACAATTTAGACCAGGCAACATTTGAAAAGGCCAAGAACTACATGATTAAAGGTAACCTTCAGTTTTTCATATTGTATACTGGGTTTAGTCCCTTTCAAACAAAGACCGTGTAACCATCAGCATTATTACTTAAACGACAAACTAATGCTCAAGACGCTTGAATTATTTTATTGATGTAAGCATTAAAATTGATTTTGATTTGTACTGACCTGTGATCATGATTTCTCGCCACACTCAATCTTTTTATTCCATTTTTATACTTGTATGATTTAGTTAAACGTTTATTCTTTTAATCTAATAACTAAATATTCAAGACAACGCCCACGGCCACCTCAGTTTAGAGCCATGTTTTAGTAATACTGAAATTTAAAAGCTCGTGAAGTACAGAAAAAATATGTACAAGGTATGTAATATGAACTATAAATTCACAGCGTTTTTTTCAGGTTACCAGCGTGAGCTTACATACCAGCACCCTGATGGTTCTTTTTCTGCATTCGGTGAGAGAGACGATTCTGGAAGCATGTGGTAAGCATTTGCTTTGTCCGATTATTTTTTCGGAGACGCGTCTGTCTTTGAAAGAAACATCGAAACCTTTTGCAAAGTACTGACACTTTTCACTCTATGATCAGGTCTTTACTTTGATTCAATGTTTCTTTTATTTGAGAGTATAAATTCTTGAAGAAAGAATTGGTTTGACACAAAAGTGCCTTTGAAATTTCTTTGAAAAGTTCTTTGAAAAGTTCTTTGAAAGTTTGTATTTTCTTAGATATTTCTGTACATGAAATAATGAGCTTTCTTACCTCTTACTGTTACAGGCTGTCTGCATTCGTTCTGAAATCATTCGTACAGGCAAAACCATATATATTTATTGATGATGAAATTATCAAGAAGACTGTTGCTTGGATACTGAAACATCAGAATACAAATGGAACCTTCCAGGAACCTGGTCGTGTCCTTCATAAAGAAATGCAGGTAAGTCCAATGATGATAAAACTCTGCAAAATCTTCCTCTTTATATTTATTTTGTTACTTAAAAATATCTGGTTCCTGTATTATTAGCATAATTCCTTGAAAGAACATGAAGACAACTTGATTCATTGAGACAGATAGATTTATGGACACGGGTTTATTGAGACGGATGGATTTATAGAGACGGGTTCCTGTTTATTTAGATAGACGGATTTATTGAGACAGATGAAAAACGAAATGTGCAAACATTTGCGTTTTTAGGTTTATTTACCATTTGCAAAGGCTTTGCATTTGACTCAAATTAATTTAAGAAGAAAAAGTAACATACAAATTATGAAAAATGCAAAATAGTAACATGAGAATATACTTATTTTAGGGAGGTTCAATAGCAGGAGAAAGGTCTCTGACTGCATATGTGCTGGCAGCCCTGTTAGAAGCTAGAGTAGTTGCAGGGGTGAGTATGATTCATTCCGTTACCTGTTTAAATCTTTAATATTTATTACCTTTTTGTGATTGCTTCTGTATCTATAAATCTACTCTTCTGTATCGTATTTTGTAGAACACCTACAAATGATATATATAAGGAGTTTGTCTGTATATTTCCTCGCCTCGCCGACATGACTTTCTGAAAACGAAAAGGAAACGGCGAAATAAAGACATGTTGAACTGAAAAATTGTTAAAACTAAACTCCTTGAATATTTTAGGTTGACACACAAATAAATGAGGCAGTATCATTGGCAACAAAGTTCTTGGAAGATGAACTGCCCTTGATGAGTGATGTATATGAACTAGCTATATCAACCTATGTACTGACCCTAGCTGGCAGCCCTCGTGCTAGAGAAGCAATGGACAAACTGCAGTCTCTGGCCTCCATTGAAGGTTTGTACATCAGTATGTTGACAATGATTATAGCTTTCTTTTTTCTGTATAAAGTAGGACACGAATTAAAATTAATTGTTTTCAATTAAAAAATACGATGATAAAGGTTGCTTAGTTACGTTTCTTTTTCTTGTCATCTGACTATTAAAGAATCCCATGTTTGAGGCTAAACGTTTCTGATATTCAAACCTTTATACTGAATTCATTTTGATGCTTCTACAATAGATAATGAATTCACATTTGTTCAATATTTTAAACGTTTTCCTTCAATAATCAGAATGAAAGTAAACATTGATCATCCATGTTGGTTTTAGGTGGCATGAAGTATTGGAAGAAAGCTGATACAATAGCAAAACCTGACCTTAACCCCTGGGAGAAGGACAAGGGTAAAGCCCTGAATGTTGAACTGACCGCCTACGGCTTACTGGCCCTTGCCGCCGCCGATAATAGAAATGATGGACTTCTTGTTCTGAAGTGGCTTACCAGTCAAAGAAATCCCGAAGGTGGTTACTCCTCCACACAGGTTTGTTCTCTTTCATATACAGTTTCATCGTCGGTGACCCCCGGTACATATTCCGCACAACTACATTATGTACCGTGGGATAATTGACTGCTGATTATTCGTTTTCATGAATATTTATTAGCAAAGGGATGTAACTCTTCGTCGAATGAGATGCCGCATTACAAATAGACACTCTTCAGTGTGGAGAGTAGGCATAATGACAAGTTACTGAAAATAGACGTATTTCCCAGGATTTAAACATAGGCGCGGAAGGCAAATTGTAACAAGTAATTACATTGGCTGAGATTCCGCAAGGGAAATCTTACGGAAACCAATGAAAGTAGGTAATGAATTATTCATGAGTACGAAATTTTACCAGCCAATTGTCCCACGGTAGATAAATAGAGTGAAACGGAATGGATCGAACGTGGGTTTCCGACGATGATACAGTTTGAGTCTTATGTTGATATCAACACCTTATAATTTCAAGAATATCTTTTGGTGTCAATTATTACGTCTAGCGCGGCCAGTTCGCCCTATTGCAATCGCTTCTGTATTTTCTGTGAAGAAGTCCATTTGAAATCCACTCTTGAACAGAAATATCTGTATCAACATAACTCATGCGTGGAACGTAGATTGATATGTACAAGAAGTAATTTGTAAATCGGGGATTTATAATTTTTATATGGATTTATCCTCCATAATGTTTTTGAAAACCTTTCAGGAAGTTTGATAGGCCAAAATACTTGAGATTTTTTTCTGATGGCTGATAACAAACTAGTAAAAAATGAGTAATATTCATAAAATCATTGGCTGTAATATTAATGAAAACGTCTCCTTGTGCAAAAATGCAGTCTAGAAGTTTTACTGAATCATGATTTTTATATATTCACAGGATACGATAGTGGCTTTACAAGGTTTGGCAAAGATGGCGTCTTTAGTGTACTCAAAAGATTTTAATGCTGACGTCACAGTAACTGGACCAATCGAATCAAATCTTAAACAACAGTTTAAGGTCAACACCGATAACGCTCTGGTCCTACAGAATCGAGAGGTAAAGATGTTTCCTGTCTTATGGTCGTATATGAAAAATAATGTATTCGAAGTTTTTTTTATATTTTATACGCATTTGTAAGGGTGTAAGCATATGGACAGTTTACGCAGACTACAAACATATGTGACTCACAGCTGCAACTGTAGAAACATTCACAACGTGGGAAGATTATGTCAGGTTGAAGCTTACATCTTCACATAGCCCATTTTCCTTTTTTCAACCCTTTTACTTCTGTTTAAGTGAACAGTTCTTTACTCATGTAAAAGTCGTCTGCTTCTTTTCTTTATCTTCCATACAATCTCTTTCACTAAATAAAATGTTTCGACTGCCGAAATGTTCCGCACCTCATAACTGGCTTGGAAACGCTGACTACTGATGCGCTTTTGAATCATTTAAGAATCCGTAATTTTTTATTTTACATTTTAAAATCAATTCTTCTTATCATATTTTGTTACCATTTTTTATTTCACTTTAGCTTCCCACTGATATAAGCGAAGTGAATATTGCTGCTAATGGAACAGGACTAGCTTTGGTAGAGGTAAGTTGTTTTGTGATGGAAAACCCTCGTCTTTGTTAAGTTCGGAACATAACATTATCATCATTTATTATACTAAGCAAAGATGAAAACTTTGGTTTAATCGTCTTAGCGAGTTAAGAGTGATGGTCAACAAAAAAAAAAGAAAAGAAAAAAAAGGATAGGGCTTTTCTGAAGAAATCAAAGCTATGAAATAGTGAATGCTTATTTTTGCTTATTTCACTAATAAATTCTTGAAACAGATAATATTTAGGAATTTCTGAATTTAGGCTCAAAGACTTTATATTTACAAGTTTAACGGTAACAAGGACAATTGCTCTGGATTGGTTATGTCTATTAATTCATCAAGGGCTAAAAGTTATTTTAGTCGGAAGGTGGGTGTCAAATTTGATTAAGTTGTCCTGAATGTTGAGACGTTCGACAAAAGTCCATTGAGCTAGAAAGACTTTGTTTGTAGTATGGTATTTTCAGTTTCGTATCACCTTCAAGACATATATTCACATACATTGTTTATGTTTATTCAGGTTAGCTGTGTTTTATAATATTGACCGAGATGACGACAAGCCAAGTTTTGATTTGAAAATCACTCTTCCAGAAGAGTCAATAAACCACTTTGTTGTTGAGGCTTGCACAAGGTGAGTTGTCAAGCTAGAAATGTCAAATATAGATATAAACAGTATGTTACTGTTGAATATCTTGGGAGTTATTTTGCGGTTTTATATTATCACCGTTGCGTTGTTTAAAATCTATGACGTCAGAAGCAATGCAATTTATACTATTACCATTTCTATTCTCATTCAGTATAATTTCTATTGCCTAAAAATTCCGACAAAACATAAAACGGATAGAATATTGATGAAAGACAATGATCAGTAATAAGTTTCACAAACACTGCTTTTTTTTTAAATTTCGGTACTGTAAGTTTAGCTTATGTTTATTTATTTCATATCGACCGGGAAACAAGTTTTTGCATTTTTCTTAAATACTGCTTTATGACTGCTTTCTGGACGCCGTAATTGGAGATTACAAAAAGTCCCTGTTGGGATTTGAAGTAGCGACCTCCGGATCGGGAGCCCGGCTTTCTAACTCGCCACTATACATGTATCTAGGTATTTCTTTCTGTGTTTCAGTTTCACTTCCCTCTAATTTACGGCTTTATACGAGATTATTATGATAATTTCAGTTACTTGAAAGAAGGGGCTACAGGAATGTCAGTAATAGAGATAGGTTACCCGTCTGGATTTGTAGCGGACAAAACTTCCCTCAGCAAATACACGATGCTTAAGCGAGTAGAAGATGGGGACAGAAAAGTCGTTCTTTATCTGGACGAGGTACGTCATACATTTGATACATTTTTCTTCAACACCATGGCGATAATATATTAAGAAGAAAGAAATTTGGGAAAATAGACGATTTCTGTGTCAGATGGGTATTGTCATGTGTAAGAGTTATAAAATATTTTGTTCTTTTATAGATCGGGAAGACGGAGATGTGCTTCCGGGTACCAATGGAGAGAGTAGGCCTTGTTGCTGGAGCCCAGCCTGTTCCTGTGAAGGTTTATGATTACTATGAGCCAGGTACCAGTATTTGTAATATTCTTGTATACAATTCCGTGCTCGTTAAAGTCAAAGAATTGTTAAGACTCCATTGAAATCATTAAGTTTATGCGAAAGGGTCGTTTAAAGTGTGACTGATCAAGGAACTGTACTCTTTTATCGCAAACACCTACCAAAACTTGTCAAAGCAAAAAAAATATGTTAAAAAACAATTTTACATTCAAAACAGAGTGCTGTTTACTTTATTGTATATTTTGGAAAAACAACTTGCGTTAGATAATGGAGTGACTTGCGCGAACATTTACTAAAACTGCATGTTTCAAAGTATTAAAAGATTATCTTTTTTTAATGTTGATACATAAGAACACTTTTATTCAAAAAATTATTTTTCTGTCCTTTTATATTTTTGTTTTACTTTCAGCTGATCAAGTGACGTCATTCTATGTGCCAGAAGCGTTACGTACCTCCGGCGTGTGTGACGTATGCGGACAAGAGTGTGACTTTTGTCAAGAAAAACGTAGACCATGGGTAGGTATTGCCAGTTAATAAGTGTTTGTAATAGGTAATGGAAAGGTTTTGTTAAAATGGTATACTCATGACACTAAATATTAAGTTAGATTTACTTGCTCTACCACAGCTTTCTTAAGCAACTTGATATTTAATATATTAATCCGACATTTTATAACTTTGAAAAAAAACACGAATGTGTATTAGTCTGCTATGTTTCGAGTGAGCTTCCGTTGTCAAAGATGTAAGACTTACAAAAAAGTTTTGTGTGTGTGTTTCTAATGGCTGGTTCGAGCCTCGCTACCGACATGGAAGTTCTTGACATGAATAGCGTCTCTATGATAACATCATAGCAGTAACATGAGCTTAAATACAATTAAATCAGAGTTTCTACTTTTAAATTTTAGTGCATTTTTTAAACATTTTTTATGATTTTCAGTGGAAAAGTTAGATTTCTTCCAAAGTGAAATTCAACAATGACGTCACTTCCGTTAAATGCTGTTCCAGACCAAAAACCGTGAAGCATATTGTCGGTTTTATTTTTGACAGAGCTGTTTACTTGTTTTATGTGAAATTAATTTTAAATGTGGACATCAAATCGTAGAAAGGTCATACACAACTGTATCTGATCGAGACACAATTAGTAATATATGTTATATACATTCCAAAGGACTTTGTTTTATATGTTTGTACACAAGCACATTGGAACATCCTCATTTATATGTGTAGATGCTAGGAATTTTAATTCTTGCTTCATGTATGTTATTTGTATAAAGTTGCAGCTTTTATATATTTGAATAGTTTTAAATGTAAATAATTTTGTCTTATCTGGTAATTTTAAAACATTTTTCTACTTTTTGTTTCATTTGATAGATTGCCTAGTCATGTTTTGTGTTACAATTAATAGAATTTATAGCATTTTGTATGAAATATTGAAAACAATACAGACATTTTGTGTTATTTTATTTTCACCAATAGTTTTAGTTCACTACAACCTATATTGTTGTGATGTAAATGTATGTGGAAAAAGAAATGCCAGCAAACCTTGAAATCCCGAAATCGATAAAACCAGATGACATTTCCCTTAGTAAGCTTGATTATTATGGTGTCACCCCTACCGAAAAGCTTAACGAGACATTTCTACTATTGTACATATTAACTCGGTGATTCCTTATCCTATGTGCCTGGCACGAGGTAGATTTATATCTCCATGACTTTGTATAGACAGTTTCGCTCATTAAGTGTATTGATAGCACCAACAAGCCTTACAACATAAATGTGAAATTCTAGATAAGTAACAAGGCTGGTGCCCTGTCTAAATACTGTGATGCATCATGTGAACACATTAACAGAAAGAAAAATGTGCACCTGTTAGAGAGTATTTCGTATTTCGTTTTCACTCTAAACGTATTACTCCCATATATAAAGAAATCTATCAAATGATACTTAAAATTACGTAAGTAGTGTTACTGATGTAGCCGGACGTCAAACCTGCGACCATTTACATACCAATGTACACTGAAATGTTTCTTCAAACGTTTGTAGTATTTAGAGCAAACTTGAATCTGAATTCTTTGAGTGAAAAGATTCGCACCAGCATCAAGTTTCTAAGCACCGATTTTATAATGAAAAGTTCGAGAAATTTAAACCCGTTAGCCATGGATTATCCTTAGCTTGAAATCTATTGTAAATTGGCAGTAGAAACTTAATACCTTCCTTGATTAAATTGCCAGTTATTTCTTGTAGGTGCATTTCGAGACTAACACTTACTCCCTGGTTACTTGAAAGGTTACCACGGAGGCCTTGTAAACATAATCAATTCCAAATTAGTTATTTTCACAGCAGATGACATAAATACTGACATAGGTCCTATAAGACATTATCATGGCCTTGAATTCGACCTTGAGTCATTGACTTCTTATCTTTCACTATCAGTACATATGTTAAAATTCAAACCTTTTGGTTTACGTATATAACGCATATATAAATTCAGATCTGAAATCAACTACGGTGGATAAACACAATAGCTACATATTGTTCAGTTTAGAAAAATGAGTATCTTACCATTTCTTGTAATTTCTTTGTGTCTGTCGACTGTACTGGAAGCAGCTACGTTGTATGAAGAGCTGTCGATACTGAACGCAACCACACTGCTGAGTCTTGTCGATAAAGCCGGACTGTCGTCTGCTCTGAAAACCGGAGGTAAGAATGATCCAACGCTAGTGACACTTTTGTTTCATCATGACTTTGGAATCTATCTGAGAATTTCTTTAGGGTTCTATACAATTTTATTTAAGATGACGATAAATGCACAATGATTATTTAAAAAAAGAAGGAAAAACTTCTAAAAGATTCTTAAAAATTTCTACAAAATACGAAATGAATCGAGCGAGTATGACTTTATACACACGAAGTCATTTAAAGCTTGTGTAATCAGATTTACATTTCTAGAATACACATTATTTAAAGTATCAGGTGTTTCTTTTACTATTAGTTGCTAGTGAGGTAAACTTTCAACAGTTTATGTCAATTTGGCAGGAAACACTTACAGTTGATTTAGCTCATGCAAGTCGTATACCTTCAAAAGCCTTGAAGAGTAATTTAATTTGTGTATCTAGGAAACTACACCTTACTTGTCCCGACGAATCATGCCTTTTCTAAAATACCGGACACCGATCTTGCCGCTGTCAGCAATAATCACCAACAGCTTGTAGAAGTTATCAAATATCACATGATCAGCGGTATACATCTGAAACAGGAGTTTCTCTTCGGGAGACACTATTTCTACAACAGTACTAACGGTCACGTGATTCGAGTTTACAGATCTGCGGTATGTATCCCTTTTGAAATATTTAATCCCAAGTTGTCTATCATCAAGTAAACAAAGAATTCTTCTTTTTTTAATAAAATCTGTTTAAACATTCAATGAAATTACTCAGATTACTGGGTATTTACCGTGCCATGTGACAAAGAATGAATTGTATAAAAGGGCGTATTCAGGCAGTACAAGGATATTTATATATTTTGAAACATTCATAATTATAATTATTATTATTATATTTATAATGGTCCGCAACTATGACTGTTCTCGCCACGCCATGTTTAACGTGGTTCCAATTTTGATCGTTAAATTTTATCTCTTTTCAGAGTGGTACTCATTTCAATCAGGCGACGGCGACAAAAACTGACATAAGAGCATCGAACGGTGTTATACATCTTATTAACACTGGTACTATATCAATTTTGAACACTTTTCCTGTTTCTTAAGCTCGGGTTGCAACTATAGATACCCATTATTTCGTCATTTTTATGAAAGATGCGAGATCAGCAAATTTAAAAAAAAATTACCGTGTTCAATCATTATTTCCTTTAAGAAATAGAATGTCATAAACTTTTATACTTACCTCTTGAAACAAAATTAGGGTTACCATTCTGCATTAAGAGAAATATTTTTAATATAAAAATGTTGCGTGTTGTGTGAATATTTCTGTATGTGCTTAAAGATTAGATTTTTTTTGTTCTAGTCCTCGATGTTCCTGAAGGGACCGTTGTGGATATTTTAGGAAACAAGGCCTACAATATCTCCAAGTTTTTAGGTCTAGTTCAGAAAGCACACTTAGACGTAAACTATGCAAAACCAAGTAGGCCTTTCTTTTTCCTATATTTCATCAATTGTAATTGTTTTATTTAATTAACAGTAACTAGTTTGATACAAAAGTATAAAGGTATTCGTTTCTGTTGATATTTTCTATTTTGAGTTTGTCTATATAAAATCGGACAGAGTAACGCTGTAAGGGGTACTACCATGTGTCTAAATTAAATTTTCAGTGATTAAAATCGTATTTGATAAGGGTCTCACAGTGACACAAAGCATTATGCAAAAATGATATGTTAACAAAAATAAATGAAAATAGATTTAAAATCTTAACCGTTTGTCAAAATGAAAATATCTAAATTTTACAAATATAATGAATTTATTGTATTATTATAAGCATCTCATAATGTTTGAAAAGTCTTCACTTTTCCCCCACTTATATACAGTAATTATCACAGACTTTCCATTATTTCCAGCGGGTATTAACAGATACACCGTTTTTGCTCCGAATGACGCCGCAATAGATGCCCTATCGCCGGCAACTTTGCAGGCCGTCTCTCAAGATACTACAAACCTAAGACGTAAGTGGTAGTCTTAAGCATAATGTCTCCTGAACTTTATTATCCAGTAATTTAAGATATTCTGTATATATAAACTGTAACAGTTAATATTATTCATCTACAAACCACATTCAGATTACCCAGTAACCGTTTTGGATTCAATATCAAAGTTATCAAGTAAAAATGCCAGATCCGGATCGGGATCGGTCCATGCGACAGAGTTGGGTTGAATCGGCTTGCTATTCAGCGAGTATCATCACACAATGATCTGTGAACTATGTTTGTACTGGCATCATTCTTGTTTCAGTGTTGATAGAATATCACGTACATTCGGGGACAATGCACGCTGCTACGCTGGCGAAGCGACACTACATAAGTACAACAGTTCCGGCACATAATATCACAGTCACTACAAACACAAGTAACCTCCAAACTTTATTTTCTCGTTTTCAGGCTGCTATTTTTTTCTCACAAAGTATTTTGACTAGTTATTGGAACATATAGAAGTATTTCTAGGTCGTCATTGGTACAGGATTTTTATACCATCACTTTGAATATACTCCAATAAGTAATTATTATGTGGTTGGAGTTAATTACTTTTAATTGTTAAGTCATGGCTTGTAAAATCAGTTAAAATAATCACACTCCAAAAGTTAAGTCATGGCTTTGAGATCTGTTCTTATAATATTAATTAAAAGTAATCAAACTCTTATACATATTTCAGACGGTGATATCACCCTTAACAACATGGCGCGAGTCACCTTCACAGACATAGAAGCTGAGAATGGTGTGGTCCATATTATAGATCATGTTTTAATGCCACAGATTCTTCAGCCTATCATTGGATAAAAACCTACCATAATGTCCATTATACAAGTTGTTAATTATTAAAACGTAAAACTTTATTTTTATTTTTTATTATCATTGGAAACAACCCTCCATATGATTCAATATACAAGTTGTTAATTATTAAAACATTACATTTTGTCTTGTAATGTCATTGGACAACAACCATTCACAATGTCCATTGTACAGGTTGCCAATCATTTGAACGTTACACTCTCTTGTATTGTCATTGGAAAACAACCCTCCATAACATCCATTGTACAAATTGTCAATTATTATAATGTTACACTTTGTTTTGTGATATCGTTGGACAACAACCCTCCATAATTTCCATTGTACAGGTTGCCAATCATTACAATGATACACTCTCTTGTATTGTCACTGGACAACAACCCTCCATAATGTCCATTGTACAAACTGTCAATCATTACAATGTTACACTCTCTTGTATTGTCACTGGATAACAACCCTCCATAATGTCCATTGTACAAATTGTCAATCATTACAATGTTACACTCTCTTGTATTGTCACTGGTAAACATCCCTCCATAATGTCCTTTGTACAAATTGTCAATCATTACAATGTTACACTCTCTTGTATTGTCACTGGACAACAATTTTCCATAATGTCCATTGTACAAATTGTCCATCATTACAATGTTACATTCTCTTGTATTGTCACTGGTAAACAACCCTCCATAATGTCCATTGTACAAATTGTCAATCATTACAATGTTACATTCTCTTGTATTGTCACTGGTAAACAACCCTCCATAATGTCCATTGTACAAATTGTCAATCATTACACTGTTACATTCTCTTGTATTGTCACTGGACAACAACCCTCCATAATGTCCATTGTACAAATTGTCAATCATTACAATGTTACATTCTCTTGTATTGTCACTGGACAACAATTCTCCATAATGTCCTTTGTACAAATTGTCAATCATTACAATGTTACACTGTCTTGTATTGTCATTGGACAACAACCCTCCATAATGTCCATTGTACAAACTGTCAATCATTACAATGTTACACTCTCTTGTATTGTCACTGGTAAACAACCCTCCATAATGTCCTTTGTACAAATTGTCAATCATTACAATGTTACACTCTCTTGTATTGTCACTGGACAACAACCCTCCATAATGTCCATTGTACAAATTGTCAATCATTACAATGATACACTCTCTTGTATTGTCACTGGACAACAACCCTCTATAATGTCCATTGTACAAATTGTCAATCATTACAATGTTACACTCTCTTGTATTGTCACTGGACAACAACCCTCCATAATGTCCATTGTACAAATTGTCAATCATTACAATGTTACACTCTCTTGTATTGTCACTGGACAACAACCCTCCATAATGTCCATTGTACAAATTGTCAATCATTACAATGATACACTCTCTTGTATTGTCACTGGACAACAACCCTCTATAATGTCCATTGTACAAATTGTCAATCATTACAATGTTACACTGTCTTGTATTGTCATTGGACAACAACCCTCCATAATGTCCTTTGTACAAATTGTCAATCATTACAATGTTACACTCTCTTGTATTGTCATTGGACAACAACCCTCCATATTGTCCATTGTACAAATTGTCAATTATAACAATGTTAAACTTTGTCTTGTAATGTCATTGGACAACAACCCTCAATAGTGTCCATTGTACATATTGTCAATCATTACAATGTTACACTCTCTTGTATTGTCACTGGCCAACAACCCTCCATAGTGTCCATTGTACATATTGCCACTTATTACAATATTACACTTTGTCTTGTATTGTCAATGGTCAACAATGGTTCATAGTGTCCATTGCATGAGTTATCCATCATTTAAACGTTACACTTTGTTGGATAACAAGCCTCCATAGAGTCCAGTTCCAAGTTGTTAATCATTAAAACGTTTTACATTGCCTTGTATTGTTATTAGACAACCATACATGGTGCCCATTGCACGATGTGTCATTAAATGTTCATTAAAACGTTACCATTAGTCTTGATTCGTCATTGGACAACAACTCTCCATAGTGTCCATTGTAGGAGTTGTCAGTTTTTAAATCGTTACTGTCATTCGACAACAACCCTCCATAGTGTTCACTGTGGGAGTTGTCAGTTTTTAAATCGTTACTATCATTCGACAACAACCATCCATAATGTCCACTGAAGGAGTTGTCAGTTTTTAAATCGTTACTGTCATTCGACAACAACCCTCCGTAGTGTCTTCTGTAGGAGTTGTCAGTTTTTAAATAGTTACTGTCATTGGACAATAACCCTCCATAGTGTCCATTGTAGGAGTTGTCAGTCTTTAAATCGTAACTGTCATTGGACAACAACCCTCCATAGTGTACTTTGTAGGAGTTGTCAGTCTTAAAATCGTTTCTGTCATTGGACAACAACCCTCCATAGTGTCCACTGTAGGAGTTATCCATCTTTAAATCGTTACTGTCATTGGACAACAACCCTCTAGTGTCCACTGTAAGAGTTGTCAGTCTTTAAATCGTTACTGTCATTGGACAACAACCCTCCATAGTGTCCACTGTAGGAGTTATCCATCTTTAAATCGTTACTGTCATTGGACAACAACCCTCTAGTGTCCACTGTAAGAGTTGTCAGTCTTAAAATCGTTTCTGTCATTGGACAACAACCCTCCATAGTGTCCACTGTAGGAGTTATCCATCTTTAAATCGTTACTGTCACTGGACAACAACCCTCCATAGTGTCCACTGTAAGAGTTGTCAGTCTTTAAATCGTTACTGTCATTGGACAACAACCCTCCATAGTGTCCATAGTAAGAGTTGTCAGTCTTTAAATCGTTACTGTCATTGGACAACAACCCTCCATAGTGTCTTCTGTAAGAGTTGTCAGTCTTTAAATCGTTACTGTCATTGGACAACAACCCTCCATAGTGTCCACTGTAGGAGTTGTCAGTCTTTAAATCGTTATTGTCATTCGACAACAACCCTCCATAGTGTCTTCTGTAAGAGTTGTCAGTCTTTAAATCGTTATTGTCATTGGACAACAACCCTCCATAGTGTCCACAGTAAGAGTTATCAGTCTTTAAATCGTTACTGTCATTGGACAACAACCCTCCATAGTGTCTTCTGTAAGAGTTGTCAGTCTTTAAATCGTTACTGTCATTGGACAACAACCCTCCATAGTGTCCACAGTAAGAGTTATCAGTCTTTAAATCGTTATTGTCATTGGACAACAACCCTCCATAGTGTCCACTGTAGGAGTTGTCAGTCTTTAAATCGTTATTGTCATTCGACAACAACCCTCCATAGTGTCCACTGTAAGAGTTGTCAGTCTTTAAATCGTTATTGTCATTGGACAACAACCCTCCATAGTGTCCACAGTAAGAGTTATCAGTCTTTAAATCGTTACTGTCACTGGACAACAACCCTCCATAGTGTCCACTGTAAGAGCTGTCAGTCTTTAAATCTTTACTGTCATTGGACAACAACCCTCCATAGTGTCCACAGTAAGAGATGTCAGTCTTTAAATCGTTACTGTCACTGGACAACAACCCTCCATAGTGTCCACTGTAAGAGTTGTCAGTCTTTAAATCGTTACTGTCACTGGACAACAACCCTCCATAGTGTCCACTGTAAGAGTTGTCAGTCTTTAAATCGTTACTGTCACTGGACAACAACCCTCCATAGTGTCCACTGTAAGAGTTGTCAGTCTTTAAATCGTTACTGTCATTGGACAACAACCCTCCATAGTGTCCACTGTAAGAGTTGTCAGTCTTTAAATCGTTACTGTCACTGGACAACAACCCTCCATAGTGTCCACTGTAAGAGATGTCAGTCTTTAAATCGTTACTGTCACTGGACAACAACCCTCCATAGTGTCCACTGTAAGAGTTATCAGTCTTTAAATCGTTACTGTCACTGGACAACAACCCTCCATAGTGTCCACAGTAAGAGTTGTCAGTCTTTAAATCGTTACTGTCACTGGACAACAACCCTCCATAGTGTCCACTGTAAGAGTTGTCAGTCTTTAAATCGTTACTGTCATTGGACAACAACCCTCCATAGTGTCCACTGTAAGAGTTGTCAGTCTTTAAATCGTTACTGTCATTGGACAACAACCCTCCATAGTGTCCACTGTAAGAGTTGTCAGTCTTTAAATCGTTACTGTCATTGGACAACAACCCTCCATAGTGTCCACTGTAGGAGTTGTCAGTCTTTAAATCGTTATTGCCATTGGACAACAACCCTCCATAGAGTCCATAGTAAGAGTTGTCAGTCTTTAAATCGTTACTGCCATTGGACAACAACCCTCCATAGTGTCCATAGTAAGAGTTGTCAGTCTTTAAATCGTTACTGTCACTGGACAACAACCCTCCATAGTGTCCACAGTAAGAGTTATCAGTCTTTAAATCATTACTGTCATTGGACAACAACCCTCCATAGTGTCCACAGTAAGAGTTATCAGTCTTTAAATCGTTACTGTCATTGGACAACAACCCTCCATAGTGTCCACTGTAGGAGTTGTCAGTCTTTAAATCGTTATTGTCATTGGACAGCAACCCTCCATAGTGTCCATTGTAGGAGTTTTTAATCATTAAAACATTACACTCTGTCTTGAATTGTTAAACCTCCATGGTGTCCATTGCACAATGTGTCAATCATTAAATCATTACACCCTGTCTTGTATTGTCTTAAGAATTGTGCATTGTTTGAGGTGACAATAATTAAAATGTTTCACTTTGTATTGTATTGGACACAAACCTACCATGTTAATATGACGAGTTGTCAATCATTAAATCATTAAACTGTTTCTTGTTTTGTCATAGGACAGTAACCTTTCAAAGTGTTCACTGCACAAGATGTCAGTCATCAGTTAAAAGTTTCACTTCGTCTTACTTAGGGCATTATAATCATGTGGTAAACTATATACTTATTTGGACAGCTTTCTTCTAATTCAGATTAAACTGAACACTTAGAGACAAAGATTTTTATTCTTGTTAAACATTTTATATCACAGTACACTTAACATAAATAAATAAATAAAGAACAAAGAATCCTACATGATAAAAGTCACTAACAATACAAACAATCCTACACATTAATCAGATATACATCACACTGATTCTCTATTTCATTTAGCACAACAATGAAAATATGTCCGACGTACAATACAATACATTCACTATAACAACAATAACTTTAGTTTACGTTCACAGCTACAATTTGATGGTGTGTGCAGAGGACAGAGTTAAAAGCAAAATCGATGTGCAAAGTGAATGTGAAAATACTTTCAAATCTATAGAATCAAAAATCATAGAATATCCATAGCAAAACAAGTTGATCCTTGAATTACATTACTTAATCATGTGAGGAATGTATGATACCACTGAAACAAATGAGTGTGTAACTCGAGCTTTGTTCGGAATGCTGTTTTATAACTAAGAACAGTATATCAAAGTAAGTGTACTGAATCAAAGATACATTTATTTTTACATGCTGTCTTCGACACCATATCCATGTATCAATTTCCACAAATTCGATCAAATAAATACATTATGTGAAGAAAAAAATCATATGCTTTTTATGGAGCATGTCCATGTGTCTGTAAATACACTGTCCCTTTAACATTTGGTAGAAAAAAACACCAGCTTGTAGCATTCACATGTATTCTCTGTCAGTATATTTATTGTGTCTGTTCAAAGAACTGTACAAGTGTCTGCAGGTCATAGTTGTCCAGTACCTCAAGCAGAGCTGGGACACGCCCCTTCATGTTCTGACCTCTGAACTTAAACTTGTCTATAAACAAGTCAGTGATCATTCCTGCAAGAAAATACAATAAATGGTAACAAATTTCTATAGATTTAGTTGAGACACAAGTTTTTGCATTGACAATCTGTGCCTTGATCATGTCACCTTTCTTACGATCTCTGATAGTCTGCAGTAATGACTGCCCCCATGATTTATTTTTGCATTTTCTTTTTGTCAGTTACCACATTTGATTTCATTTTAATTACCATATTCTACAACAACTTTTCCCTTCCTGTAATGACTTGTATACAACAGCTATGTTGCTTTTCTACCTTTTTCAGACTACCTTGCAGAAAAAATTCAAAGTGATAAATTTCACATAACAATGAGTCCTAAATTCAAATCTAATCTTTTCTTTATGTATATAAATCATGACAATGTACTTTATAAACAAGATAAAATGAAATTATAGGACATTTTGGAGACATGTTTGTTTCATGTCCCAAAAGTTAGTTATCTCATTTAACTACACTTCATAATGTTTAAAATACCTCAGAGATTTTGCATTTGGGACTCAATGTAATCACAATTTACCAGTGATAAAGCCATTGCTCTGAATAATTCTGTAGGGTTGTCTTTGTCGGAAACCCACGTTTGATCCATTCCGTTTCACTCTATTTATCAACCGTGGGACAATTGGGTGGTAAAATTTCGTACTCATGAATAATTCATTACCTACTTTCATTGGTTTCCGTAAGATTTCCCTTGCGGAATCTCAGCCAGTGAAATTACTTGTTACAATTTGCCTTCCACGCCTATGTTTAAATCCTGGGAAATACGTCTACTTTAAGTAACTTGTCATTATGCCTACTCTCCACACTGAAGAGTGCCTATTTGTAATGCGGCTTCTCATTCGACGAACAGTTACATCCCTTTGCTAATAAATATTCATGAAAACGAATAATCGGCAGTCAATTATCCCACAGTACATAATGTAGTTGTGCGGAATATGTACCGGGGGTCACCGACGATGTAGGTTTGTGAGAAAAAGTAGAAAACCAACCTAGAAATTTTATACATTATTGGAAGGAGAAGGTTCTAAGCTGGAACTTGATCACTAAAATGATGTGAAACAAAAAGTAGAAAAACACAAATATGCCTGTTAAGTCAAAGATACAAACATCACCATGGACTCACTAAGATCATAACTAAGGTCTTGCAACATAACAAACCCTCACGATACAGTTTGGTCATTTTTTTTTTTCATAGAAAGGTATTTTTGTTCGTATCCCACCTCTGTGTCTGGTAAAAAGTACTAAAGCTACATAGGAATGCTTTCATAGTGCACTGTGCAACTGTATTTGAATTTAAAAAACATCCTTTCAAAAACAAAGGACTGAAATGCATGTAATATGCCTAATCATTTTTATCATTATTACTTTTAAAGTTGAGTAGCCTTATTTTCTAGCAAAAGAACAAAACAGATTTCTACAGTGTGTACTTTATTACAAACACTGCAACCAAAGACTTTAGAAGCCTCAAGAAAATAGGAAGGCCTGTTTTAGGTTTAAAGAAACAAAACAGCATCCAGTCATGTTGAAATACTGCTCTTTTGTAAGCTACATAAGTTCATAATATTCTGCCCTGTTTAGATTATAAAAATCATACTACACATTTAGTTAGCAAACCGTACACTGACATTTTACACATCCACAGCCTCAATATCCATTGTCTGACTAGGACCTACACAGATACATACCATACAGCCTTTCAAGGTGACAGGGTTGACGCTTGTATTCTATTCTCAACTGTTCTGCATCTTCCAGAATCTGACGGTACTCAGGAGACAAGAAATCTAGGTTGTTCTCATGTACATGTAGCTCCTGTCAAGAAAAGAGAAATGCAAAATGTTCTTACATTATACAATGCTAATTTCTTTGACATACTTGAGATTTCAATAAAATCAGAAATGACAAACCTGCTTTACTTTGCTAAATTTCTAAAAGAGACTTGTTAATTATTGAATTTGGTTACAATCATTTTAAAATTGATGAATGAAAAGCCAAAACAGTGTAGCTCTTGACTAGAATACAGGAATGTATGCATTGACAATGGGCTGCTCTGATGGCATAGGCAAATACAACTACTACCACCTGGGTCTGGGGTTCCTAGGTCCAGTACTTATAAATAACAAACTGTATATTGCGTGAAAATTTCTCCTTTCAATGTCTCATATCAATATGCACCCGAGAATGTAAAGTTAATCAAGGGACAAAAGCGTGCCCAATGTTGGATACCATCCCAAAATCCCTGGAAAATAGTCTGCAGTTCTACAAACTGGGTCAGTAAGGCATATGTAATGGTTCTAACAAACATCTTTATTACAAACGATCCTACCATTCCGATCAAACTTTGTGATGTAATAAACCAATTACCTTGAGTGCATCAATCAGCTGTACTTTCTTGGCCAATAGAAGCTGGTACTCTAACTTTGGGTGAATAAGATTCAATGTGTAGGGAATGGAGTCTTCATTTATATCTGTAATATATGAAAGTATGACGTACATTCTACCTGATTCTTCTGTATGTTATAAAAGTTTTGTCAAACAAGATGTAAACCTTGTACTGACAATGCAGCTAGAGTCATAAAGTTGAATACTGTTTCATCTATTAAAGGAACTTCTATTATACTGGACATCCTTGTGACTGTGAAAACTGTACTGTAATATTTGAATTTCCATTAAAAAACACAAATATGAATCAGCCCAAGGTAACACACTACAAAATAGCTTCAACATGTAATTGGTGAAAGGTTTAGTATAAATCTTTATCAACAAAACTTAAAAAGCCTTTAAAGCTGTATTTTAAATTTACTGAGCCCAACAAAAATACATGTACATAAAATGAATATGGCACACAAATACTTACCATATGTTATATCCAGTCGGACTTTCTTCTTTGTAGCTTCCTTTGTGAGAACGTCTTTCAGAATGGAGATGGTAGAAATATTATCAGACCTGAATGTTGCTATACCCTTACTGAAAACACAGGGAAGCCATGACAAAAAAGCTTAAATAGTTAAAACATTTTCTGACCCTGTTTTTTGTTTCCAAAGAAAATAAACCATTAAGACTCACTAGCAATATAAATCTGCCGAAGTTTTAGACCTAACAAGAGGTGCAAATAATAATGTACAGAAGTCACAAGCTTCGTCACAAACAGAACAAATATCCATTTCAATGACATTGTGGTAATTTATGACGGGTTCCAGTTTGATAATACATAAAATAAATAAGTTAACTTTCAAATGGCTCATGGATTAATGCTTCTTCAATCTACTATTCTGTTTCTTAACCTTGTGAGAATCATGTCAATGTGAAAGGCATGTCTTGACAATAATGTATTTATTATAAAAGTGATAACAGCTGTATCAAATATCTGACCTACCTATAGTTACATTCCAGTTGAGTATCAAGGAATGTTGACATGAAGTGGAACTGCACACTGTCACCAGGGGGCGTCTTCTCTGGTAACTCCGGGAGACAGAAACACACCCAGGAGTGCATTTCTGCTTGACTAAACTGTCCTTTCAGCTTCAAGATGTTGTGTGGTCTGCAATATGAAAATTACATGAGAACTTTTGACCACAGTTTTAATTCAAATAAATACCCTAAGTCCTATTTTTTTCATGATCAGTCAAACCTGATTTAAAGACCACCTTTATATACAATGATAAAAGAAAGTGAGCTAACTTTGAACCAAGAACACTGGCTTACAAAGATTACATTTTGTTCTTTCAAAAGATGTTTTCATATGCAGGTTCAACCCTATATAAATGGATTATTTATGTATGAATAAAAATATTCAAAGCTGTTTATACATAAAGCTATTTCAAATATTTCAGTAAACTTTAAAGTTTAGCAAATAAGACCACACTAATTCTTTTCAAAAACATGCAAAAACCAGCAGTTTGAAAGGACCATAGAACAAGCACAATGTATAAGGTCTGCTTGTAGAACAGGTTCACTAACAGGACTAGATCTTGAGTAGTCAACATACTGAATCTTTCCTGGGATGATTGCTGAAAAGTGCCGAGTTATTTTTTTTATAGCTCTTAGTACTTTTTACCATTAACACTCCACTCTTATACTCTCAACTGCATTGTTCTAGTAAAAAAATTTCAAACCAGAATCTGACAAATGAATGGTTAGATTATATTAATTGCTCAGCATAAAAACTAAGGTAAGACCCTCTTTCTTTACGCATTGCACTGGGTCACTGAATTAAGTATTCACCTGTTTTCATCAAAGACATGTGTACGCTGATGAAGTGATAGTGGTTTGATTTGGTATTGCTGAACTTTACAAGTCTTTGGTTGTACCCTAGGTGTAACATAAGCTTGTATTGTACCATACTGTCCCTCTATTGATCGTATCTTCAGCTCTAGACGAGTTGTGTTTGCCTGACATCTATAAGTGGCAAGCAAAAAGTTTCCTTCCTGCAATGTAAGATGATTCCAATGCTACTCAAAATGAATTTTACATCTGCAGAAATGCAGCCTTACTCCAAAGAAAAAAAAAACATGAGAAAATCTTTAGTAGGGTTAAAAGAATACAAAGTATGTGTAATATTTTACAGAACTTAGTTATGCAAAAGATTATGTCACTTGAATTTGAACTTACACACCTGAAAAACTTGATCTTAAATGAACACATTATAATATTATAGGTAAGAGGAGAAGCAGTGGTCAAGCAGTTAGAGTGCCAGACTCCCAATCCCGAGGTTACTGGTTCAAATCCCATCAGGGGTGAGTCTACAGTGACTTTTCACATTCCTCACTTTTGATGCAAGTACTGGTTTGAACCCAGGAAGCAGTCATCAAGAGGAATTAATATAAGTTGCAAGAACTTGCTTCCCAATTGATTTTAAATAAATATGTTTAAAGTTGTATCACTGCTCAAACCCACACACCTCAGGGTGGCATGCACTGTAACTGACAACAGCCGAGTTCTTCTCTACATCCAGCAGATCAATGGGTACGTCACTCTGTAAGATATTAAAAAAATACGTCTTGAGTCTCTTCATCTTGAACAGACCATTTCAGATTTTCTACATTAAGCTGAATGAGCTAGGTAATCACTGACTGACTTCAACTGATAGATTTTATCCTCCTACATGTATCAAAAGCTTTATACAACTGCAAGAAGGATGGAAGTTAAAAGTTAGACCTTTGCCATTTTGGTTTCAACCTCGCATGTACTAAGACTTGCAAGATTAACTGTAAAAGTGACCTTCATCTTCAGGTAGAGAAATTCTGAAATCCAGCTTGCAAAGTTTTATAAAACAACAACAAATTATGGTTATACTGCACAACTGTAGTGGGCGTAAGATAAAAACTCAAATTCTCCTGTTACTTGGAATTCTGTACTAGGTTCTACATTTGGTAAGTTCCTAAAATGTTCAATGGTTGACACACACTCACTTGTAACAAAACATTATCAATGGGCATCTGCAATTCTAGACTCAGTGTGTAACTGGCATCTTCCCTGTTCAGTACGAATTTGTCATTGATGTGAAAACTCGGTACAGCTGAGATCGCGGTGTTACTCTGAGCTGTTTGTTGATACTTTTCTCTCTCAGACATAACCTTCTGCTGAAGTTCTTCTAAATCAGTCCTAGTCAAAGAGCCAAATTGAGCTCGATTAAACCAACAACAACAACAACAGTATTACTATATATATAAACCTTACTGTTAGCTTTAAAGTTACTGATTTAGTAATAAAGTAATGAAAACATCTAATAAATATTATGAAATCTACATCACCTAGTATGATTGCAGTATGCATAATATTTGTTTTGAAAAATCTCCAAAATACATGAACACTGGCTGCTCGGTACACAAGATTGGTTCTTTACGCACAAGATTTTCAGTTTTTACAAATATAAATGTACAACACTTCAAAGCACAATTACTTTGTACTGGTTGAATATGTATCTAAAAAAAATTTAATTTAATACCCTCACTATAAAATCTAAATACCTTACTTTCTGAAAATTACAGAAAAAAATAAAATAAGAGGGTTGTATGCACAATCCAAAAGACAATACATTTCATTATCATGTACAAGTATACACATTTATGTGCCACTAATATACTTTGATTAGTCTAAGCACCAATATAATGCTATCTATATCATTTGTTGTTCTTTCTATCTATATATCTAACATGCTTGTAATGTTACCAATCACCAATACCAATCACATTCCAAATAAAAACCTCATGTACATAAGTCTTTATCTCACCAAGCATTAAAGTCTACCACACAAACATGATGTACAAATTATTTACACAAAACTCAGCATTACTTCTCAATTCCTTAGAGAGAATATAATAATACTTGACTTGACTCGACTTGACTGTTCTTTAAAAGTCCGACTTATGTTTTGCATTCCTGTCAGGCTACTAAGCAGTATTTTATAAAGACATAAAACCCAGTTTCAATACAAACTCAGCAAACTGATGTAAATGGTTGAAAATATAATAATACCTGTGAATTTAGGGTGCAAAAACAGTGATGTGTACAAAAATCACAAAGATCTACACCTTACCCTGCCTTAATCGACCCTGTCTTAGTGACCAGTGCAGACCAAGATAAGTCTGCACATCTGTGCTGACTGATCATGGTCTGCACTATTCACCATTCAGTCAGTAAATTTTCAATAAGCATCCATAAACAATAAATGGATCTTTCCTCATTGAAGGTCTTAGATATTTAGCATGGTAAGGGTTAAACAGCAAATAATATTTGTTGTATAAAGCATCACTGCATTTTAGATCATTTAATTTTTTATACATTGCAATATGTAAAGAGTTGTAACCTACTTTAGCCCCGTTATTTTACTAACAGCTGCAGGAGATGAAATAACCTCTTTTGGTCCTAGGGCTTTTATTAGCTGTTCTGTGGTCAAACCTAAAATCCAACCTAAAATAACATTGTAAATATAAAGTGGTTAAGTTACATGAAGATATTTCTCAGCTGCTGAAATGATTTGCTTAAGTGGTTACCTGGGTTTAAGAAGCCACCTTCCTAAAATGTCAAAATAAAAATTACAGCACACATAATAATGTAATGGCGGCGTGGCCGAGTGGTGAACGCGTCGGACTAGTAGTCAAAGGATTGCTAGCCGCACGGGTTCAAACCCAGTCAGGGGCAAGCCGTTGTTTCCTTGAGCAAGAAACTTTACATTCATTGCTTAGTACTGGTTAGTTCCAGGAACGGATTCGAGAGTGTATATATAAGCTATAAGCTTCCTACACAATCGAACTAAAATAAATTTGGTATAAACTAAGATAATACCCCTGTGTTAAGTTGTTACTTACTTCACAACAAGGTCATTTGTACTACAGCTCTGTCATTTGTATTTAGTTGAGATTTTAATAACAGAGATAAGTTGTATAGGACAGAAAAATGGGAGTCATTGAAAGAAAAGAAGTTAAATGACCGGTACAGTTAGGGAAGTTTTCCATGGTTCCAAATGCTTCATTTAATATAACAGAGGCAATTAACCAGAAAGCAAGTTAATATCTGAAGTTCCAATGAATATTTTAAATCCTTAAATACAGCAAAAATTCAAAACATACATTACTTTGTAACCTAAATAAATTATTTTTTAGAGCCTTGCAAAAGATTAGTCCCCAAAGCATAATGGATGCTGACTTTTCAGAAACACTTTTTGGAACTTTTTTAAACACATGACTACAACCTACTACCACTAAATCATTTACACACTTAGAACAAAGTATATTACATGTATATGGACATTATCGGTTCAAAGTTTCAATTCCTTTACAGGTATCATTTTCTAATTTCTGACCTATAGTCAATCAAGATACAGTCACCAGAAGCTGGGAGAATAACTCTACCTATATTTTACTATGTTAGTTAAATATGAATTCTACATGCAGGAATGAAAACCATCTTCCAGGGGATGAGGGAATGGTTTACTTATTTACATTATAGTCACTTTTTGTTCTACAAATAGATTAAAAAGATAATCACGCCACACAAAATGCTTACTTGAAATCAAGGGTATGGTATTTTGCAACACTTTGTAGCACCAATTTCAATTCAAATTATTGTATGAATTTAACAAAATGCCTATCTTTGAACAATATTGCTATATTTTGGAAGGGAAAGTTTAGAACATATTAAAACAGTTTAAAAGTCAATCATCAGGTTATCAAATAAGGATATATTAAATATCAAAAGCACAGATGTGAACTGCCAACAACATGCTTAGTTTGTGAACAAGGAAAGTGGCAACTTGTATTATTTTAGCATAAAAATCACTGAGTCACATCTAGAAATATCCCACAAAAATCCCCCAGAAATAAATGTTTCACCAACACAAGAAGCTTAACTTCCCTACAAGGAACAAATTTACTCATATCGCTGTTTGCCATAAATGTTTAAAGCACCAAGCCATGGCAACCAATTGTTTTGTCAGGCAAACAGGAACCTAAGTAATCTTACTAAAATGGCACAAATAGAAACAAATTTCTTGAAAAATTCATCTTACATTTTTAAAGACCATTTTCTTCACTTTACATTCTTTCCAAATATGCAAATTTAAAATAAATTCTAACAAGTAAATGTTCCTTGTAAAAAAGTTCTGTATAACACTATAACGAAGCGAGTGAAATGGAAAGCAGGTTTATATGAATATAAGAAACCCGATATTCTACCTCAATCCTACGATCTTATCTCGACCTTCAGCGGTCAAGATAGATGCATCTGGCCCAGCCACTTTCCTTTTACTCTCTGTGGTCAGGCCAAATAGCCAACCTTCAACATGAATCAACAGTTGATGTTATAAGTAACTTACAAATCTATGGTAATTTAAAGTTAACCCCACAAAATCCAACAATTTGAAAAAATAGCATCAAACATAAAGGTTGTATCAGCAATGCAATGCTGTAAGAAAGAATCAGTTGACTGTTTTGCAAGATTTTTTTATTCTGACTGGTTAAGTCATATGCTAATGACTATCACTTTCTTATTTCAGGAATGTAGAAACTACAAATGGAAGAAACCATACTTACCAGCATATGTAGTGCAGACAATCTCATTATAGCCAGCACTGGCAACTATCCCACCCTGTACAGATGTTATACTTTCACTGCATGTCTGAAACAGGGATGTCACACATGTTTAAAGGCACAGTTTCACTAACAAAGATACAAGTAGTATATACTACAGTAAACTGGCATGTTTATAGGCACACTTTCACTAACAAAGATAGTATATACGACAGTAAACTGGCATGTTTAAAGGCACAATTTCACTAACAAAGATAGTAAATACTACAGTAAACTGGCATGTTTATAGGCACACTTTCACTAACAAAGATAGTATATACGACAGTAAACTGGCATGTTTAAAGGCACAATTTCACTAACAAAGATAGTAAATACTACAGTAAACTGGCATGTTTATAGGCGCAGTTTCACTAACAAAGATAGTATATACTACACTAAACTGGCATGTTTAAAGGCACAGTTTCACTAACAAAGATAATATATACTACCGTAAACTGACAGGCTTTAGATATGTTTTACAACTATACTTCTAGTGAACATTCCCATTATTCAAACAGCTTAACACAACCCCATACCTACAAATCTGCAGGAAACATCAATCTTTTCACTAACTTGGTGATTTATCAACTAAACACTTATCATCTTATGTCTCACTAGACCCTAGGCATATCTTAATTCATAACAAACAAAACCAATGCCCAATGTCTGTTATAAACCTAGAAGCTCACTACACAGAGGTGAATCCTGTTGTTTTAGTAATTTTTATCCTGGTGATGTAACATCTACTGTAATGCATTTGCTAATTAATGAGGCATTACCTAAAATTAAGAGCATTTCATAACCTTCAAAATCATATAAATGTGTATGAAATTGAACATAAAAGCAGAGAAGTGAACAAATCATTACCTGATGTTAATGTGTCAATCATAAAATCTTGGTACAACTCTCACTGTATTATGCTAAGAATGTCATGACTCACACCACTTACTATTGGCACAGGTCCCGTTACATTTATACTACCTCACATTTTGTAAGACTGTGAAAAAAATTACTAGATATCTAGAAATTAAATGTTACAAACATGTGTATGTCTATGTATAGGTTCATCTGAGTCATCATAACTGTACACCTCCACCAGGCCATCATCCCGTCCCAGAATAAGGTCAAGGACACCATCAGCTGTGATGTCATAGTTGTCAATACACAACACACCTCCATTACGTTTTTCATTTGGCAACTCCCATCTGTGTATAGGTTGCTCTCTGAAATACAGATAACTAGGTCATTTTTGTTTCTCTTAATTCCAGAAATAAGCCTGTCCACCTGATTTTTTTCTAATAACAATATCAAATGAAAACAGACTGCTAATTTTCCTACTAACATAATCAAATGAAAACAGACTTGCACTGAAAATCTTAAGTTTAAGATATTTAAAATTATAAGCACCTTTTTCTCTTTCACTACAAATTGACTAAAATAAATTTACAAGTTCTCATTTTGAGTACACTTAAAACTAAAAATACCAGAAGATGTGCAAATTAAATACAAGTTTCAAACCATACCTTCCAATCTGCACCAGTCCAACTCTGCCATCTGCAGTACCAAACAGTATCTCTGTGCCATCATCTCCTGTCAAATTTACAGTATCAATGTTTATATCTAGGAAGTTACAGGCCATATAACAGTACGATCAATCTCTATAATTTCACTAATACTGACTGACTACATATGCATTGTAAATTATTGTAACCCCTCTGGACAATTTACAAAAAAAATATGTGTTACTGAGAAAGAAGAAAATTTTCATCTCACCTCCATCATTTCCATATAAGGACAATGTCACAGGGGGTCCTGGCACCTCCACCTCATAAAGTAGTTCTGACTCCTGTAACAAATTGTTACAACTAAAAATTCATAGAAATATCTTTGTTACATTCAATATAATTATTACATGTTTTATTTATCATAAACATCTTAAATTTCTTGACAGCATTAACTAATGCATGTATATTCTTATCTTTGTGTCTCAGTTTACTGCCTAAATATTTTTTTTTCTTTTACTTAACCAGTAGAATTATCTTATAAAACATATGGTCTAAAACTTCTTTTTGGCAACCAACATATGCTTTAAAATCAGTTTCTCTGTTTTAAAAAAAACGTGAGCAAAAAATACGAGGAGGTGTATTACATATTAATAAACTTATAACATCTTGATATAAAAAACTTTTTTTTTTTTTTTTTAAGAAATCATCACATCATTAAAATGGTGTATGATTCATACCTGTAAGACCCGTAGCACCCTGTCCTGACATGCAAGAACAGGTGTGATATTCTGTACCACATTTGTTGGCAGGCATATTACATCACTAACTTGATCCCCAGACAGGAAGAAATTTGTGTCTTTACAATCTCGATAGTGGTTGTACATAAACTTTCCACAACAAAACAAGTCGGCTCCTTCCACGTACCTAAAATATGAAAACGGTAAAGTATTAGAAATAAAGTACTGGTGCAGTGTTCCCAAAAACACCCATACGGTTGAACTTCACCCTCAAGGATGGTTCTTGTCACCCCAATTTTTGAGAAATATTGTTATAAACATGTATTCCTTGGAATTTCCTCTCCTCTCCCAAAGTCTTAAACAACAACAGGAACACTGTGTTGACAAATTTCAAGTTACGTCCTTTGTTTTTGTGAAAAAGATTTTAAAGAGTTATTGCATCTTCTATACTGATATGTTACGCAACTTTAATAACTTTCTCTTAAATATTTTATTTCCTTTTTCAATCAAGATTTAAGATACAATTAAGAAATGGTACAAAAAACAACTGATGTGCCAGAAAACATTCAATATTTCACAAGAACAAAATACTTGTACATTTAATTTTTCCTCAAAAGAAAACACTTTATCTGTTTTCTACAGATTTTAAGCCTTAAAGACAAAATCTTAAAATCTTTAATATACTTGTTCTTACATTGACTCAATAGACTCTGACATATTTGTGTCAAATGTCAGGAAGTTTTTCCCCTTCTTAGTATAACCTCTGACCTCTGGACCTGAGGCAGTAAATATTCTTTCTCTGACTCCATCTACAGGCCCGCCCAATTCCAGACGGCTGATTTTTGGTCCTGGATGTGTCTTGAAAACTTGCTGAAATGAAACATTATTTCCCAGTAATGCACAGTAACAGTGATGTTTTCTAAATGCATGACACACCCTTTGAAAGATTTTGTTCTAGATTTCACTTCAAGGATTAAGCAATTCTTAAAAATACACATGAACTGCCATTCTAAAAGGTTAATTATCAGTACAAACAAAGAAACTGAACTTGTCCCTTTAACATATGTAGCTTTTTAAACGATATCAGCAGAATGAACCCATTTTTAAAACAGATTTAGGAATTATTTTGAAATGATATTTACCTGCACTTCACCTTTCTTCAGACCAAACACTTGTAAAATTCCCTTGTGATCAGCTACAGCAATCTGAATGTAGACAAAAGTCACTTAACGAACCACCCTCGCTCTGTAGGCAAAATAGTGGTACACACAGACTTAATCTAAATCTCTTATTCCTTACTTTTCAGTCAGTTAGACAGCTCTTGAAAGCTTATCTTGAATGTTGTCATCCTGCCAACTTTAGAGAAAACATTTCAATATCTTAATCGAAAGAAATTCTTTTCATTTTTAAATATACGCATTTGATATGGTGCAGAGATCTAAAATTTGATATGTCATACCTTTTGCGTTTTTCCCGACACAGGAAGTAATCTCAAACTTTTAGGCGATGTCACTCCAACCTGAAATTAATTAAACCAACTGTAGTATAAATGCTTCTGTATAATTCCATGCTTATCAGCTTGTGTATATGGCCTTCTGATGAAAGGTTCCCGAGTTAACAAGTTCATATATGATAATGTGATGACACCCTTAGGTCACAGACATTCAGGACTACAAACCACTAAGAAAGAATACTAAGAAATAGACATACATATTATGCCCTTTCCTTCATATATATACCTTTATGGCTTTGGCGAACAGTGTTGATCCAGATCAGCCGGCATACCCGTACCCTCTGATCAGGATCTACACTGTTTGCCTTTTGATACATTAGGTTATTTCTGACCAAAAAGTGACCAGTGCAGATCCTGATCAGACGGCATGGATGTGCTGGCTGATCTGGATCTACACTGGTCGCACATGCGTAAAAATGCGTATATATGGAGTAAAGGGTTAAGCCACAGCAGCCTAGTCTATGAGCAAGGGCTTAGGCTAACACACATCAAAGAAAAAAGATGATTAACTGCACTCAGACTTTTTGCTTGACACCTTTCTCAGATCTTGACTGTGTTAGTTAGCTGTGAATTACCTGTCAATCAATTATGAAAGCAGTCAGTATTTACACCTTCTACTTAATCAAACTAGTCTTATAAGATGTGATCTTGCCCGTATGAAATTAAGAGGCGTCAACCAGCTGGAAAACAGGCGTCAAGGAGTTGGAATCCAACTGGTTTTCCTAGTTACGTGTCTAAATCCAGTTGGACAATAGCAGGACACATCAAATTTCAGGCTCATCAGGCGTACTCTGATGAAGCCTTAAAGGTGTCAATTTTCAGACCAGGTGTCATTTTGGACTTAGAAATTTTACTGCTTCTTTAACTCTGTTTTATGCACAAAACTTTCGAAGTTGATTTTTCCAGTTAGTTGAAAGGAGAATCTCAACTTAAGTCCCTTTGTAAACACTAGAAACATAAACATATGAACTTAAAGAATGGTCATTCTCAGTTAATCATTAGCTGACCAGCATCTATTAAGAAAGTTTTCCTATTTTGAACTATTGACCGTTCTTTTTACGCTTGTCATTTTTGACGCCTGGTTTTCAAAATTCAGCTAGATAAATATAAAGCTCATTTGCATAAAGTGTACAAATGGACGCCTTTTTTACACCTGGTTTTTGTATTTGACGCCTGGTTATTTCTCGTTTCATGTAATTAACTTTTTAGAAACCAGCAGCTGGTTTTTGTGATATTTTGACGCCTGGATTTTTATTTTAAACCAGCCGTACTATTTCGTACAGGCAGGAAATATTGATTTCATCTAGGTGACAGCTCATATGTTTCATGCAGGCCCTGACTGACTGAAAACAGGATGCAGATGTTGATTGTCTCAATTCACCCAGTTGATCATCAGATTCAGCTTTGACCAACATAGCACAGTCTTATGTTTGGTTTTGCCGAATGCAGAAACTGAAGTGACAAGCTTTAAATTTGTAAGGTGTACCGGTAATAGTTCAGGTATTACAGTTACCTCTGTCACTAAGCTTTTGTGGTCACTTTGTGAAGTGATCAAGGGATTTCTGTCTGATTCTGGCTTTTGGGAAATGAATTTTCATGAGTTAATACATAAACAAAATAAATATAGTGAAACTTCATTTTGTTCATCCGATCTGATTCAAAGAACCAGTCATAACTAATTTGCAGACAACATAATGACTTCAGATAAGTAACCACATTTTTCAAAATGAGAAGAAGCCAAGTACAGAGGAGGTAAGAGTCTGGGTTAAATACGGCCCACTTTACCTCCAGCTCCTGAGTCAAAACAGCCCACATATCCAGACTCTATCAAAGTCATATTTGAAACAATTGATTGTTTTTAATATCTATACTGCTGCAGTTGGGAAATTAATCTAAAATTCTTTATGAATTTTGTAAATGTGTAATCGTTCATGCTGTGAAAAAGGGAAGTAGAAAATTAATAGGAAAAGTAATGAAAAGTATTTATTTATTTGATTATTAATTTTTTGGCAGAATGAAAATAATCAAATAAAACAAAAATTTGTGAAACATGCTTCATTTATTCATAATAAAATGAGTGAAGTTCCATAATTTGTACTAGGCAAGCATACTTTATATATTTAATATCATCACAAAGTAGAAAAATAAATGCATACAACAGTCAAACATGCAACCTGGAACCGTCATTATGCTCTTAAAATTGTCCATAGTATTATTAGTCTAGATAAATATGTGGGGTGTTTTGACTCACCCCAATTCGGCCTGGGTTGTTTTTAAATTCAGGGATGGGAATGACCAATGAGAGAAATCTCTGAAATTTTCACCAGGACTTTTGTGGCTGTGAAGACTGGGAATTTGAACTGAGCTAAGTATTCGTTTATTAATTATGACAGGTTCTCTGCATCAGATTGAATGAACAAAATGAAGTTTCATTATTTAATTTTGTATTTACCCATGAAAATTCACTTCACAAAAGCCAGAATCAAACATAAAACCCCTGATCACTTCAAAAAGCAGAAAATTCTGTCGAACACAGGATCAGTTACTTGAAAAATACAAGAGTTCACAAAACTCTACAATCTACCTCTGTCTATTTATTGTCTGTAATGGTTTCTTGTTAAGTGGTTATCAATTGAGTAAGAAAGTATCCTATCCAAGAACGGCATGAAAGAGTCCTGGTATAGCAGGCTGCATTTTATATACAGCTACTACATCTACACTGGTACTCCTATCAATCAATTACTGATTATGACTGGGAGGTCGGGGACAAATGTTAAAAACCAAAATGTCATGTTACATGTCTGTAGGCTGTCAGTGAAGTTCTGAAAACTTACACTGGCCTTGATGTTATACGGCAAGACATTCCAGTCTGATAGTACGTGGAAAGAAAGAGTTCATGTGATACTGTGTTCTTGAGAATGGTATAACACATAAATAAAACATTAAAAAATTTCTTGATGCTATTGAATGAATATGATCTACTATCACAAAATACTTTGAGCATAATTAGTCAGCTGTTTATAATTAATTCTTCTTTGTTCTAGGGTTGGCGAACTTAATGTTGGAAGCATTGCTGCACATGTACATTACTTTGATAAGAGTAATTGTTCATAACATATCTAACAGAAGCTCTTTGGACTCTTTCGATTTCATGTGTGAGATTTTTTTGCCAAGGATGCTAAATGGCACTACAATATTCTAGTTGCAGATGGACATATTTTACAAGCAGTATTTTTTATTGTTTTGTTGTTACATTGTATATTTCTTTTTACGAATCTTCGAGTGCTACTGGCTTTTGAGTAGACATTCTCAATATGTCAATTTTCCACCTTGATCATCACTTATTGTTACACCGAGGTATTTAAAATTTTTAGTTTGTTTTATTTCAGTATCATGTAGCTTAGAAGGAAAAATAACTGTTTTCTTCTTTTTAGAGACCCTCATAATTACACATTTGTCAGAACTGAATTTGACAGGAGCAGATGTGGTCCAGTGTTAACCCGCTGGACTGGTAAACCAGGGGTCCCCCGAGTTCGATCCCCTGCTCCTCCATTAGTAATAGTCTTTCGGATGAGATGTTAAACCTAGGTCCCATGTATCAGTGCTATACACCGAGCATGCAAAAGAACCAGGGGTGTCTCTGGAATGGGACGCTTTCTGTATCTTGCACTACCCCCAAAACATAAGATAACTAATCTCTTCAGGCGGCATTGGCCATATGGGCAACCGGCACCAACGATAAATAAGCTCAAATAAATAGACATTGGACCGTTTGCAGACCATGCCGTTGTGGTATTGGGCCTTTCTGACCCTGAATCATCCCTATGATAATCTATTAATCATATGAATCATGATAATTCATTAATTGCTGTTGTGTAACTGCTTATTACATGTATCAAGGGACGATATATATATATATATATATATATATATTTATATATATATATATATATATATATATATATATATATATATATATATATATATATATATATATATATATATATACAAAAGTTTAAAAAAGTGCCGGGCAAGTAATTAAATATGAAAAAATAAAAACATCACATGGGTTTTTGAATATGTAATTGCCAACCGGTTTCTTTTATCATCAGGTATGAAACCACCAATTCAGCTCAAAAAATGGTACCCGCATAATGGCGGCTAGAAATAGTTCTCAGTTTTCTTGGCTATTTTTAACATTTTTGCCCTAATCTGTGTATTTTTTTTGCTGGAATCATTTTGTTTGACTATTTCTGATAGTGTGGTAGCAATTTTATGCTCATATGCATTCAGAATAGAATTCACAATGTGAAATTGTTTCACATACCCCAATCTGAAAATTAGCTCAGATTTTTCGTTAATTTTATGGGTAAGTTTACATGAGCAGAAATATCTTTCTTGTTTGAAACACAACCCCCACTTTTCTTGCTATTTTTCATGAGTACAGATATAGATCTACAAGAATATGTAAGTTAAAGCTATTTAAAAAAGGTTTTGCTATGTTTTACAGCCCTGTGAACTTTATGAATTTTATATAGAATAAAGAAGGAATCTATTTGGTGGTTTCACACCTATAAAAAAAAATTCATTTCCTGTTGTCTGCATATGAAAACTTTTAAACTTGCCAGAATGTAGAATTTTGATGTTTTTATTGCTAAAATGCTGTAAAGAAGTATGCCAGGAGTGGATTTAGTGAGTTTTCAAACTTTTCATACTGCAGTTAAGCCATTATGGTAAAATTGCAGGAAAATTGTCCTTGAAAAACTGTAAACAGAACTTTTGTGTACACAAACCTGATATTTTTGGCAAGGAGTAAGTTTTGTAAGCTGCCAGAGTGCTCACAAGAGCCATTTAGTGTAGTTTAGCTTATTTAGTGAACATGAAACAGTTAGCTGAGTTCAAAATTCATGTGTATGATGAGAACAAGAAGTTTGGTAATGTCAGGTTTTACTGCACAGTAGGACTTATTTCAGTCAAACAATGTTTCTTATGGTCATTGAGCTTCTGTTTATGTTTTATATTAGTCTGTTTATGGATAAGAAGAAAGTGAATTAAGCTTCTTTCAAGTTTTCATGATATTTGATTAAGATAGTGTGTAGTTGAGGCTTTGGGAAGTCTTAAGGCAGACAGTGGTATAATATTTGTGGCTGGTTCACAAAGACAGGTACCTCAAAGCTAACAAAATAATATTACTCTTGGAATCTGTTTTCTGATTCTGTTAATACTTTTATTGTGTAAGCTTTCATCTTTGTTAGGCTACAGTATTTTCACATAACCAGTGCTATTATTCTAGTTTGACAGTTTGCATACAAGGTATGGATGGAGGAACAGTACTTGTATTTGGAAATTTTCAGGCTAAAGCAATGCTATTTTCTGGAACCCCATCCACTGCAGCTACATTGCTTTAGCCAAAACTGTGTTCCACATCAATTTCATACAATTTATAACATTTGCTTGACTGTTTATGCTATATTGTAAGGGTATGAAGTGATCTTGAAAGGGAACATGCTAATTAGGTAGAAAAGTAAAGTTTAAAATTTGTGGGTATATGTTACATGCAGTAGCTACCAATATATGCATTTTCTATTTTCAGAGTGAAATATTCTTCTAATCAGTTAGAAAAATCCCTTCCTTTGGTTGTATCTGTGTTTAGGACTCAAGGATTGCTTTGCCTTTTGCACATATCAGATGTACTCACATGACTACACACTGGCCATAGAGGTGGAGCCCATGTTGAAGATCTATCATTGCCATTTTTAGTAAGTAAACAGTCATTTTCATTCATACTTACAGTTAAACATTGCTCAAGAAGTAAAAAGAACAATTTATATCAGTGTAAAGACAGTATATGATAGATGAACAATAAAATTTTGTATGTTGAATACATGTCTAACATTCAGGTGGGGTTCCTGGACTTTTCTGAATTAAAATTGTTAAAATTTCCTCCTTCAAAGAGGTGTAATTGGCATGAAAGAAGAAAAATGTAGCATTTATTCTGTTATATTGTATATAAATACTTCAGTTCTTAGGTTTAAAGAAGGCATGGACAGCATAAACTATCATTTGAGACAGATGGGGATACAAGACAGAGAAGGACCAGAGAAATTTTGATCTTTTTTGGCAGACAGAAGGACCATAGCTTTTGAAATCTATTTGATGATTTTTGACCTGGAGGTATAACAGTAACCTCATGAAATAATCTAGTGTGATGCCTTTTCACAAACAAGATAAAGAATTGCAGTTCAGTTATGCTTATTAGGACAAAATATGACTTGAAAGTCAAAATAATTTGAAAAATTTGCCTTTTTTCCCAAAAAATCTCCATGCAACTAAGAATATTATGTATTTTCTACTAATGTGTAACCCTAAATTTGATAAAATTGGATAAATTAAGTATTCACACATAAGCTGAGACAGATTTAGTTCAAATATATAACGTGTTTTAAAAAATAACAGAGTAATTTCACCACAGACACTTTCTTTCATTTTGCTGCTCTTGTTCGCAGTCCGCACAGACATTTTGAGTCATTTTAAAAGCTTCATTTTATGAAAAGTACCAGTATTTCTGGACTGAAATTTGATTTTCTTAAGTTGAAATTAGTCACTCTTGATGTAGAAACCAAAAAATCACAGTATCAGAAAAAAAAAGTTTTCTTATAGGTATGAAACCACCAATTCAGCTCAAAAAATGGTACCCGCATAATGGCGGCTAGAAATAGTTCTCAGTTTTCTTGGCTATTTTTAACATTTTTGCCCTAATCTGTGTATTTTTTTTGCTGGAATCATTTTGTTTGACTATTTCTGATAGTGTGGTAGCAATTTTATGCTCATATGCATTCAGAATAGAATTCACAATGTGAAATTGTTTCACATACCCCAATCTGAAAATTAGCTCAGATTTTTCGTTAATTTTATGGGTAAGTTTACATGAGCAGAAATATCTTTCTTGTTTGAAACACAACCCCCACTTTTCTTGCTATTTTTCATGAGTACAGATATAGATCTACAAGAATATGTAAGTTAAAGCTATTTAAAAAAGGTTTTGCTATGTTTTACAGCCCTGTGAACTTTATGAATTTTATATAGAATAAAGAAGGAATCTATTTGGTGGTTTCACACCATCAGGGCAATAAAACAAAATGTGTAAAACCCTTAGCAACGTGTGTACACATGTGTACACAACGTCAAAAATGACGTTCTTTAGATAGATATTTTATAGACATTTTTGAGCCAAAGCTTAACAGTTATTGATGACGTCATCATTTTTGACGTTGTGTACACATGTGTACACACGTTGCTAAGGGTTTTACACATTTTGTTTTATTGCCCTGATGATAAAAGAAACCGGTTGGCAATTACATATTCAAAAACCCATGTGATGTTTTTATTTTTTCATATATATAAATTGAAATGGAGAAATTAAAAGTAGCTTCATGCAATGAACGCGTTAGAAAATTAGACATAGAAATGCAGGAGCTCATTTTTTCAAAATGTTCAGGTTCAGTAGCAGAATGCTTGCTAAGTTTATGGACAAAAAATGTGCAAAGGAATGAAGAAATCTCTCATAAAAGATGGAAAAATAATGAACGCTGGCTGAATTCATATGAAGAAGATTTTATAAAAACTTACGCAAATTCCAATCCTTTTTTCAAAAAGGGAAACACATACCGTGAATATAACCAGCCTCAAAGAAGGACCTATGCTGAAGCTGTAAAAAAAGGGCCTTTGCCAAGTAGGCAACAAAACAGAAAACAAAGAGATAACCAAAATATACAAGGTCTTCTCCAACAATTAATAACAAAACTTAACAATCAAAATAACACTCAGAGAAACAAAAGACAAGTCCAAAATTCTCAAAGAAGAAGATTTTGGGGAGACAGATCAAACAACAGTCAAAGTAATAACTTGGATGTGGTCACGCAAGATGAATATGATTCTTTTTTAGACGCGGACCACAACTGGCACAGCATAATGTAAAAGAAGGTAACCTAGCTGAAACAAATAAGATTTTTACTAAAATTTTTAATTTATCAGACCACAAACTAAGTGAAACAGTAAAAAGCGTCTTGTTGATGGGTCTAAAATTTACACCTACACCTGAAAAAAATAACAAATATGAACTTAACACTGATGTGACTGAATTCTTACGCAAATTACGATTAAGGGAATTTTTTGATGGAGTAGACTCTAATAATATCTCTTTAATAAAAAATATAAGTAACTTTACCCCTCCAAGTGGTCGCAATGAAGTTCTGGATACATATATTTCCACGGCAAAAACCTTGTGTTCAAATGTTAGCAATGGAAGTAATAAAATTAGACATAATATATCACTCGAGCAACGAAAGGCATTAAGATCATTAGCAAAAGATACATCTATTATAATCAAAGAAGCAGACAAAGGTGGTGGCATTGTTATTATGAATCGAGAGTTTTATAAATCTAAAATTCTAGAAATGTTGACAAACGAGTCTTTCTACAAACCTATACCTAATAATAACCGAAAAGGAATTTTCACTAAAATTAAAAATCTCACAAAGACATGTGAAAAAATAACCAGACAAGAAATCGACTTTTTGTTGAACTTTGATTGTAAATCCAGCACATTTTATGGTCTACCTAAAATACATAAGAGTGAAGTTATACAACAAGCATGTAATGACCAAAATAAAGAATAGTTTTAATAGTAATATTTAATTACTTGCCCGGAACTTTTTTAAACTTTTGTATATATATATATATATATATATATATATATATATATATATATATATATATATATATATATTATATAAGCTGTATATGATCTAAGAGTTATTGTTCCATTACTATATATTATGAATGATCTGTTGTTAACAGTCAGAGTTTTGTCAATGCGCTTGTATGATGTACAATAAGGCAAAAAACCATAACAATGTTATATATATATTGATAACATAATAATTGCCACAGAGAGTGAGGTTAGTCTGTCATCTATTCGTAGATGATTCTCTGCTGTATAGAATCATCAGGACACCACATGATGTGGAGCTCCTACAGGACGACCTCGACAAACTGCAAGAATGGGAAAAAGACTGGCTGATGGAGTTCAATGCATACAAATACGAAGTTCTGCATGTATCAAAGAAGCGCACAAACATCAAAGCCCAATACACCATCCATGGGAAAACCTTGCGATTCACCAAGAAGGTGAAGTACCTCAGACCTCAACTGTCTCCCAACATGTCCTGGGGACCCCACATCGACATGGTGACTAAGAAGGCCAACAACGCCTTGGCATTCATGCAGCGCAATCTGTCATCTTGCCAACGATCCACCAAATTGGCCTGCTAAAAGACCCTCATCAGTAGAGTATGCCTCAACTGTATGGGATCCCCCTACACGAGCCATGACCTGCAATGTTGAGATGGTCCAACGAGGTGCTGCCACATTTGTGTCTGGGGATTATCGCTGAACAAGCAGCACTGGAACCAGGATCATATCTCACTTGTTCTATTTTGTAAACCAGATATTTTTGCCAAGGATGCCAAACCATGACACAGTATTTTAACTGGGGCCTTACATAAGTTTTATTGGGAGTTTCTTTGACCTTGGGTGGGAGAGCCTTGAACAGAGGAGAAAACAGGCAAAGGCAGTCATGATGTTCAGGATAGCGAACAAACTTGTTGCCATCAACATGCCTCCATACATACTCCCACAAGGAGCCACTACGAGAGGCCACTGCATGGAGTTCGTTCCACCATACTGCAGGACTAAGATCATGAAGGACACCTTCTTCCCATCTGCAGTCAGCATATGGAACCCTGCCAGACAACCTTGTCACAGCAACCAGCTTGGACGCCTTCAAGACTGGGATCCCTGCCGCCATATAACAGAGACTATTATGCTTTTATCCTGTTTTTGTGACCCTCCGTCACTATGTACATATCACAAATGTGCGACTATACCTACCTTGTTGTGGTCCTGCACGATATATAATTGGAAGAAGAAGCATGAGAAGCATGAGAAGAAGAATTTTAAACTATCTTTTTAATTATTCGATACAAACCATTCAAGAGGGTAGCGATTTCAAAAACATAATAAATAAACATAAGCTAACAATGACCTGTGTGTAATCAACACGTGTAAGATTTATTTCCATCATTTTAGCAGCCTAGTTTTGCAAATTCTCCCAAACTTGCAACCGGAAGTCAACCAAAAATGCTTGCTAGTTCCGCAGAAAATCTCTAATTAATGGCTAAATTCCGATATTGCCGTTTTCGATATACGCGGTAATTACAAACAGGTCATTATTATTTATCTAGCTGTCTATTTTTCTGCATGTTTTTTTTATCATAAATACAATGCAGCAAAACGGTCCTGTTTACAGATTACGCACCCGCATCTGCTACTTGCTATTTTCTTGAACTTGTTGTAAAAACAGTTTTCAAAAATATTTTTGACAAATTAATTATAAAGACTTTGACATATTCTGCATTGGTCTGGTACATAAAACAATAAGTTTATAAAAATAATACATAATATATATATGAATAAACACTTTGTGCACAAAAACACTCTATCTGCACGTGTTAAAAGGTCATCCGTAATGAAAGAAAGTTCCATTATGAGCGGTTTCTTGACGTGGTTGGATCAACTTGTATCATTTTTTTCGGGAAAAAAAACATATGCATTTGAAAATAAAGTAAAACACTTTTGTGGTACAGTGGTGCACAGGTAGTTATAATAACGCACACCAGTGGTCGCGATTTTGGTCCTTTACTCGAGCCCTTAGAATAGTTTTGGTGATTTTAATTATTCTTTAAAAGAGATCATTTAAAAAAAAGGCGAATTAACCTCACTTCTTTGCATTACAATAGATTATGTACAATTGCCATAGAAACAGTTAAATGTATACATAACTTGTCGCCTGAATATTTACAGATTATGATATTCAGGTATGAAAACACCTTAAAGGTACAACAAGTAATAACAGCAAAATACGGCAAAAATTCCTTCAGGTTTGAAGCCGTTAGGGAGAATGATATGTGCACAGTAGAAAAGTTTAAAGAGATTTTCAGTCTGATTCGCACCTGGACTGGCCCTGCATGTAAATATGCTATATGTCAATGATTTTGTCATGTTTAATTATCTTTTGTGCTGTGTCCTGTTTATTGCTGCTCTTGCCCTTGCCCACCCCTTCTTATGTTGCGTCTTTCATATCATCTTTAGTTATTGTAGTAGTGCAAGGCCCAATACCATAACGGCCTGGTCCAAAACGGTCCACATCGTAATGTTTACAGGATAAGTTGAAGGAGTTTAAACTTAAACTTAAACAAAAGATAAACATGCTTGTTATTGAACATACAATGAACAGTGTAAATTATTTGCAAAATGAGCATATATGCAATACGCGTGTATCTGAAAATCAACTAAGTACAAGTCAGTATTAACGATAAAACTTAATTAATTTACATGCATATACAAAGATGAAAAGTAAATTTATATACATGTATTAACAACGAAATAAACATTTATAAAACAGAAACAAACGAGAAATAGTTTTATACAAACAATATATTTCAACAGAAAAAAATATATATACAAAGCGCACACAAAAGTGAAAAAAGAGACTGTCTAAAGTAGGCCATAAAACCACCACATGGCATTTAAAAAGTGACATACACTGGTCTAATAAAGAAAACAACGTGATTTAAATGAGTTACAGTTTTTTAAAAAAACTTTTTGCTAGCAGGGGTATATAATAAAACACTTATAGATGATGCCTATGTATGTACATTTTATGGAATGTACTTCGTATCGATGAATATCTCTTTTATTCCGGTCCATAAATATACGAATATGCCAGGAATTACCTATGTTCTGAGTACATAAATGTCACCAAGTTTTGGACAGGAATTCTGAGGCCTTCATGCTCCCGTCCATATTTTTCACTTTGTAAATAACATACCTATTACTTGTACCTTTGTTTTGTACAATGTGTGCCTTTCCGGTCCAGGCCGTTTTGGACCAGGCCATTTTGGTAGTGGGCCGTTCTGACCCGATATCTTGTATCAGCAATATCGGAGCAAGGGGTAATGTTATGAAAGTTGAGATTTCGCTTTAAAAGGGAGGAGCATTTCATTTCTATTCTTCTGTAAGGTAAATAAAGCAAAATTCCGCCTAAAAGATATGACTCTGGACCCGTGCTCCTATTATTATTATGTGTACCAAAGACCTGCTCAAGTGAGAATAGAGGTCCGGTCCAAAACGGTCTGGTTGTAGTTTTATCCAAACCACCATACGGATACCTTTTGTCAAATCCTTTGAAAAGGAAGAAACGCATAAATATTTATTTGGCCTAAATTTTTCATTATTTCTCTTTATGTGCTGACCAGCAATTGTAGTAGGTTGAACAAAAAGGATGGGTCGGAAGGAAATAAGCGTTTCAAATGATTTACTTAATATTTCTTTTCAACGATACTCCATTGTCACTGTGAGCCTACCGGCGTTCTCCCTAGCTTACTGTTTTTGGTCAGCATTTTTGTTCACCCATCCTAGTGAAATTAATGATACGGACTGTAAAGTAAGTTGACTGATGAGTTGCATGAAATGCTTACTGATCGTTTATTCAATACTGCAGAACGTATTATTTGTATAGACAAAAGTTCTTGGAAAAGAGGGTGTGGCACTTTTAGAACTATTAGTGACTTGTTCATAATGTCGCAATTTGCTGAGACCAGGCCACTCATAGTTTTTACATTCTGCTTTGAATGATAATGGTTATGCTCTGTTGCACAAAATGACGTTGTAGTTTAAAATAGATTTTCATCAATATTTTGCTTCAAATGAAAAACTGTCATGGCATTTTTCATCAAACTCTATAAAAATGTTTCTTAATATTGCTTCTTTTTCTAAAATTGCTCAAACAGTTTTACTCCATGCATTCACAGGAATGTTTGTAATATAACCACCTGTAAAAATTGCTCAAATGGTTCCACTCCATTGCACAAAATGGCAGCCAAATCTAAAAATAGATTTTTGTCAACAGTTTGCTTCAAATGACATCTCACATGCTGCTAGTCTAAAATTACCTCTGTGCCATGGGTTTTATTTGTATAAATTATGAGATCTTTGAAAATATTCAATTAGAAAATGTAATATATTGCTTCTGATATTTGCTTAAAAGCAGAACTACAGCCAGAATACTCAGGTGAGCGATACAGGGCCATCATAGCCCTCTTGTTTTTTAAACTGGAAACGTTCATAACTAGACAAGGTTCATTGTACAACTTGTGCAGTTTGTACAGATTTTTTGTTTCCTCCATGATCTTTGTCGATAAACTCCCGAAAACTTCTCCTGAACTGAGATTTAAGGTTACATACAATAGCCGCACTCTTTGATAGTGTTAAAGCATTCTGCAAAATTTTAATGCTTCATCACCAGAGCTTTTACAAAATATTTCCCTTTTTAAGCATGTTAAAAAAATCATTAAAAAATTTTATACATGTGAAACAATTTCTGCATCAAGAACATTTTATTGCCAGTGCATTTGCTCCTATTTTGACGGTTTCAATTGGTTCTAATACCTTTTCATAGTTTATCGATTGTAGTTTATTAGTGGATTAATGCAAGCGCCACACGGATTAAATACTTGAAAATATATAAATTGCAACTATTGAAGTTAATTAACAAGATGTCAGGTAGATGTTGAGTAGTTTTGCTGTAAATGTATTCGTACTCAACAGTGTTCCTTTTCTACAAATGCCCTGTTTTTCACACATTCATTATCAATGATTGAATTGTACAAAGCCAAACATTTTGATACCTGTACTGCAGTAATTTCAGTCAACATTTTCTAAATAGAAATACCTGGTCCTTAGTGGCAAGTTCAATTTTATAAGAAAGTTGGCTTTCGGGACCGATCTTCTGGTTGCAGTTCAGAATAGCAAGTTGCCTGCATTTTTTTAGTTTTGTAGGCATTGAATAATACAAAGAATTGTTTGGGACCATGAAAATTTGTCACAATATTGAGTTGCCCGCAATCATGAATTTTTACTGTATGTTAAGCCATACAATCTCTGTAACACAACTTTCACAATTATAACAAAGTCTAGTAATATTTAAATTGAGGTGACAGGTACCAAACAACCTTCAGAAATTGTTCAACACAGAAGCACTAAAAGTTTGGTTTTAGAGATCAAAGTTTGAAATTTTTGAGATGTAACGATAATAATGAATTACTTGGAAAGTATACTGATCATTGAACCTTTGTATTTGAGCCATTAAAGTTCAAGTAAACAAAGTTTAAAACTTTGCTCCAGCTAGTACCAAAGAGCAGGCTGCAGCACCCTGCCCTTTATTGTGCAGCCTGCTCTTTTTCTCTGGCATCATGTGCCCTTTAAGACACATTCTGCTTTTACCTATAATATTTTGTGTGTTTTATGAGTAAATATCATTGGCCTTTTATCATAAGGTACCTAGTTTGTGGGGAGTGAAGACATCTGTAAATAAGTACTATAAAGTGTGCCTGTACAAATCAGTTGATCTGTGTAGACCCCTTTTGCAGTTTTCTTGACTTCAAGTGCCCTTTTTCCAGCATCAGCCTGCCCTTTTTAAATCCTAGCTGGAGCACAATTTATTGCATTGATAACATCTTATAACTCAAAACTTCTCCGGCTTATCTTTATTGCTGCACTTTCTTCTTTTCAGGTTGAAAACAACATACCATCTGTCAGTGCAGTTACTGGTGTAAAACCTCAGGCTTATGTATGGAGAATTTGTATAGGACTACACTCAACCCCTAGATTCTTTGTTGGACTTATGTATTACAACTATTACAAAAACAGCTTGCCTTTTATTCAGAAAAATCGACAAGGACTTTACAAGTTTTTGATGAGTTTATGTTTTTGGCTGTACTCAATAGAGTGTTTTTGTTTACTTGCTGTCAGCTGTATCTCAAACAAGGAAAATTATAGTAAGTTCTGAGATCCAAGATGTTGAGTCAACAAATTGTAATTTTTTTTCTAGCAATTTGCACATATTGCACTTACTGATAATACTATAATTACTGTAATGAATGGGTAATCCAGTGATATATAAATCAGGATCTGGATGTAATGATGAAAGTAATCATTGAATGTTAACTTATATACCTCTCATGCTTTCATCATAAAAGCTTGTGGAATACGCGCCTTATTTTTCTTAATAATTCTGAATTTGTGTCAGCAATTTAATTGTTACATTTCAGCTATTCATGAAAAGATCTTTGTTGTGTTCATGGTGACTTCTATAGCTCACATGTTGTTTGGAACAATATTGTACAGATGGTCAAGATATAAACCAATGACTGACAGAGTGAGTATTTCATTAACTCCTGCTAAAATAAGTCAGGTTTCTCCTGGTTACTTAGCTTTTAGAAGTGTGGTCAGTCTGCTAGGATGTCATGATTTCTTCTGTTCCAAATGTTACGTTATTGTGTGAAAACTATATGTACTTAATTTTATTTATTGATACTGTATAAATATAATCAAAGCTTTAAATTTGCACAAGGAATTTTAAATTGTGTTGTCATTTTGGAAAATCGTCAAAAGTGTTGACAAAAGACTTGTTCATTAGACTTGAGTTGATGTGACTGAAAAGGGAATTTGCTGTGAATCATCATAAGCATTTTATGAACCACATAGATGTAGTTAAGTGTTTTCTGTTTCTACTTTATTCTATACTTTGTAGAAATTTTGTACTATTTTAGCCTATTGAGATTGGACCCAATTTTTATGCCCCCAAAGGGAGACATATAGTTTTTTATGCCAACGTAAGGGAGACATATGGTTTTTGAATTGTCTGTCCATCCATCTTTCAGTCTGTCCACTTTTTGTACAGTCCATAACTTTGTCAGTCATGGATGGATTTGACATAACTTTGCATTGATGTGTGGCACATTGAGAGATGATGTGTCAAATACAAGACCCAGGTTTGTAGGTCAAAGATCAAGGTCACTCTTGGACTGTAAAGAAATTTTCATAAAAGTGCATTGATGGTCGTGTCCAGTCAACAATTCTGTCATTTATGGATGTATTTTAAAATGACTTGGCATATATGTGTTGAACACGATGACGACGTGTCACGTGCAAGAATCAGGTGTCCATCTCAGAGGTCAAGGTCACACTTGTCAAGGTCACATTATATGAATATTTCTTAAGGTGCATTGATGGTTGTGTCGGGTCAGCAATTCTGACATTTCTGGATGGATTTTAAAATGACTAGGCTTAAATGTCTTAGACATGATGGCGATGTGTTGCATGCAAGAATGTTTGTTAACCTTCCTTTCTCCTTTCACACTTCTTTTTTCACACATTCCTATATTATCTGGCCTTTATTTCCAGTGAAAAACATGTTCTTGTCCTCCTAAGTATGGCTTGAGGGGCATATGTCCGTTCACAGCGACAGGTCTTTTTAGCTTATCTGTTTTGAAGAAAAAATCGAGCTATTATGATCGCTGTGTCGTTGTCGCATGCAAAAACTTACTTATCATGACAAGAGGCATTTGTAACACAAGGGGCATTATTCTGAAAACTATATTTTTGGAGTTATGCCCCTTTTTAACTTACAGTTTTTGTCAAAATTGCTTAAGTTGAATGATTTCAGAACTATCAAAGGTATCAATATGAAACGTGGACTGCTTGCTTATCATGACAAGAGGCAGTTGTAACACAAGGGGCATTATTCTGAAAGCTATATTTTTGGAATTATGGCCCTTTTTAACTTACAAGTATTGTCAACTCAAATTGCTTATTAAGTTGAATGATCAAAGGTATCAATATGAACAATATCAACATCTTGACATGAAATGTCAGAGGTATATAGGACCTCCTTCAGGAGTAGTGCACAAGAACCATATCTATGGCCCCCATTGTTGACATGTAAAATAGGCTGAGTGTTGATTGCCGCTCAGCAGAGCTCTTGTTATAGGAATGCTTTATCCAAATATAAGTTTTGTTTCCTGTCATGAATATGCATGATACATTTATAATTTTAGGAGAAAAGATCTTATTTCTGGAAGAAAGTGATGTTTGCATTGATAAGCCTGTCCACAGTTGGCCTTCTCTACTTCTTTGTACAACACAGGGTGTACTGTGTTCCAGGAGGTAAACATTTTATTTTTCTTATTTTAAACCATACCTTACAATTGGAGTGGATTGTCAAATTGTCAGGTCCTATACTTGGACTTAGTGATTTATAATTAAACTCTGTCTGCTGATGTTAAACTGGTTATGATCATAAAAAGTCCAGGCCATGGTCAACTACACTACTTAAATAGTTCCTGATTATTTCTCAAATGTACTTGACCCATGACCTTCACACTCAATATGAAAGTTTGTCAGGATAATTACATATAGATGAACCATTTACATGTATATACCTTATTCTCAGAGCAAAAATTGGTGCTGTTAACTTAAGTAGGATCAGTAATTCTCTTTGCCACAGGTACTTAACTCCACTCTCATATACTTTTATTTTTGGACTATAGGTCTTAATTTCAGTCTTGGAAGAATTTTTAGTTTTCTTTCTTACAGTTTCAAAAAGTAACTAATGATTTTTTTTTCTTTTCAGCTTTCAGTATTTTCTCTGTATTTGAGTACATGATTGCATATGCCAACATGGGGTATCATATAACAGGGTACTTTGAGTTCTGTGACAAGACACTTATAGCAGGTGAAATTGAACCTGAAGGTGTAAAAAATGGAACAGCTAAACATCCCAGATATTCTTTAAGAAATGGTCGTAACAAGGCAGATTGATAACATAAGGAAATGTACTAAGTTGTTGTTGTAGCTGCTTAGTATTTTATTGTTATAGAGGTTGTGATATTGTATACATGTATTAATGTGGGAGATGATTATAAAGTATGTAACAGGCCTTTGCTCATGTTAAAATATTCAAACCTGTCACATTTTTGTCGTAAAGTAATTGCATAGGTGACTGGATTTACGAAAAAAGCTTTGCTGTTGAAGACCAGTACAAAAATATGATTTTTTGGTAAGGCATTATTAGAGTTGCGAACCTGTCAAGAGTCTCTATAAGTTACTTGTGGGAAACTTCCAGCTGGCAGATGTGTTTTGTGTTCCTTTACCAGTTACTTAAGCCCCATTACTTCTAAAAAATATTAATACATGCATTCTGAAATTCATAAACAGACCATGAAGTTTTGTGTCAGTGTAGAGAAAATAGGTAGCACTCCAATGCCTAATATCTCCCTTTACTCACATGTTGCCTTTTGTAAGTGCACCTTGTGTATTTTACACAGATGTGAAAATACTAAGTTTGTTTATCATTGTAATAGGCGAGCATTTCCAAATATGGTGTGTTAAATGTCTGCACTGTGCTGAATCCAGAACAAATTCAAAACATTGAATCATTTTACTACAGTGAGTAATGCATCATCAAATATTGCCTATGTACTTTCTTATGCATAAATGACATTCAGATGATTACACCTCTGAAATCTTTAAAAAAAACAACAAACCTCATGTATTGAAATTTGAAATCTGATCAAGTTTCAGAGGGTCAAAGAAATATCTGACGTTATACAAGTTAATAGGACTTCAAAAAGCAATAAAATCAACTAACCATTAATTGTAATTAAAATGATTGTTTCTTAGAGATAATGGGGCTTTAAATACTGATATTTTAAGATATATTATCTGAATTTTTTAATCATTTTATATTCTAACTGTTTTTCTTCATAGTTGACTATTTTTTACAATCCCTGTTTCTTTATACTCTTGAAAAAATGTTAATCAGGCTTTTAGAAAATAGTTTTAACTCAAAACTATTGAAGCAATCAAGCATATGATTTCTAATTTAAATATGTTTTTAATAATAAAAGAAATGCTGTAACATGATCAGATACTAGAATGAATGTACCCTTTTCTAATGCCTTCTTGCAGGATATTGTATTTTTATTTCATTATGAATGTATTGTGAATATGCATCTTTTCAGTTTATCATCAGCTTAATTGATTATGGTAACTGTATGTGATATATAAAAAATTATCAGGGTCAGGGGTGAGGTAATTCTGGACATTGTGTATTTATGCAGTTGGAGACTGAACTCCTTCTGAGAACTGTTGTATGTGGCAAACAAAATATATGTACATAAAAAGTGTCAGACAGCTTAATGAGAGAGAGAGAGAGAGATCGGACTTATTCTTGTCTGATGCAAGAAACCATGAAAAAATTTAGTTCAGTGCAGTAAAACCTTAAAATAATTGTAAAGGTTGATTGTACTTGTACATAGCTTGGCGCTGACCTAACAACAAATTTTTACGAAGTTTTTACAACAACGCTGTTTGTATTTAGTTTATGAATATTTGTATTTTTCATCAACTGACATATATACATATGACACAAAAAAATAAGCCTATCAGGTCATTGCACAAAATGTTCCTACAGCCACTATATTAAGAATATGAAATGGTTTATGTCGGCTAAAGATGGCTTCCATACCTGTTAAAGCATTCTACAAATTGCATTAGTTTAAACAATATCAAAAGAAATTACATTTTTAGTATTTCATACTGTAGATAGATGTTTAGCATAATTGTTATTTTATAACATGGTCTTTTTACTTTGTAATATGTACATTTGTAACTTTTTTAGGGAAATTGTCGAATGATCTTTGTTTTGTAACATATCCATTCCGAGTGTGAGTTATATGTAAAGTTGTTGTTTTAATTTTTCCCTCCACACCCTTGTAGGGTATTTTAGTGTTCTCACGCATTGAGTGTTTTATAAGCATAGACTTGCAGACTCATGGTTAAGCTGGTTCAAATCCCATCTGAGATAAGAGTCTCCTATGACTTATGGCATTCCACACCTTTGGCATGAGTTCTGGTTTGAACCCAGGAAGCAGTCATCAAGCATCATTAATATAAGCTGCAAGATTGTGTTTCCTAATAAATGTAAACTAGATATGTTTAAACTTACTGTTTAGCTTTGATATTCGTGTCTCATATTAAATGCTATGAGTGTCTTACCATGGGTCATTATAGGAGAATGTTACCAATGGTTGCCTAAATTCTTGCTGTTTTCTGCTTTTGCTACAGTAAATTTACAAAGTTATTAGATATAGGAGAAGTGGTTCAGTAAGAAATATTTGAAAAAAATTTACAGTACTTGTCATTCCACCTTGAAAAAGCAGGACATAATTTCTCCTTGTTCAGTCAACTTTAGCTAAACCTTACTTTATTTATATATGTATGCATATTGTGATATTATGTGACAGAAATAAGTGTGACCAGTACTGCCTTACTAAAGCCGTATTTTATACTGACCAAATTTTACATGCAGTTTAATTTACTATATAATTTATTCCAAAGAAAAGGTGGCATTTGTGAAGTTGAGTGACACAATTTTTTTTATTTTGTAGTACACTATACAATATATGCTGAAAAAAAAACATGCTCTGTAAAGATAATGTTATCATAGTGTTTTAATGATAAGTCCTGATTTGGAAACTTTACTAGCAAATTTTTTCACAAAAGTTGTCCTTCACATAAATATAACGTTTGAGCCCTTACAATGTGTAAAATGTTCTCACCACACCATTTGAAGGTCTATGTGTGAACTGCACAATTAGGAGATTTGTACACATATAAATCTTGAAATAATAAGACTGTTTAGGGTATGACTGAAATAAAAATGATATTATTTAGTTGTTAGAATAGTTAGAAAATGATATAAATAGTCAACTTGAAGATATTACTGTTCTTTATCATTCTGTTCTAATTAGTATATACATGTAGTTTTGATACCACTTACATGAGTTCTTTTACAAGTTTAAGTTGTTGACTGGTAAAAAGTCAAACTTATTCATCAATGAATGTTTTTCTTGGTCTAGATTGCTTGTGCAAGCAAAAGATTTTGAAGTACGGTCACAGATGTGTTCATACATGTTAAACAAAGATATGAAAATTTTGATAGATGTGGGTGTGTTATGATTGATATTAATGTCAGTGAAGGCATTTAGATTTGTTATGAGTGAAAAAAAAGATAATATTCCATATTTAATTATTCAGAGTATATTTTATATAATATTTACATGGAAAGTGTATTGGCTATGGTCACTAATTAGGGCTAAGACTTAGGACAGGACTTTAGGAATTTTGGTAAACTCAGAGGTTATAGCAAGCCTGTAGGTTAACTTTGCGGATTCTTTCTTTAGGACTTAGGACGGACTTTAGAAATTTGGGTAAACTCAGAGGTTATAGCAAGCCTGTAGGTAAACTTTGCAGATTCTTTCTTTAAAAAAGTCTTAATTGTCACAAGACTTACTTACAAAAAAGATCAATAAAACATGCTCTTACATTGACAGGAAATGTCTGTATTAAATTATAAGAATCGTGCAATGGTAATTGTCTGTTGTCTTGCAAGGTGTACTTTGAGTATTTAAAATTAAGTAAAGAATTGAAGTTATAACATTATTTAGCTCACATGAGCACATAGTGCTCATTGGAGCTTTTTAGGATCGATGACAGTCTGTCACCCATTGTCAGTTGGCAGCCATCATCCTTTGTTATGTAAAAGAATATCTCCTCTGAAACCAGCAGGTCAAATTTTATAAAACTTGCCTTGTCCCTTGCATGAAGCTCTATCAAAGTTGTTAAAATGGTTCCAGTCTATTGCCGATCTGGGCCACATGAGCTAAAAATAGATTTTAAAAATGAAAACTTTAAATATCTTAATCCCCGAAACTGCAAGGCCTAGAGCTAAGATAATTTGGTATGTAGCATTGTCTACTGGACCTCTATCAAATTTGTTCAAATCATGGCCCCCAGAGTCAAAATTGGCCCCATCCCAGCTGCAGTATGATTTTACAAATTCAAATTCAAATTCCTTTTATTCTCTCATGTCAAAAGACAAAATGAGGATAACACAATATTACAAATGAGGCTCACAAGTATAATAAATAACTATTATGTTTTGCATAACCACATACTTATTTGTTTTGAAAAGCATAACTATACATAATTTATATGATATATAAGAATAAGTAATTAGCGATAACAAATATGATTTAATGCAATGTTACTGTTACAGGTATGCTCACTGACATTGAGCCCGATTACGGAGAGTCAATTTAAAACCACATAATTTCTGTTATCAGTTTCTTAGCAATTTTTCGGAAAATCAAGATTATACGTGATCCACATACATTTAAAGAAACAGGATTGAGGGGTTGTAGCAGTAATAATGCAGCAAGAATTCATCAAATTAACAAAATACTGACTAATAATCAAACCTGTTTGTAAGGATTATTTTAACAAATTTACATAATTTCAAAAAATCAGATTTACTGGTGGTATTAAATAATTGATCCATTTTAAATGTACTAGGTCTTCTATAAAAATATGGTTTGAGATATAGTTTTCGTTCGATTTCAAAAATTGGACATTGGAATAAAAAGTGAAATTCATCTCCTAATTGATTTTGGCATAGGTTACAGACTCGCAAATGTATAGGTATTTTTGACCAGCCGCCGGTCTCCACCGGTAGCCGATGATTACGGGTTCGGAACTTTATCATGTAAAATAAGTATAATTTTGGAGTATTGCTTAAATAGCTTTCCATTCCGAAACTGTGTTTAAATATTCTATATGTGATACTTTTGTTAGAGTTTTCTACACATGCAAACCATTCATTAATGAATAAGTCTTTGAGCTTTAGTCGCACTGATAATTTTAGCCATTTAATATTTAGGCAACTTTGTGAATCCCAAATATTGGATAAACCAGTTTTTAATAGGATTGTTTTAACAGCATGTAACCAAGGAAAACGGCGTTTTAGAATATTAGCGTTTAAGTTGCATGATAATTTATACAAATATTGATACATTACTACCGAGAGTTTACTTGTTTGGGCGTTTTCAAATGTATAAATGCGCGACCAAAAAGATATTATTCGTTCCTCAATGTCAATTTGTAAAGGGTAACAACCGGTTTCGCCGTATACCATATTATTAGGTGTCGAGTTTTTCATTTTTAATATGTGTTTAAGAAAACGAAGTTGTATTCTCTCTAAAACATCTAAATTACCATACCCCCATATTTCTGCGCCAAAAAGAAGAATGGGTTTTACAGCTTTATTAAATAAATCAATTTGCATGTCTATTGGAAGATCGAGTCTATTCACGTTTCTAATTAGACTGTACATTGCCCTGGTTGCTTGAGATGCAATATGTTTTTTTGCATTAAGGAATGAACCACTTCTAGAGAATACGACTCCAAGATATTTAAATTCATCGACTATTTCAATCATTTCATTTTTCATAGTGAATGTGTAACCATTTCGTAAAACTCCTTTGGAAAAAATAACTATTTTAGTTTTGGAAAAATTAATTGTAAGTTTCCACTGTTCACAATAGTTTACGTACATGTTAAGTGCATTTTGGAAATCTTGCTCATTTTCTGACAAAATAACTGTGTCATCAGCATATAAAAGAATATAGATTTTTAAAAAATTGTATAGTTCATTCAAATTTTGATCGTTTGCTATAGTGACACCTTGTAAGTTTACATCTTCTGCAAAGTAATTATGTAAGTCGTTCAAAAAAATTGAAAATAATAGAGGAGATAAATTTTCTCCCTGTCGAACGCCAATGTTGCTCGTAAAAAAATTTGAGCATGTTGAGTTTATCCGAACACACGACTTTATGTTTTTATACATGTTTTTAATTATATTAAGACATTGCCTTTGATATTTGATTGTAAAAGCTTGTTCCAAAGACCCTCTCTCCAGACTGTGTCAAATGCTTGTTTAAGATCTACAAATGAACAAAACAGTTTCTTTTTCGAATTATTTAAAATATTAATTAAACTATTAAGTACAAAAATGTGATCAGTTGTCGACTGCCCCTTTCGAAAACCCGCTTGACTATTATGTAGAATGTTATTGGTTTCTATATACTTAGTGATTCGGTTGTTAATAACTGACGTATTACTAAATAATTTTCCTAAGCAACTTAATAAAGTAATTGGACGGTAATTTTCTGGCTTAGACATGTCACCTTTTTTCTTGTATATTGGACTTATAATACCTATAGTCCATGATTCAGGTACGATACCTTTATCAAAAACAATATTAAATAATTTTACATATACATTTTTCATGGTTTGGAAAGTTGTCTTTATATGCTCATTAATAATTTTATCGTAACCGCCAGCTTTATTATTTTTTAAATGTTTAACGGCAAATTCGATTTCGTCTTCTGTAATAGAGTTATTCAGTAAGTTGTTTTCTACATTATTTAAAGGTATTTCTAAATCATCATAATTATTAATTTTTGCTATAATTTACATCTTTGAAATATTGATATAATGTGTTAAGTTCTGCCATGCAATCATTCTGCTTTTTACCATTTAATATTTTCCAGTATATTTTAGGGTCATTTTTTCTTAGTTTACGTAATTTTTTAATACTCTTGTCTCTTGATTCATTTTGGTACTTTTTCATTATATTCTTATACTGTTTACATTTCTCATTAAGATTGTGTTTATTAAAATCATTTTTGCGCAGTTTATACATATATTTAGCCCTGTGAAAATCTCGACGCGCCTTCTTACATTTAAAACCAAACCAATCAGGGTAACGTGATAGTGGTGTTTCGTTATTACTAGCATCGGTTGTTATTACGCCAAAACTTTTTTCTGCTGAAGTTAGAAAAAATTTGCTATATTTGTTACTATTTCATTTAAAATATTTTGGTCAAAAGATTCTGTTGTTTCGAATTCGCATAACCTGGTATAAATTTGATCAACTTCATTATTATCGATAGTGTTTAAAAAAGAGTCTATTTTTGTGTTATCCCATAGTTTTACCATAGGCGGTTTGCTTGGCTGAGGATTATGCTTAGAAACTCCATGCGTATTAAATGACACACAAATTGCATTATGTACATTGAATTTGAATTTTGATTTTACAAAGGCTTATATAGGAAAAAGTTCAATTATCTGAAACTACCATGCCTTGAGGTTCAATATTTGGCATACAGGTTCACCTAGAGGTCCTCAACAAAGTTTGTTCATTTTATGCCCCTGGGGTCATTAATGGCCCTGCCCATTAGGTCACTTGATTTAACATGGACATATATAGGGAAAACTTGTGAAAAACTAACTTGCTATTTTAAAACATGTCATCAGTATGTTTTCCTTAAATCTAGTCATACTGTTTTATTCTTTGCTGTTAATATGATTCAGGTACTTGATATCTTTTTGTTTCTTTCACAGGTTTGTTGTTAAACCATTCTTAATTTAGCTTTTAAACTGTTGTATCAGTCTGGTCCTGTCAGTGTAGTAAATTGTCTTCATTGGCAAACTTGCCATTTGCATTTACCAACTTGTGTAGAAATTTTCTAATGTCAAGGTCATACACATCACTGTTGGGGTATTACATTATAGCAGAACTTGTTATCTATAATGTTATGCATACATGCAAAGACCCTTTGGCCCACAAGTTTATACCATATTTTTTGACAGGTGAAGAGAAAAGTAACAAGTTTGTACCCCAGTTTTAACGATGCAACTTGTATGTTGATTATTATTAAATAGGCAATGATTGGTGTAAAACCTAATGTGTTCAAGAATTTTTCGTAACTTGTATGTTTTAGCAGTGTTTAGTATTGACTGACATCTTTTACATTTTAGTCTAAAAGTCAAGTGCAATCATGCTTTGAAGTACATTTTGAAGGGTTAATGTGAAAAAGTTGTTAAATGTTATAAAATAAAGAAGCAAATAGCACTTTTTTGCAATCACCCATTGAGTTATTATATGTTATAAGGAATTCGGGTAACAGTTCTGTTAAAGTCTTAGCCATTTATTATTTTATGGTTATAATATTAAAAATGTTGCTTTTTTTTTTGTTACTTTGTGAAGTTTATTAGGATGATAAACTTAGGACCAGTCAGATTATCTGAAAATTGTGTTAAATGTTGAAAGTGTTTTAATATAAGCAGTGTGTTACACTTTACTCAGTTTTATGGCTGTTTCAGTACTAATCAAGGCCCATCTTATTATGAAGTTTTAGATGTATTTATATTGTATTAAATAGATGAAAGGTCATTTTTTGTTGTTTTTAACTTGTGTACTGTGCTAATTCTTTTTCTTCAGAAGCATGTGATTGCAACGATTTATGGAAGATGATGAAAATTGAGTGACAGGAAACTAGATTTAGTTAAAAAAATCAATTCCAAGTCTTTTTCACAAAATGGATCCTGTTTTATACAGTATCTACATGTAGCTTACCTTCACCAACCTTGGAAATCCAGTAGGTAGAGAATCTGACTTACACGTACAAGCAGGCAACTCTCACCTTCCTCCCCTCAAAGAAATTTTGATATCCTGAATGTTAGATGGTGCATTTTTGGCATACATCTGCAGCTTAATAAGTGACCGAATGTCAAATCACACTCCTACAAGATTCGGATGTTTTCATGTTTTTCCTTTTGGAAATCAGGTGTAGGCCCAGGTCTTATTGAACCTTTGAGTTTGTCCACCCAGACAACTAAGTTGATACAGCATCTGACTTGCATGCAGTGTCACAGGTTTCAGTCCCATGTGTATGCAATTTTTCAGAAACTATGACATCACAATATCCCTTGTGAATTATATTTGATGAAGGCTTATACTTCAATACTGACTATACTAGGAAGGCGTGTGTCAGGAACACTAAAATTGTCAAAGATAAAAACAAAGTAAACAAGATTTTTACAAAAGATCTTACTTTTATTGCGAACATTTTAAATTCATAAAACTTGTTCAATCCTGGTACAGTTGGGGTAGCCTTAATCTCAGTCGGTAATTCGTTGCAGAGTCGTATAGCCCTTGGGAAGAAAGAGTTCATGTGATGTTGTGTTTTTGACTGCGGGATGAGGAATTTGTTGTTTCTTGTGTCTGTAAAGTGATTGTGATTGACATTGACCTGTTTATTTTTTATTAGCTCACCTGTCACGCAGTGAGAGAGTGAGCTATTAGGATACCCTTGTGTCCGGCGTCCGTCGTCCGTCCGTCGTCCGTCGTCAACATTTTCTTTAAATGACATCTCCTCCTAAACCCCTGGCCCAATTTTAAAATAACTTCATACTAATGGTCCTTAGATGTCCCTTTACCAAGTTTGCTCAAATGGTTCCGGTCCAATGCACAATATGGCTGTGAGGCCCTAAAAGGTGTTTTTAAAATGGAAATTTCAAAAATCTTCTTGTCTGAAATAACAAGGCCCAGAGCTTTCATATTTGGTATGAAGCATCATCTAGGGGACCTCTGTCAAGTTTGCTCAAATCATGACTTCCGGGGTCAAACTGGTTCAGCCCCGGGGGTAAATAGATTTTACTTAGAATTTATATAGGAAAAACTTCAAAAATCTTCTTCTCCAGAACCACAAAGCCTGGCGCTTAGATATTTTGCATGTAGCATTAACTAGTAGACTTCTACCAAGTTTGCTCAAATCATGATCCCCGGGGTCAAGTTGATCCCGCCCGGGGGTCAGTTAATTTTATATAGAGTTTATATAGGAAAAACTTCAAAAATCTTCTTCTCCAGAACCACAAAGGCTAGAGCTTAGATATTTTGCATGTAGCATAACCAAGTAGACCTTAACCAAGTTTGCTCAAATCATGATCCCCGGGGTCAGATTGACCCCGCCCCGGGGGTCAATTGATTTTATATAGAGTTTATATAGGAAAAACTTCAAAAATCTTCTTCTCCAGAACCACAAAGCCTGGAGCTTAGATATTTTGCATGTAGCATTACCTAGTAGACTTCTACCAAGTTTGCTCAAATCATGATCCCCGGGGTCAAGTTGACCCCGCCCGGGGGTCAATTGATTTTATATAGAGTTTATATAGGAAAAACTTCAAAAATCTTCTTCTCCAGAACCACAAAGCCTGGAGCTTAGATATTTTGCATGTAGCATTACCTAGTAGACCTTTACCAAGTTTGCTTAAATCATGATCCCCGGGGTCAAATTGACCCCGCCCCATAGTCAATTCATTTTATATATAGTTTATATAGGAAAAACTTCAAAAATCTTCTTCTCCAGAACTGCAGGCCTGGAGCTTAGATATTTTGCATGTAGCATTAACTAGTAGACTTCTACCAAGTTTGCTCAAATCATGATCCCCGGGGTCAAATTGACCCCGCCTGGGGGTCAGTTGATTTTATATAGAGTTTATATAGGAAAAACTTCAAAAAATCTTCTACTCCAGAACCAGAAAGCCTAGAGCTTAGAAATTTTGCATGTAGCATGACCTAGTAGACCTTAACCAAGTTTGCTCAAATCATGATCCCCGGGGTCAAATTGACCCCGCCCCATAGTCAATTCATTTTATATATAGTTTATATAGCCATCTGATCTTAGTCTGCAAAGTTTGCTTCGGTCTTCCCAACTGCTGAGTTCAGTACGTACAGTCCATGGTCTGTGGATCACCTATCTTGTGTGTCATAACGTGCTCTCAAATTCTGTACTGGTACAGAATTTACCAACACAGGTTAACTGCATACCATTATGTAACTTAAATACTGTCTCAAAATAGCATATACCCTAACACAAAAGTCACTTCTAGACTGTACATTTCTGAAGGAAACTACCTTCAGCCAAAATGAAAACATTACACCTGTTTCAGATATCCATATTTCAATTTGTACTTCATACAATAGTTTCATGTTAACTTACAAAGAAAAAAAAAATGTATCGAAAGTCTAATGACTTTGAAATGTTAACATTTTCCATGTATTTATCATCTAGACGAAATGAGGTAAACTGGAAATTATTAAAACAGTTCATGTAAAGTTAAAACTTCACCAATCAGCAAGTGTGGACACATGCCCTTCTTTCACCAATTCTCTCCTCATTATGTCTACAATATCGTTTCATGGTCTATCAGGTGAGCGATTCAGGGCCATCATGGCCCTCTTGTTTTGACCAGGCTGGCTTGGTTTCTCCTTTGCTGTAGTGTTGACTATTTTAATTCCTTAATCATTTTTGTTACACTGCTTGTATAGAGGTAATCATATGAACATATCTTGCGGCTGACCTCTGGACCCTTTCTTTTCTGTGAGTGAGGAATTTCTGCCATGGGTGCAGTATTTGACCTGGGGTTGTATGTTGTATGTATTAATGTATGCATATGTTTTGCATGCTGCTTCTTTGAGCTGTTTATTTTGTGTTTTGACATTTCATCTGATGATACACTATACCATTAGAATACAAAAAAGACTAAATATAGACACCTGTAAGACTGTTGTCAGACTAACACAAATAATTCAATAATGCAAAAAACAATCTTCAGATTTTGAGCTCCAATTTGATTCAAGGTAATTTTTAACTTCTGTCTTAGTATTTTCAGTATTCAAACCTAGATATTTAACTTTCTTTGTTGATTCTAATCTGTGACCATTACATAAAATATTAAACTGTTTGATTTTATTAAGTTTCTTTTTAGGTCCAATAAGTATACATTCAGTTTTTCCAAGATGAAGTGATAATTTATTATCTACCAACCATTCTGAACAGGATTCTAAGGCATTTCCTAATTTTTGTGATATAAAGTCTGGATCATGATGCGAAAAGAGAATGGTGCTATCATCAGCATATAAAATCAGTTTACAATCTGGATCAATACTGGTGATCATACCATTGACATAACATAAGAAAATTAAAGGGCCTAATATACTGCCCTGAGGTACACCACAATTAACGGTAGCTGGAGACGACGAAACTTTAACAATATCAATAACCTGTTTTCTGTTTATGAGATATGACTTAAACCAGTCTGTATTGACTACAGCCATATGACTGAGTTTTCCACACGATATTGTATGATCAACAGCATCGAAAGCTTTTTGTAAATCATTCATAACCATTCCTGTAAATAAACCTCTGGAATTATTTGTTCTTATAAGATCTAACAAATGTATAAGACAAGCGTCTGTAGAATGTGAACCCCTAAAACCAGATTGATGCTCATACAATAAATTGTTCTTTAAAACTAGATACATTTCTAACTGATTATATACAGCTCTTTCTAAAATCTTGGAAACAATACTTAAAATGCTAACAGGCCTGTAGTTGCGAACTTCAAGATTGCTGTTCTTTTTATACAAAGGTTTAACTCTGGCAAGTTTCAGGTCATCAGGAACTTGGTTATTAGTATTATACACATATTAATTATGAATGTAACAGGTAATTTTAAAACACTAGCCCTGTCTTCCAAAAATCTTGCAGGTATTTCATCCAGACCTGTGCTTTTACAAACATTCAGGTTACATAACTCTTTAAATACAAAATTTTCTGACACTGTTTTCAGGTAAAACGTTTCTCCATATGGATTTAAATAGGAATAAAAGTCTTTAATACTTCTAGACTCTAAAGTAAACAAGTTTTTTCCTATTGGTAGCTTTTCAACTAATTCAGCTGCCACTGTTGTAAAAAATTCATTAAAGTGGTTTGCAGCTGACACTGGATCATGACATTTTTCACCATCAATAGAAAGTACAATGTTTGCGCCTGATTTCTGCTTGTTTTTATACCCAAGTGATTTTAAGTTTTGTCAGAGTTTCTTAGAATTAAATTTGTTCTCTTCCACTTTGTCTGAAAAATATTCAGATTTAACTGACCTAATTTGTCTTCGCAGGTTATTTCTAAGTTAACAAAACATTTTATCATCCTTACATCCATCTATTTTAAATTTATACAAATAGTTCCTGATTGAGAAAATTTCTCATAATTGTTACAAAGTTCATGGTCTATTAAACTATTAGAAGTATCGGTAATTCTTGTAGGTTCAGAAATAATCTGAGTAAGATTGAACAATCTTAAAATGTTGCAGTATGATTTAATAGTACTGCTTGTTTTTTGTTTAAAGCATATGTATAAATGGTAATTTGGGTCTTTGACGTTCAGGAAAGGTAAAAGTTCTGTTTTAAAATAGACTTGATGAAGAATAACAAACAAACGGGAAGATGTCGTCCTTTTCGCAGAAAAGATCTTTCTTTGCGTCTCATTACATTAACGTCAGGACGCTTGTTTTTCGAGAAAGAAGCGTCAGGGCAAACCAGCGTCGTGGCATGTATCAACTTCCGGGTTCTACATCTGTATGATGGAAATCACATTAACAGCACTATTAAGTGCTTTTGCATTTACAGCTGTTATATGTATTGTTTTGGTAGGTAATTTCTGTTTATTTTAGTATTAAAGTTTTAGGTTTTAACTCCTCTGGGACCATGCAAAGTTTGTAAGAAAATTTCTGATGCAACGATCTTAGCGTGTGGGGTAAAGATATACTTGATTGGTAAACAGACTGATTGTTCATCTTAGATATCTAATCTTGGCCAAACTAGTAAATGGGATAATCAGATTCTGTATAAACTATTATTATATAACCTATAAATAGCTTTGAAATGCCTTTCTATGATTGGTGCAGGTGTAACTTTTTGTAAAAAAAATAACGTGAATATCAGAGCATTTTGACATCTTTTTTCATAAAAAGATTTCCTGGAAATCCCCCGCATCTGTTTATAAATCGTACATTTCTGGCAAAACGACTCACTTCGGGAAATGACAAAGGCTGCTTCAGCAAATTCCCGTCGAATGCGCCACCTGACGTGATAATGTGAACTATGACGTTTCTGGTGCGTTCATTGGACAGCGATATAAGAAATGGATGAAACACAGGCACGGATTTACCGGGGGGCTTATGGGGCCCAAGGCCCCCCCCCCAGCTGGCCTGTTTGTAAAAAAAATAAAAGGGCTCATTTTTAAAGACTCTGAAACATTTTTTCAGCTCTTTTCACCTTGTAACAGAAACCCTATTAGCCTTTCAATTTGCAACGGTCATGCAATATTGAGAAACAACTGATAACAAACTAGTCGCGTATATTATACAATGTACTGTAATTGATGGCATGGTTTATCTGAGAGTTCTCCAGACTGATCATGATATATAGTCTTCAAGCATCTTTTTACCTTGACGTATTCGATAAAGTTGTTAAATGAGCATCTGCTGACCATAATCAGTTTCCTGATGATATTGTGATGACATTGTTATTTGTTATGCCAGTTAATTTATAAATATAGAATAAAAAAAGTTAAAACTTGTCATACCGTATTTTGTTTTTTGCTTTAGTTGAACATTTCAGAGAATACCAGTATATTTCTTTTAAATTCTCACACAAATTTCATTTTATTTTTATGCTTAAAATGCACCAAAATGAACCATTTACTCCACCTTTTAAAACTTTTTTGGGCTAGGCCCCCAAAATCCCCCCATTACTTTTTAGCTGGTAAATATGATGTGATATAAACCAAAAAAAATTAATATTGACCTCGGCTATCGCATCGGTCAGTATTAATTTTTTAGGTACATAACATGTCATATTCAGCAGCTAAAAAGTCCATATCTTTAAAAGTTAACCATAATTTTTTTTCATTCAATATTATTCAACAGGTTTTGAATAAAACAAACACACAGAGAAATATTGTTTACGCTATGAACACAATCATGTCAGGTAAAAATAAATACTGTGAACTTTGTTCTGGTCTTAATTTTAATGTATTCATGTATGTATGAATTGTTTATAACTGTGATATAAAATGTTCGTTCATGCTGGTTTGTGATTATTTTATTGTTAATAGATGAATAACATTTTTTACCTTATCATACTCTACCAAGAAAATAAAGCCTGAAAGAATGTACATGTACACTTCTGTTTTTCCTCATTTTTGTGTGAAGATTTCCTTTTACTGATGATAAATCATAACTGTATAACCAAATAGTCTATGTAATATAGGCATAAATGTGTTAATTCAAAAAGTCAAAATACCATTTCCCAAAGAAAATCTAAAGAAAGTCAGGGATTTCATTATTACTTTATTAATTAGTCATGATGACAATAAATTATTAAGTTTGTAAGCATTTTTGGTCTCACATATGTCAGACATTCAATAAATAATTAAACTTTGACATCTACACAATCAGTTTGATGAGACCAGCTCTCATTTACTATTTAAATTAAGTTTGACGAAACAACTTCCCACCTACTACATAAAGTAAGTTTGACGAAACGACCAGCACCCTATTCTTACTAGTTTTATTTTATTTTATTTTGAAATATTACAGACAAGATTTTATAGATAATGTTTCTACTAAATATTTATATTTCATTTTAGCTTATAATTGGAATATACCTGACATCCAAGCCCTATCCATACCTTGGCAGGTATGAAAGTGAAAAGTTCTATGAAGATCCAGCCAAAAATGAAAAGTTTCAATTTCCAAGCATACATGATCCACCCAGCATGGACCTCTCAGTTATTGTGCCAGCTTACTTCGAGGAAGAAAGATGTAAGCTAGAATAACATTTTGTGTAACAGTAGTCAGTCATTATGTACATGTTAACCAGATATTTTACTTGGCCATTTGAGCCAATAGGTGATAAGAAGTTTTTTTTTAATTGTTAAAACTTAAATGTTAACAATTTACTGATGTGTTTATATTGTAGTATTTGTCAAAATCATTGTCATGTAACCTTAATTGTACAGGTTATAAGTAAATTTCAGACTTATTCCCTTTTGATTTACAGTGCCAGCTATGATGAATGAAGCACTTGAGTATCTTGAAGCGCGACAGGTAAATTGTTGGGAACAGTTTCTTTTTGCTTAAGCATAGAATTTAAAGTTACTTTTCATAGACAGTCTGTCATTTCTTTTAAGTTAGGTCTGATTGAACTTGGTAATAAGTAAGAAAATGTAATATCATTAAGTATTTAATTATCTCTGTGTTTTAACTTGATTTTTTGTTCCAGAAGAAGAACCCGTCATTTAGTTATGAAATAATTGTTGTGAATGATGGCAGTACAGATAAGACAACAGAGGTAAGTTTCTAAGTTTTATATCTATATTTCTATTTTTCAGATACTTATTAATAAATTTTAGATAAAACTAACATCATTAATGAATACTTAAATAGAGCTATCATTCTTTTTGTTCTACAGTTATAAAAAGCATACACAATTGTGTACATAATTGTGTTTTCCTTGAATCCATGGAGATTCTTGAAAGTAAAGAATTGTAAAAAACTAAAGTTTTATTAAACAACTTTAATTGTATTTTTGAAATTTTTTATTATCTAGATTTTGGTGGTAGCATTATTGACAGAAAATTGTCTCAAAAATTAAATTTCTTACCCTGTCTCATACCTGCCATTTTCCTTGTGTAGGAATAAGAGAGTCTTCTTAATGTAATAAATTGATTGTTAGTAGACATCAAATCTTACTTATTTCGAAAGATGTTTGTTCACATCTTCCATTTGCATACATATTTATGTAATAATTGTGTCCATTATACATTCAGACAGCCCTAGAATATAGCAAACAGTATGGTACAGATAAAGTACGAGTACTCACCTTAGAGAAGAATAGGGGAAAGGGAGGAGCCATAAGACTAGTATGTTTATATCAACCTTCATTCTTGTACATTTTACATTAAGGTTTAGAGTTGATCCTCTGTGATGCTTTTAGATATGTATATTAATATATGAATTTAGCATTTATTAAGAGAAGTTCTTTTAAGTTGATATTTAGTTTAAATGTAGGACTGGTTTAAACATTCAGTTATAAATTAAGGAAGAGAGAATATACATGATGACTGACAGATTCCTGTTCTTAAAAATTGATGTTTATTTTAACAAAGTTATTGCAGAAAATACAATGGTTTACATGGTATTATTATTCTCACAACAGTTACTATATCTTAGAAAGGTAAATAAGGGCCATTCCAGTAAAACATATATCATACCTTAGAAAGGCACTTTCAAGAAGTTAGTTTATTATACCCCCAGATAAAATATCTGGGGTATATATTGGATTCAAATTGGTTTTTTGGTCCATTAATCAGTCAGCCCTTCAGGCCATCCATAGACAAAATTTGTACAGACTGTTTCTCAGCAACTGTTACTTAGATTTTGATAGTACTGTGCAGTAACAAAAGTACCAAACCTAGTTGTGCATATCTGTTTCAGGTTCTTCTCTGATTTTTCACTTTAAGTGATGGCACATTGATTTTTATTTTACAGATCAGTTTCTTTGGACTCAGTCTGTTTCTGGTCAAGTATTAATAAGATTTTAATAATACTTTGCAGGAGTCATAAAAGTGAAGACTAGTAACTGTTACGCATTTTGTTGCCATGTTCCACTGCTGTGTTTTTTCACTGAGCTATGGCCCTTTGATACTTTTAACATATAATTAGAGCATATACCCCTATCTCAGATTGATAAAATTACTGTCAGGAAAGTGTATGGGGGTATTCATCAAGTTAAGTGATAGCTCTTGTTTAAATAGTTAAGACCCTACTATATGATTATGAAAAGACCACCATCCAGCAGAAAATTCCTTTATTTTGCTTTCATGAGATGGGACATATGTTTCACTGGAATGGCCCTAGTAGGCTTTAAATTTTGTATTTTAGTAACTGAAAAATATCATCAGAATACATTGTTTTGTGTTTTAATATAATATTGCTATTCAGGATGAGTATATTTGATTATTAATATGCTGTGTTTTTACCAGGGGATGTTTGTGGCAAGAGGAAGACAACTATTATTTGCAGATGCAGATGGTGCCAGTAAATTTAGTGACTTAGATAAACTAGAGAAAGAGATGTCAAAAAAGAAGAATTCTGATAATATGGCTGTGATTTGTGGATCTAGGGCACATTTGGAGCAAGATTCTATAGCAAAGGTATATCATAACTTTTTTTGGACATTTTTTAGTGTAAGAACACAAAGTTTTGCATGTATTTTAAGTCTGTCTTTTTACGATTTGCATGAAATAGAAAAGTTAATTGGTTCAAGAGAAGAACAGCACCTTTCTGTTGATAGCACTGTGGATTTAGGGTAGTGAAGAGTCACTTTGAAAGAGGAATAGTCTAGAGCTTATCGTCATAGGTATCGTATACGTATTCAAGTTCAACTGTCATCTTTCATAGTGGTTTTTTTTTTCTGGGTCAGTACTGGTTACAACTTCAGAAGACAGTCTATGAGATTTATTAATAGAACTTGCATGAACTATAGACTATATAAATATGCTTTTATTTGAAGTATAATGAATTCATTTAAAAGACCATAAAAGTTTTCTAACTTTTTGGTTTTTATTTCAGAGGTCGTTATTTAGGACATTTTTAATGTATGGTTTCCACTTCCTAGTGTATTTTCTTTGTGTGAAAGGAGTAAAAGATACTCAGTGTGGCTTTAAGTTATTAACAAGAGAGGCAGCGGTTCTACTTTTCTCAAATCTACATGTAGAAAGATGGTAAGTACATGTTTAAACTTTACTTACACACTGCTGAGGTAATGAAGTAAATAATTGTTTAGTTGGTAACTAACTAAGAGTCAAGAGAAGTTTGGGAGATCAGCCTGAAAATACTATTAAGAAGTAATGTACGATTTAGGCACATGATGATGGTATTTGGATCAATGCCTCTGATTGAATGATTCAGGTAAAGTATTTTAAAGTATATGATTTTTTCAACAAAGGTAGCATACACCTTTTGTCATTCAAGCCAGTGAAACAGTTTTCTTTTGAAAAAAAGGCAATTGTAAGTCATAAAATTATTTTAGTTTGCAAAATTGATTGTTTTGAATATTTTCAAGACCTTTGAAATTCTTTCAGTTTTTAAGGTTTGATAATTAGTTGTGGCAGGTTTTCAAGATACATTTTCTTTTTATTTTTTTTTTCAGGGCATTTGATGTCGATTTATTATATCTAGCTCAGTCATTTAACATTCCTATTGGAGAGGTTGCAATATCATGGCAGGAAATCGAAGGTAAAAACAGTTACAGACATAATTACATTTTTGATAGTGAAAATCGAGCTCCTCCTTCCCTCAGACTGGTGGTCAAGGATGCTAGGTTATTTCTTCCCAGGAATAATGATTGCACATAACTTCTGGTCAGTATTGATAGCTTACCATAGCCAAACAGGAGACATAAATGTTTGTTAACATAAACACAGTAAATTTTAACATGGAGGCATACAAATATACAAGGAAGAACATCACAGCAAACAACATTTTTTTTCCTTTCAGGATCTAAAATGATACCAGTTTGGAGCTGGTTACAGATGGGTCGAGACTTAGTGTTGATACGACTTCGATATATACTAGGTGCCTGGCGCATCAACAAAAATCCAAAATCAGAATGAAAACAGCGCAAAGCCTGTGATGTAAAACAGCTTTAACTTATGAATGGTGTTAATCTGTCTCCATATTATGGGAATAGATGTAGTTATATTTTTGTATTTACTGGTTGGTCAAGTCATATGTAGGCCAAGTTGCAATTACGACATATAGCTAAGAGTACATGTTAGACACACGTTTATAAACTTGTTTGAGGGACAGGTTTGTAGGATTGATAGAAAGCATATTTTGAATAACCATACTGTCTTGAGTGGCAATCAAAATGAAAGAAAACATTAGTTGATTTTTAAGCCGTGTTGTAGCATCTGTGAGAAAGGTCAAGTTAGCTTTACATAATTAGAACACCAAGGTAAATACTATTGAACTGTGTTTTTATCTCATGTATCTGAACAGTAGACGGTGACAATTTTTTCAGCTAGTCAAAGCCAACTTTGATAAATTAAAACAGTGGTTAAAAGTTGTCTGCCCTCGTCCCTGCACACAGAGTGAAAGAATGGCAGTGAGAAAATGCATTTTTTGTACTTGACACAGAATCGGGTCTGATATATTATTTAGGATTTGTCAATGGACAGTATGGGTCTTACTGTTGGCCTTAAAATGGTGTTCCAAAGGTTGTTTTTGTCTTTATTTAAACAGAATTCCTTTCTTCTCTATGTACATTGGTTAATTTATTATTTTTTGTGGGAACTGTGCTTTTGTGAAGCATATCACTGAATTTGAACAATACTGATGTGTTCAGAATTGTTGAGGATTTCTTTATTATTTGCTTGTTTATTGTTTTATATTTTAAAAGGTTTGGGAAAAATATATGACATCTTTATTGAAGATAACTTTATGATACTGAGTTTTTATGATTCTTTTCCTTAATGCTTGCATTGTTTATTTATCCCCCCGCCAAAGGCGGAGGGGATATTAGGAATGCCCTTCGTCCGTCCGTGCGTCCGTCCGAAACAATTTTGTCCGGAGCATAACTCCAAAACTACTCGAGGGATTTTATTCAAATTTCATACACTGACAGAGCACATTGGTAGGTAGTGCAGTGTGAAAGTGCAATAACTCTACCTTGCCTTTTTTTAGAGTTATACCGCTTTATCAAATTTACTTGATAAATTTTGTCCGGAGCATAACTCCAAAACTGCCAGAGGGATTTTATTCAGACTTCATACACTGACAGAGCACATTGGTAGGTAGTGCAGTGTGCAAGTCCAATAACTCTACCTTGCCTATTGTTATAGTTATTCTCTTTATCAGAATTACTTGATAAATTTTGTCCGGAGCATAACTCTAAAACTACTTGAGGGATTTTATTCAAACTTCATACACTGACAGAGCACATTGGTAGGTAGTGCAGTGTGCAAGAACAATAACTCTACCTTGCCTATTTTTAGAGTTATTCCCCTTTATCAGAATTACTTGATAAATTTTGTCCGGAGCATAACTCCAAAACTACTTGAGGGATTTTATTCAAATTTCATACACTCACAGAGCACATTGGTAGGTAGTGCAGTGTGCAAGTCCAATAACTCTACCTTGCCTATTTTTTAGAGTTATTCCCCTTTATGAGATTTACTTGTTTACATTTTAAAAATCCCAGCATATACATGTATATCTAATTCTTGAACTTATTATCCTCCCGCCAAAGGTGAAGGGGATATTAGAAATGGTCTCTGTCCGTCCGTGTGTCCGTCTGTTCCAGTTTTGTCCGGAGCATAACTCCAAAAGTACTTGAGTGATTTTCTTCAAACTTCATATACTGAAAGAGCACATTTGGAGGAGGTGCAGTGTGAAAGAATAATAACTCTACCTTGCCTACTTTTAGAATTATTCCCCTTTATCAGATTTAATTGAAAAACATAGTCCGAAGCATAACTCCAAAAGTGCTTGAGCGATTTTCTTCAAACTTAATACACTGACATAGCACATTGGTAAGAAGTGCAGTTTGCAAGAACAATATTTCTACCTTGCCTATTTTTTGTGGGATTTTCTTCAAACATTATTACATTGAGTGTTTGAAAGTACAACCTTCAGGTAGCTTCTTCCCGGCGGGGGGATTAACCATGTGTAACATGGCTCTTGTTGATTTTGATGCGGTTTTCTTTTATGTAGCTGCAGTATTTATTTCTGAATACTGTTTCTGAAATTATGGGCGAAATTACAACGATAAAAAAAAGGAATTGGAAACTTTTTACAACAACACCAAATACATAGCAAAAAGCAAGAATTTAAATGCCTGTTTTTGTGTGTTTTCTTATTAACTTTTTTTCTAATACTTCTGTGACCGTGAGTTACTTGACCAGTTGATTTGATTCTTTTCAAGCAGCCAAAGCAAAACTAACCAATTATATAAAATTATTGTTGACAATAATAAAAAATACTGTTATTTTCTTACAGTGATTGTTGTTTTTGAACCTTGTCTAGAACTTTGTAATAATCTGATCAGACCTTTAACATTTATCTGGGTGGTGGCAGCTGTTTTTGCCTTTGCAACAAGTGAACTCTTGGCTTTATGGTCTCTATTCAAACTGTCAAACATTTGATGTAAGAGGTTAAGCCAATAATGATCCCATTGACAAAATTTGTAAATACTTCAAAACAGTGCATAAGACTAATAAAATCTCAGATTCCTCCTTCATTCATGAAGACTTCTGTGTAAGGCGAGTAAAATATCTGACCCCCTGGATGGAGCCAGTTTTGTCTACTGGAGCAGAACTTAAACAGTCTTTGTAAGTTCACTAGGCAATGTTCCATGCACAATTTGAGAACTGTTTGGCCTTCTGGTTTGAGACGAGAAAAGATATGAAAGCTTTTCTTGTATTTCTATATCTAACATGTAACCCCATAGTAGATCAAATAAAATTCCCATGGGAATAATTTGTTGTTTTTGCAACTGTTTAGAATTGATGGCCTAGTTAAGAAAAATTTTAAAGATTTTCCTATATATTTTAAATCATGATCCAAAAGGTGGGGCAAACTGTGACCCTAGATTTAAAATTTGAACAATCTTAGGTCACTAGGAATACTGACAACTAAATTTCAGAGCTCTAAGCCTTAAGGTTTTAGATAAGAAGATTTTTAAAAGTATTTCATTCTAGTTGCCATACCAACGAATGTTATACACAGAAAGGATTTCTTTGAAAAATTATGTTAGAGCTACATGCAAAGAATATCCCTACCAAATTTTATCAACTTTGAGCAATAGTGATTAAGGAGATGTCATTTTAAGCAAATTGTTGATGCACAGTGGAAAAAGGCTAATCACAAAAACTTACCTTTTGTTCAGGTAAGTTAAAATGCCCCTTGAAGCTAATATGTATAAAAAAGTGAAAAGTTTGAGCTATATAGCATATTTTTGTGTATTTTCTCTAGGACAGGTGTGCCTAGCACAGTTAAATGGGTGGGACAATATACATCAGACTGAGGAATAGACAGCAAGCTTTATATAAGTTCTGTATAACCTGTTTATGCTTATGCTTGGTAGGCCTGACTGTTGATCGGGAAATCTCACTTCAATCCTTGGTGGTGCCTGTCCTTGACCTTGGCTGTTGTAAAGGAGATTAACCCCAAGTTTACTCAGTCACTCACCTGGTTATGTTTGGAGGTTGTAATAGGTAGTTCCATCATTGGAAACCTATGGTCCATCCATTCTGTTCCACTCTATCGACCTTTGGGACAATTGGTTGCAGATATTTAGTACTCTTGAATAACAGGCTGATGAATAATAAATAGTTCTTTCTTTTGTTTCTGATAGATATCATTTCCCAACCTCAGCTATTGAAATTACTTGTTATATTTTTTAATGAAGCACTGTTGCAGTCACGTTTAATCCTCCGAAAAATGTTGATTTAAAGAAATGAAAATGCATGTATGATGTTGGTCAACTCTCAACACTGAAGAGTATTTATTTTTAACTCGAAATATCATTGAACAGTGCTCCTTACCTTTGCTCATTAATATTCATAAAAATTTATAACATTTGAACAGGTATTTGTTCAATTATTTCACAGTCCAGTTCAAACATATCATAGATGAGGTTGCTTTTAAAATGAGAAAGACAATTTTGAGGGCTGAATGCAAAAAAAGCTGTCAGCTTTATATCATAGCTTTCAGAACTTTTTCAGAGTAAACTCTCTCATTGATTGTAAAAGAAATTGTTGATGTGACCATTTTAGACAATGAAATCATGATGAAACAATGACTTTGATTGGTGCCACTGATGGCATTTTACAGACAATCTTGAACATGAAAAGTAACAATACAGCATAATTGACAAAAAAAGTCCAAGATTTATATCCGTATCCTGCATTTCGTATTTTGCAAAAAATGTGGGGTGAAAAAAAGCAATTCTGTTAGAAAATAATGATTTTATTAAAAAGTAGCACAAATTGCACATGAAATTCTATAAAATTCATGGAATGTGGATGTATAAGAAATGTAGAATCAAAGGATATGTCTTCTAATTACAACAGTTATAACAACCGATCAAAATATTAAGATGCAAGTATAAAAATAAGTCCTATTAAAACTACTTTTTACAATCACTATACTTTGATCTCTGAGTGTCCTTTCTAGCAAAGGAAAGAAAATATGTAAAACAAGTAATGTTAATCATGACACACAAGTATAACAGACACCTAAGTCCATTTAAATCACAGGTCAGGTATTAAAGTTCATTTTCCACACCAATGATTATATACATTTGTACATCTTTGGTTAGTGTTATTCACATTTACAATATATGTTAAGAAATATCTCATTCACTTATAACACGTTCAAATCCCTGAATTATGCTACAAGTTAATCACAGAACCTTGAAGACCAGAATTCTGGCCAAACATCCTAGAAGGAGTGACATCAGAGCTGAGGGCATGACAGGAATGGCACTGTTACAGATGTATGTATTACAGGTGCATATTGTGGCAGATATTCCATTATGGTTCCCATCCCTACATCCTTCATGTGATGTGTAAGCCACACATCCTCTAGTCACTTCAACAACTTTTCTTGATCCTTCAGCTGAAGCAGAACATGTAGCATAAATTACGTCTTACAGGACACAGCAAATGCTTCTTTATAGAATACAGCAATGAAATTAAAAATTTTCTGAATGTTTTAAAACCAAGTGCTATGAAAAGCCTTTGCAACTAAATGAGAATAACAATCAGAACTTTAGGAAAATCTAGAGAAATATTCTCATATGTTTGGAAATGAAACACTGGCTGTCACTGTATCTGACAAATGCCCCTGAAGAAAGAGATTGGCTTGAAGCAGTGCTACTTAAATGGAATGACAAACATGGACACAACTATACAGGCAGGCAACAAAGGACAGACAGATAAATCAAGGAACAATTTGGGATATAATGACTCAACATGGTGAAAACTATGCCAAGTTAGTGCAAAATCATGTAATGTACCAGTAAGTTACAGAAGGAACAGGTAGACAGAATTTTATTCCTATCATTTTGTGGTTCAGATGACAGACACATACATTCAATCTGGTGAAGATCCTTTCCAAGTTATTTTAAAATCCTGTACTGTACCAGTGAGTTACAAAGCATACACATTCACACAGGTTGGCACTATTCTATATATTCTATATTCGGCAGTTAACGGGCGGATCCAGAATTTCAGGTTATAGGCGGGGGGAGGGGGGGGGGGGGGGGGGCAAAATGTTCAGCCCAATTTGTGTCCATTTTCTACCTCATTTCAATGGTTGTGGTTATGCTAGAGTAAACTGATTTGGCAATATCACATGGACCTCTGATTACTCAATTCAATGATGAACAATAAAGTATGCATTATTTAAAGACATATTCAAAATAGACCTACAATAACAACTATGGTCTGTGAATTAAAAAAAAAAAGCAGTTACATTTTGTAACATTAATTTATATTTTTATCACTTACAGAATACTGGAAACGGAAATTTTGATAGGAAGCCAGAAATATTTAACAGAAACTACATACTTCTAAAACCCCTTGTTTTCTGACATGAGCCGCTACAGTACACTGCCTTATCAGAGGTCAGTCGAAAATCATCTCCACATTTGTCTGCATGCAGCCCTCCACCAGTTTGGCAAATGTAGCAAGTTATTTCACCATAGCATGCTGGAACATAGAGAAATTAGTAATTCAAAACATTTACTGTCATAAATATTGTACAAAACGATAATAAATAAAGTTTTGTTTATGCACACTGTTTTTCAGTTTTCAAGTTGAATACTAGTTAAGAAGACAGGTACCGTTTCTCTTTAACATGCTGGTTAATCTTCAAGAGCTGAAATAATTCAACAAAGAATGAAGGCAATTTTCAGTCAATCAAATTTTTACACTATTGGAAATCTCAAGAACACAAACTCACAGGGAATTCTTTGAGAATTATGCCACTGCTGTTTGTAGAAATTGAGAAAAATCTTACTGGCTGAAATGTACTGACAAATGCAAGTACATGTATGGATGTACAGTTCAATCACTAGATGCATGGGGCATAAAAAAGGCAACAGGCATCTTGGCCCTATGTAAACTCTACAATTATTGCATAACTAATGAATAACTAGACTGTTGGGTTTTTTTGGACAAAAACATATGTCTCCCCCTCCACACATCCACTCATTGGGATAAATATCTGCACCCAGGTTCAAGCCTTGTATAGTATTGTGTAGTAATTTAACAATAATCGAGTTAAATTATTTAAACAGTGGCCATGTTATGTTGGCAACAATCAATTTTTATCTCCGAGAATCCAGGTGGCAAAGAGAAGTTACTCTTTACAGGAATATGTCTACCAGAAGCACAATTATGCTTTATAAAATCTCAAACAATCTTGAATTGTAGATCATCATCACTTGATAGCATCAAGAAACCTTAACTATTTTATAGTTTATACTATACACACTCAGGAACACAGGATTACATGAACTCTTTCTTTCAACATACTCTCAGACTCTGGAATGTCTTGCTGTATAACATCAAGGCCAGTTTAAGTCTTCAGAACTTCACTGGTAGCCTAAACTCACACACTAACTTATTCCATCATACTGTTTTCATTTTGAGGCTTATGCCCCTTAGGGCATCACCCAATATAGTGGCGACTTTTAGAACTGCTACATAGCATCTTTTGACAATGAATATGCAGCAGAGTATCTGGAGCTGGAGACTTCTTAGACATCTTTATTCTGCCAGCCCATTTGCCGCCAAGTGCAATCATTAGATTTATTAGCAAGAGTTAAAAATGAAGGAAGCTGCATTCAATGTACTAAATCTGATTTTTCATTGTGACTGGCAAATATCTTTTACCACTTTGTTTTTATGTATCTTTTATCATGCCATGTGTATGTACATTTGTACCAAAATAAAACTACTACAACCCATTGAATGTTTTTGTTTTTTAGCAGCCAATGTGTTAACAAAGCTTTAAATAATGTAACAAGTTATGTAACAATAAATCTCAGATTTTAACATTTATCTCTGACCTCCCAGTCATATGAGGAGCAGTGGTCGAGGGGTTAGAGAGCCGGACATTTGATCCGAAGGTCAGTCATTTCACTCCCAAGATGTTTCACACTGAAGACGTTTCACTCCCAAGACGGTTCACACCAAGACGTTTCACTCCCAATTTATCAAAGTATAGACGTTTCACTCCCTATATATAATTTTAATCAGGTGTTCAAGAGAAAATTCATCAAATTTTTATATATTTTTATATATATTAATGTTGGTCATAATTCAACAGTTTCATTATAATAGTATATGTTTAGTTTTTAGTTTATTGTCTCATTTTTTTGCATATGTCGATAATGATAAAGTTACAAAAAATTTCCTTTTTTCGACCATATGAAATTATTGAATAGTGTGGGATCAATTTCCTCTATCTTTTAAAGTACTTTTTTTTACTCAAAAACATTAGTTTTTTACAACATAATTTGATATTTAATAATAATTATCTATTTAATACATACAAACAATACATCACAGAGGTTGCAGTCGAAGAATATTTTAATGTCTTATTAAAGCCCGGGTCAAACAACAATTAATTAGTATTTGTAAGTCAATTGCAAAAAACAGTAACAGTGTAGGATTTATCTAAGTGAAATAAAATTGATTATTTTTCTTTAAAAATACAAATAAAATGATAATTACATATAATCAAATGGAATTAAAGGAAAGTAAATTAATCATGTCATATTTTATAATACAATTTAAAAACTTCAAAGGAATGGCCTAAACTTCTAAAAATAATTAAAAGTTATGATTTACATTCTTAGTACAATATACAAGTTTTTTAAGTTACCATTTTTCTTCAATACAAATGGACATATTTTATATATAGTATTCTATTGGGGAGTGAAACGTCTTCAGGACAGTTCACTCCCAAAATGGGAGTGAATCGTCTAGGTGTGAACCGTCTTGGTGTGAAACGTCTTGGGAGTGAAATGTCTGCCATCCATTTGATCCGGTATCCAGTCGTTTCCCCCACAAACCAGTTCCTCACCTGGATGTTTCCCCCACACTACAGTTTCCCCCAGGATGTTTCCTCCCCTATATATATACTATATAAAAAGTAGTTGGGAAAGACTGGAAAGGTTTATATTTTTACTTAAATACATACATAATTTGATGTACCATTGGTTTGTTGCATCTCAGTACAATGTAGATGAAGATAGATGTAGATGTACAATAGTTTAATTATTGATATAGAAATATAGAAATAGTATTCACATTTCAACCATCTGATTATTAAAAGAATCAAGATTATCATTAATTAATTTTTACAAATAACATAACATTTATATAATTTTCAATTTTAAATGTAAATTAAATAGTAAATTATTTTATTGCAATATAATGAGAATTATGTTTTTGAAATATATAAACCAGTAAATTTACCAAGCATTTAATGGAGTGAAATGTGTGAATTGTTTGAGATAGTTACACTACAAAATTTTCAAAGGCTATTAATAGGATATGGCAGGTGTGAAATACACTGCATGTGTATTTGACACATTTTAAACATCTTAGTACCAATTATGTTTCTTTTCAAATGACCAGATTTATATCAGTGAAGAAATAACAAAGCCAACTGGTTAAAAATAATTTTATATGAAATCTTAAATCATGTTTATTGCATAAAGATATACCATCATCTTAATTTTTCCAACACCTTTAACACATTATTTTATCCCAAAATAAATTAACGCAAACTTTGAAAAATTGTTTTCACACAACTGATGCTAAATGACTAATTGTTTAATATTTTATATTATCAATGCATACATAATTATTTCTAGTTATATATTTATCCACCATAAACAAATACAACAAAAAAAATAAGTAAACTGTTAAAATTTAATTTAAAACCTAATACCTGATATCCAGTAGATACAAATTGTTTTAAACTACCTAACCCCAACTTTCTTTTATATAAGTATTCTTTTATATAAGTAAAAGAATGATCTTGTCATGTTTTATTTGTTAAATATCAATGATACTAAATATTTCATATAGAACAATATCATCATTATATAGTATATCTTCACATTACTATATAATATATATATATATATAGGGGAGGAAACATCCTGGAGGAAACATCCAGGAGGAAATGTCAGTGTGGGGGAAACACCTGGAAACCATTTGATCCAGGGGTTGCTGTTTCGAATCTCACCAGAGGTGAGAGTTTTCTATTTTTATACGTAAAACATTACTGCAGTAAGTAATTCACACAAAATAACATGACATTATTCAGGTTAACATTTGAACAGTTAATATCTGTGTCAGTTTTTATAGAATGAGGGGTGAGATGTTTGGAAAAAATGGCTAGGGGGGTGAAGTGTCAGTGTATACAAATCCATTCATCATTTTCTATACAATAAATTTTCGTACCTGTTATTGTTAGTAAAAGGACAATCACTATTTTAGGTACGTATTTCTTCATTTTTAGACGTCTTTAATAGGAGCATAATAACTTATTTTTCTTTATGGAAAAACTTGTTTGTTTTCTTCCGCAACGTTGTTGTTGTCGCAGTTGGCGGTATTGGCGTTTTAGTTACATTCCGTGATATTAAGAAACAGGCAGTATTAATTTCTGCGGACCCATATAAAAAAAACTTTAAAAATCAGAGGTTGATGGCCCATTTTTTTCCGCCAGAAAATCCTATTTGATTTCAACTTCAACTTAATACTGCCAAAAGTCAATACTGACTATACTAGGCAGGCGCATGTCAGGAACATTTAAAATTATAAAAGTTAATAACAAAGAAAACAAGATTTAACTGAAGATCTTACTTAAACATTTATTTTAAGTACTTTAAAATCTATAAAACTTGTTTAGTCCACTGATAAAAGCTGGCACAGTTGGGGTAGCCTTAATCTCGGTCGGTAATTCGTTCCAGAGTCGTATAGTCCTTGGGAAGAATGAGTTCATGTGATGTTGTGTTTTTGATTGTGGAATGAGAAATTTGCTGTTTCTTGTGTTTGTAAGGTGATTGTGATCTACATTGACCTGATTGTTTTTATTTTGTGTAGCATGACCAGGCTGGCATGGTTTCGCCTTTGTTCTAAAGTTGACCATTTTAGTTCTTTGATCATGTTTGTTACACTGCTTGTATAGTGGTAATCATTATGAACGTACCTTGCAGCTGACCTCTGGACCATTTCTATTCTGTGTGTGAGATATTTTTGCCATGGATGCCATATGGCTGAGCAGTATTCAACCTGTGGTCTTACATATGTTTTGTATGCTGCTTCTTTGAGTTGTTTCTTTTGTGTTTTGACGTTTCGTCTGATGAACCTTAAGCTGTTTTTTGCTTTGTTTGTGATATTGTTTATGTGGGATGACCAGTTTAGGTTGCTACTTATTGTAACTCCTAAGTATTTTGCATTTTCTGTGGTTTTCAGTTTAGTGTTATGTAGGGTGTAAGGAAAGATGACCGGTTTCTTTTTCCTGTGTATTCTGAGAACTTCACACTTGTCAGGGTTGAATTCCATTGACCATTCTTTTTCCCATATTTCAAGGTTGTGCAAATCATTTTGTAAGGTTTGTGCAGATGCTTGTGATTTAATTGTTAAATAAACTATGGTGTCGTCGGCAAATAGACGTACCCGGCTCCTGACACTTCCTGGTAGGTCATTGATGTATGCGAGAAAGAGACACGGACCTAAGACCGATCCCTGCGGGACACCAGAAAGCACAGGGAGCCTGTCAGAGACCTTGTTTTCCACTAATACTTGTTGTGATCTGTTTTTGAGAAAGTTTTGTATCCATGAACTGATGTGTGGATGAACTCCCATGTGTTTCAGCTTGTGTATGAGTTTGTGGTGGTCTACTTTGTCAAAAGCTTTACTGAAATCCATGACTATGACATCAGTTTGTTGACCTTGATCAAGGTTGTCAGCTATTTCTTGTGTGAAGCCAATGAGCTGTGTCTCACAACTATGTTTTGACCTGAATCCATGTTGCTGTGGGCAAAGTATGTTGTGTTTGTCAAAGTAATCCATCATGTTTGAAACAATGATGTGTTCCATTAGTTTTGATGCTATACATGTGAGTGATATTGGTCTGTAATTGCTAGGTTTTGATTTTGACCTTTTTTTGTATGCTGGTGTGATGATGGCATGTTTCCAATCCTTAGGAACAATACCTGTGTCTAGTGATCTTTGGAATATGATTTTAAGGATTGGTGCTATCTCTGTGTGTAGCTCTTTGAGTAACCTAGGTGAAATCTCATCTGGACCTTGGGCTTTGTGGGGGTTTAGTCCTGTCAACAACTTATCAACTCCTTGAACTGAGATGGATATTGGAGCCATGGGCGGGTGACCAAGTGATGACATTGAGCTTTTAGTAATTTGTTTGAGACTGAGTGGTGAAGGCTTTGAGAAAACTGATTCAAACTGTTTGTTTAGTATGTTCGCCTTTGACACTGGGTCACTGTAAGTATGCCCATCAGAGCTGAGTGGTGCAATTCCTATGTTTTCAGTTTTTTTGTGTTTAATAAAGTTGTAGAACTTTTTCTTATGACCTGGATCTGTATTATCTGAGAAGATGATTGACTCTAGATATGACCAATAAGCATTTCTTATTTGTTTTTGCACTGATGCCTTAAGATGTTTGAATTTCTTTATGTTCTGACAATTTTGTGACCGAGACCTTTTTATTTTTGTGAAGAGTTTATTCCTTTTCCTAATCTGTTTAACAATATCGTGAGTAACCCATGGTAAATCAGCTTTATTTTTGCATTGTCTTGACGGTATGTGTTTGGATGATAACCTTTTGATCTCAGCTTTGAACGTGTCCCATAATTGGTTTGGGTCTTCATTTTGATTTTGGTTGAACGTACTACTGAAAGTGACCAAGTCATTTTTGAAGTCAGACCAGTTTGCTTTTTTTTTATGATTTGACCAGTCGAGGGGTTTGCCTGATTCGCCCTCTTTTGACCTTAAGTTCATGGAAGACTATATCATGGTCTGATGTACCTAAGCTTGGTAAGACTTTTGTGTCATGAACGTGACCCGGAGTGTTAGTGAGAAAGAGATCTAGGATATTTCTATCCCGTGTGGGAACTTTGACCATTTGTTCAAGATTATGATTAATCATGTTCTCTGCAAAATTATCATACATGTCTTTGAATTTGCATGTATCTGTTGGTGTTTCATTTGACCAGTTCATGTCTGGGAGATTGAAGTCACCCAATAACCAGATGTTGTTGTTTTGAGGAATTTTTACTATAGATGACCAAAGTTCATTTAGTGAGTGTTCATCATATTCATGGGGCTTGTAGTATGCAGAGACATATATGTCTTTGATACCAGTTATTGAAATTTTTGACCATATGATGTTGCAATCTGTTTTTAAGTCTGGCTGTTCTTCACTAAGTAGGTTATTTGTGACTGCAAGGAGGACACCTCCACCCTTGCCAGTTGTTCTGTCATCTCTATAGACCTGGTAGCCAAGGTGGCTGGGGAAAATTTCTGCAGTGTGGATGCTGGGTTTTAACCAAGTTTCAGTGCAGCAGATTATATCAGGTTTGACTTGATCTATAACTTGATGTAGTTCAGGAATTTTGTTATTGACAGAACGACAGTTAATATTGAGAATAGTGAGTCTTTCTTCGGATAAATTTGTAATAAATGTTATGCATATTTATAATTTATTCTTTGCAAAAGAGGTTGATGGCCCATTTCTTTCCGCCAGAAAATCCTATTTGTAATAAATGTTATGCATATTTATAATTTATTCTTTGCATATGATTAAGTATTAATTGCTTACTCTATTGTCGACGTTCAGGTAAACTCAGTTGCTGAAATTCATTAACTGTATCAGATGTTCTTGGACTAAGATTCTACATAATCCTGATCACTATGTTCTGCAGGCCCGGATTTACCGGGGGGGGGGGGGGGGGGCTTATAGGGCCCAAGCCCCCCCCCCCAGCTGGCCCGTATGTAAACAAGGAAATTTCAAATGGACTTGAATCCATTTGAGTGTACGGTTTTTACTGTATTTTTAAGGAACCTTAAACTACAGCACTCTATTTTGTTTGCAGATGATCATAAAAAGAAATTTAATAGAAATATTTAAATTGAAGACCTGTCTTTTCAGACAAATTATAACTAAGGTAATGCACATTTTTTAAGAACAACAACAACATGTTTGTTCAACCTTTTATTTCCATATATCTCTTGATGTTAATGGTGATAATTATGATACTGAAACATTGTTTGTTTTGTTAAGTAACAAAATAAGATGAATTTCATGGAATAACATGCTTGAACAGAATAACAAACATGCTTGAGTAGAATAACAAATATACTTGTAATATCAATTATGATACTAAACTATGGCCATGCTTTCATTATCGCCGTTCCTGGACGGCGATATATACAATTAACAAGATTTGGACAGTTTTGCCTGTACACCGCCTGCCTTTAGCCAATCAAAGCAAAGCATTTCATATCACATGATAACAAAATGGACGTCAAAATTCTTCTGCAAGGGGTGCGTAAATGGACTCGTCCAACCGCCATGTTTGTCGGGTTACTTATTCTTACAACTGAAAAATACCATCATCAATGTACGATCTCAGTACCAGTCTTCAGGCTTGTGTAGGATAAATACAGGATAATCCCAATATTTTTTGCTACATGTCATTTTTAACTAGAGAATGTAGTCTAAATAAGAGTATGGTTTGTTTGTTTTTTCCAAAACTTGCACTTAAAGAAAAAATAAATGCTTGCTTCCGGGCGATTCTAATCAGGATACAAACTCCCCGCAGGGGTTACTTCCCCTGATTAGTACAGTAAAAGTAGCAAAGCGTGACATAACCGGTGCGAGGAGTTTTATCAGGATTTTTCCGTGTTTTATATATGCTTGATTAGGGTCAGGGCAATATCGTATTTTTTACCCAAAATTTATTCTGTTTAAATTGTACATATACATTTTTTTAGTAATAAATAAAGTTAAAAAACTACGCAAATAGTCAATTAATTATGCGTAGACTGGTTTACAACAAAGCAATATTTACAAGGTTTTAATGCTGCAAATTTTAACATGATGTATAAAGATATTGGGATGTTTTTCATTAAGAAGCCAAATCGTCCGCTTTCAAAAATAGTCCAGCTACAATAAAAATTACAATGTATATTTCATCTACTTTATAATTTCTGTGTAAAAAAATATCAAATATAACTTCGCTTTTCAGTGCAAAGCATGTTGTAAGATTATCAAATTAATGAATGAAGAATATGAAATACATTCATCTATGGATAAGACGAAATGCATGGCTGAACGGCGATTTCAAGCATTTTTGGAAATGCTAATGCTTGTTACTTTGATATAATTCAACATATTAAAGACCAGATGAGAAACAGTCACTGTCGTAGCAAAGTACGACCGGGAACCAGACAGAATTTTTAACTTTAGATATCTTTTTTCTTTGTGAGGCGAATTTCATTATTTGAAAACATTAAACATAAACATGTATCATTTTACATCCTTTGAAAGCTCTTTAAATTCATCTTTTTGAAAATATAAGCAGACTTTGAATTTTTGCTTTAAAAGAAAAACAACTAATTTATACCTGTCGTTTCAGCATTTTTTCAGCATTTTTCTAGCAGCCTAGATGCACTAAGTTTAACCATTTACAAACAAGAAAGTGTACAGTTTTGACAATTATTTTTTAAATATGTAAAATTGTGAGTTTTCAGACCTTTAAATGATATAAAATATTGAATTGTTTGATGAAAAATGACTTTGTAACTGCAATTACAAAATTACTATGTTTTGCATTTTTATCAACCGCCATATTTTTGCCAACCTTCAAAAGTTACCTGTATCTCTTATCAGATACTTGTTACTATTAATAGATTCAATAAGAATAACATTCAATGTTCCTACACAATATTACCAGACAGTCACGTGATTCTGTCCGAAGATTTCCGGAATAACACGACTTCGCAAATTGATTCAACAGTTTGTACATCGTAAAAATACGTAATGCTTCGGCAATAATCGGATCTTCTAACAGCCAATCAAAACATAGAATTACATAATATTGGATAACACTAACCCCGCTCCAATTGTACATACAGGAATATAATACTGACAATTTTCCGTACAGAAAAGTAAAAGGGCTCATTTTCAAAGACCCTTGAACATTTTTTTCTGCTTATTTCACTTCGTAACAGAAACACAGTCAACCTTTCAATTTGCAATGGTCATGCAATATTGCGTAACAACTGATAACGAGTTCGCAACTATATAGCCGTGTATATTACACAATGTACCGTATATTCGGCGGCACGGATTATCAGAGAATTCTCCAGACTGATCATGATGTATAGTTTTCAAGCGTCTAGTAACCTTGACGTATTTTATAAAGTTTCTTGATGATATTGTGCAAACTCCAATCGTAACAACTCGGCCTTTTCCGACAACTTCGTATAAAAACATATTGAAGTCGCCCGAGGTGTTCCGAATGGTGCAAACTCCACACAGCCGTTACTTCCCTTCCATACTTTCAGGACAGCAATCACTGCCGAAAGTCATGTCATGTGATGATGATCGAAAGTAAATAAACAAAATTTTAAACCTTTTTTTCAAGTTACATTTTTTAAAATTTCATTACACACAGGCATGTTTAATCGATGCAGTTCCAATTGTAACTAAACTAAACAGAGAAAAAAATAAATTCTTAAAAAAAGTTCATACATGTTTATATAGCTAAAATCCAGCTAAGGTTAACCCGTGTCTGCAGAGATATTTCCAAAGAATGAAGGGGAGATAACTGCGAGGAGATTGGATAATGTGATGACGTTGTTATTTGTTATGAAAATTAATTTATCGATAAATTATTTGTTTCAGAGGACTTTATAAATATAAAATAAAAAAATTAAAACTTGTCATATGTTTTTTTGCTTTAGTTGAACCTTTCAAAAAATGCCAGTATATTTCTTTTAAATTCTCACACAAATTTCATTATATTTTTATGCCTAAAATGCACCAAAATGAACCATTTAGTCCACCATTTTAGAAAATTTTCTTAGGGGAGGCCCCCCAAACCCCCCTATAGAAGGGGGTCACCCACCTTCCGTACCTTCCCCCAAGCCCCCCCAGTCAAAAATTTCTGGATCCAGCCCTGTTCTGTGTTATTTGTAATTGATTCTTCATGTATTTAGTCCAGTCAGAGCCATAATTGAGACCCTGATCCAATCTGATTATAATGGTATGCTTAGAGTTCGTGTGTTTCGGTCGAATACCGGCTGATTTGGACCTTGGCTGATTCGGACCAAGGCAGATTCGGACCCTCCTTGGCTGATTTGGACCACTTTCTTGGCCGATTCGGACCACTTTCTTGGCCGATTCTGACCACGTTACTGAAAAATATCCCTCATCTTTAACATTTTTTAAGTGAGGTACTCCCTATTTTTGATACTTATCTGGCTTGATTTATATAATTGTATATGATGCGGGTTACGCTGAAAATCTGAAAGATAGAGAATTGTCTTCGACTTTTTGTTCACTTTTATTTTAAACGGCGTGTTCATCACAAATATGAAGATATCTTCTATGTAGTCTCACAATTCTAAAAACGTAGATGAACTAAATGTAATAATACCAAATATCGAATAATTTAAAACCAAATGATTTTACCATTTTATTTATCAAACTATTACCGTGATTTAACGGGCGGGCCGGATCAAAGTCAGACATTTACACTTACTTTATAATGTGTGGATTAAAGTGCATATAACTAATTAATTTTTACACTATTATCGTGATTAAACGACGGCCGGATCAAAGAGCATTTACACTTACCTTATAATGTGTTGATTAAAGTGCATATAACTACTTAGTTTATCGCACACTCGTTACACATTTTCTTTAATTTTGATGACTTCCATTTTTTAAATTTTCCATATTGTCCTTCATGTAGATGTTATTATTATAATTATTATTATTTTTTTATTGTGAATTTAACGCAATAGATATGACCAAACATTTTCAGCGTAACTCATGGCCCTAATACAATCAAATTAAGCCAGTTTAGTATAAAAATAGGAAGTTACTCACTTAAAAAATGTTAAAGATGAGGAATATTTTTCAGTAACGTTGTCCGAATCAGCCAAGAAAGTGATCCGAATCGGCCAAGAGAGTGGTCCGAATCAGCCAAGGAGGGTCCGAATCAGCCTGGGCCGAATCAGCCGGGTTCCGTTTCGGTCAGGTAGCTTTAAATCACGTTGAATAAGAGTAGTCAAAATTACACTGTATAAGAGCTGAACATAAAAAGATGCTTTAAAGTGGAAAAAAAACTGAGTTGACCATTAACTTTTGAAATAATGTTGTTGACAAAAGTTTACCCTGACGAGTAATAATCAATATAAAGGCTGAGTAGACTGTTATGTGTGAACAAAATTGTCTATCATCTGCATATAATTAAGTATATAGATTTAGTCACGTATTTGTATTTATAAATGTATCAGTCAAACTAAAATTGGATTCATCTTCCATTCAACGTGACAGAATCTCTCTCTCTATTTGAATTTATTTATCGGCGGAACCGGTTGTCCAGATGACCGACGCTCCTGCAGAATTTAATTATTTTAGGTTAGTAGTGGGTAGTGGCTTCAGTACAAGATACAGAAAGCATCCAGTTCCGGAGACACCCTTTGTTCTTTCTCATGCACAGTGTAAAGACTGATTCATGGGACCTCGATTAATGCGGAGGAGAAGAAGATCGAAATACCAGTTTAGCGCGTTACCATTGGACCACTGATCCGTAGAAGACCGCCTTATAGGCACATTGACTGATGACATCACAAGCACCTGTTATCAAAAAAAAAAAGCTGAACTACTGGTTGGCAAAAAGAACCAATATTTATATACATTTGATAGCAGCAGAATTTTTAACTTTAGATAACTTTTTTCTTTGTCAGCCGAATTTTAAGATTCTTATATCATTTGAAAGCTCTTTAAATTCATATTTTGAAAATATAAGCAGATTTTGAATTTTTGCTTTTAAAGAAGAAAACTAAACTAATTTATACCTGTCATTTCAGCATTTTTCTAGCAGCTCAGATGCACTATGCTTAACCATTTACAAATAAAAAAGTAAACTGTTTTGACAATTATTTTTTAAATATGTAAAATATGAGTTTACAGACCTTTTAAATGATATAAAATATTGTAAATATAGTAATTTTGTAATTACAGTTACAAAGTCATTTTTCATCAAATAATTCAATATTTTATATATTTTCAAAATATGAATTTGAAGAGCTTTCAAATGATATAAGAATCTTAAAATTCGGCTGACAAAGAAACAAGAAATGTCTTTAAAAAAGACAATCAGCGGAGTTTGTAAAGAACATTTTGATTTTTTCTAATCCGATTCGTACAAGTTTACATGAAGTTGAAAGGTACCAATGATTTTGTTTTAAGTGGGTTTTACGACCCACCAACACAAATTTAGAAGTGCTCAGGTGAGCTAATAACACACAAAATAAGAACTGTATTCACTTTATTTGCAAGATCTTTAAATGGAAACCAAACAACATAAAGGTATAAGGTATACTGTAAAATTTTGAAAATAAGCGCATGTGCTTATAATAAAATTAGTGGACGAAGTCATTTGACCTTGATGAAATCGACCATTTATGATTCTTACCATGGTTAAATCTGTGTTATCTGTACCACCAGCTGACTGTCTTCAAGATGGCGCAGAAATGTGTTGCCGCTTAACAATGCATTAGTAATACTACACAAAAAATAATCCTCTATGTAACCACAATAAAAAGAATCATCTAAACAGTGTATCATTTTCTTAATGAAGGGAAACACAACTGATTTCCTTAAAAATACATATTAATTTGACAAAAAAGCTAAGTTTTCATAAAAAAATATTTCATTTACTGAAAATAAATTAGTACGCGTATTAATTTGGTCCCTTCAAAATCATCTGTGAAGCCCGCAATATTCCAACATATTTTAGGCCAGTAAACAATAATCTATCGTTTGAATCTAGATTAATTTCTTGTTGTTTTGCGAACTTTTTGTGGCGTTTTAACAATTGGCGGTTTATCACTATCGCGTTTAATGTTAAGTTTCATACTTGAGCATCATTAAATGCAGTTTTGCCCTTTTTAAATATTTCAAATAATGGTGCAGATTGGAAGGACATAGCTCATAACAATATTTATTGCACTGCCTTATTTTCATTGCGCCACAAAATATCGGCCAATAAAATGCTAGTTTTTAATTTTCCCGCTGAATATTTATGTTTTGGCGCAGCATTTCATTGGTCTAAGCTTCTGCAAATCTAGGTCAAAATCAATTTTAGACAGCTCCGCTGAAAAAGTTATCTAAAGTTAAAAATTCTGCTGCTATCAAATGTATATAAATATTGGTTCTCTTTGCCAACCAGTAGTTCAGCTATATTTTGGTAACAGGTGCTTGTGATGCCATCAGTCAATGTGCCTATATGGGTAAATACATAATAGCTAAAAATAGGAAGGTTGTCATATTTGTTTTGCTTCTAATTTTAGACATTGTTGATAAGAGATATAAAGGAAGTGCTTGGATATCAAATTGATTTTGCCCATGAGAATTGAAAATGGATTCTTAATTGTTTAAGAACTCACATTAATATAGTACTGTTCATAGGATTATTTAGAAAATATTATCTTAAGTGTGGATAATTTGTAGCTCTATCTAAGAAAATATATATTAGTATTAAGATATTTGATCAACGTCTTAACCACAAAAATGGAGAGCAACCCGAGTAATGAAACCGAAAGTCGCAACATTTGCTCCGGCGTAGAAGAAATAAGTATAAACGAGACTCGAGAAAAAGACACTTGTGAATGTGATAGACTTACAGAGAACCATGAGCAAAATGAAAAAGACAGAATGAATGTTTTTGGTGAGGAACAGAGAAAAAATATACGTATAACTCGAGAAGATTTAGTATTACCGAAGTGCTTTCAAGGAAAACTGGCCTTTGTATTGCGGAATGTGTTTTCCAAAGCGGTAAGTAAAATGAACTAATTCCTTTTAATTTGCTATTTAGCTCAAAAGTCCTGGTTTATAGAATAAATGTTATTGAATCACTGAGCCTCCAACACATAGAGACGAATTTAAAAAAACAAAACAAAACAATACAAAAAAAAAACCTTTTTACTGATTATATCTACATTAGTAAAGAAAAAAACATTTTTCGTTTTTAGAGATTTTATCATATACTCAGTGATACTGTCGCCTATGTTGTCTTTGTGATGACATACAGGTATTTCGATATTTTTTTCTACGTTTGGAAATTTAAAAAGCTGTTTTGACCTACTATTTCTTACTGATCATCGAAACTTTTCAATTTAATTCGGTTGGTACGGTATCATATTAATATACACATTTTGGTGGCGTGAGTTAAGAATAATTAAAAGTTTATTAGAAACTACTGTATAGTCCAAGTAAGTGTACTCGAGTAAGTCAGTTTACGATCTCCCTACGGTTAGCGATGCTAGGATATGATTTTAATCAGATTGCGAGTAAGTTGAATATCGCGCTAATTTTTTGAATGGTCGATATCCGCCTTCTGAAGGCAGACAACTGTAAGTGAAATTCCCATGAACGGGTCTGTCTTTGCTGTCGAAATATTGAGACCAACTAATGTAATGAAATCATTTTTTGTGCTATAGTTTTCAAGTCCTTAGAGACATTCTTACATACATCGATGGGCAAAAGGTGTTCAGATTATCGTTTCTGTAACCTTTTTTTCAGGAATGTGAAGAATATATAAAGAAGACGGAACAGATGGGGTATGAGGATGCCCTTGTTAACATTGGCGGGGGCAGGTAAGATTTCGAGCATTCTTCCGTTAAATTGAGGACCCTTTTCATCACCATACTTACTGAAATACTGTTTTTAGCCCATATACGACTTCTATATAGAAATAATAAAAAAAGGTTTACTAGTAAGTCATACTTAGGCGAAGAAGTGCTGTTCGTGCAAAACGCCTTTCTAACTCGTCAAATATTAGGAATGATGTATATTTTTTTCATTTTCCCTTTTCGGCACAATTTCTTAGACCAGGCGAAGTTCAGTTTTGCATGGCATCACATTGTTCACATGATTTAAAACGTAAAGCTTTTAATCGTATTTGGTTGCAAGCAGTTGATTTCTCTGCAGACAACTGGCGATGAAAGATGTTAGGAACAATACGAGGTGTATTTGGGATTCCTTTGAAGAGGCCGACCGAATCTGGCAACGTATCAAACAGCATATACCAGAGACCTGGACAAAGAAAAAAGTCATGGGACTAAATGAGAGGTAATTATCTATCAGTTTGAATGTATTTATCGTCGGAATCATCCCATTCCTGTTTTTTACATGTTCAGTGTAAAGCACCGATACATTTGCCTGGGTCTTATCCGAAAAACAGTTAGTGGCGTTAGTAAAGAAGCAGGGGATAGCACCCCCGACCCCTGGGTTAAAAGTCGTGTCCGTTACCACTGATCCGTTCCTCAAAAAGTAGAAAGTGATGCTGTATAGATTCAGTGTTCTATGTTTTTTCTATTACGTCACAGCTGTTATATTTTCTAGCAAACTGATTCTTTTGGTTCTTTTGTAATTCTTTATATATTTTTTTCTCCCACTGGAATAGTATAAATTATTGTTAATCACACCACACAGAGATAGGTATTAATGAAATAAAGAAGGAGAACTCTTTTGCGCATTCATCCCGCGATATGTTTTATCAAATTAAGACAGTCAAGTGCAAACGTTTTGTTGTGAAGTAGTGATTACAAAGAAGTTTTAATGTTAATCAAAGATTGAATTCTGGTTTAAATGTCTTTTGTTTTGCAGGCTAAGGTTTCTGAGGTATGATACAGGTGAATATTTTGCCCCACATATGGACGGCACGTATCAGAGAGAGAATGGAGAGAGAAGTTATATCACAGTACAGTTATACCTCAACGAGGTACAGTTATTCTTTGAGAATAAAAGCAGTTCATGACATAGGGGTTTATACTGCCCAAAAAAGGCGTTTTTCACTCTGATATACCCTCAGAAAATTGCCCCTGCATTATGTCGGAACTTTTTCAATCTATTCTATTCACACGGGCGAATCACATGTGTTAGAGTTTTAGGTATATCCTTGGGCTTTTTACCTTCGAGATAACTCAGGTAAAAGACCTTTAGTACTGGTATTTTAGGTATTTGCTCAGGCGGAAATCCTGAAAATGGCCGAATAGGCACAATGAGCAATTTTTATCTCGTGTTACTCGTAGAGAATAGTTATAATTTCTTATAAAATATTCAGACTACTGGTTTGTTGCATATGCTCATGAGTAGCCTTGTTAATATTCAGTAAAATAATGTGATATTTTAAGGTAACCTAACCTACGTTCGCCTTTGAAATATTTTTTTGTATATATTAATTCAGGGGTTTAAAGGCGGAAGTACTACATTTATGGATTTCGCGGAGGAAGGGAGGATTCAAGTTGTCCCTGAAACAGGTAATTACCAATTCAAACCAGATCACTCCTTATTTCTGTGCAGGACACAGATCGACCAATATGAATAGTCAGTTTCTCATCGGCAACAAAAGAATCATACAGAATTTGCAAAAATAGATATAGTCCCTCTTATATGTTTCTTAAAGGTAGACGGTTTGATAGTGTCTCGTAAAAGAGGTACATATTAATCATGTTGTTTGGTTTTGTCTTAAATATTTATGTATAAATTACATCATAAAATTAAATGCTGCTTGTTATGCATTATGTACGTAAGTAAAAAGGGGACATCAATTTCTTTTATTTATTCTCGTGGCCACGAGTTGTAAACGAAAAATAAAACATTTTTTTTTATATCAATGTCCCCTCCATGCTTCCGTATCTCCATGCTTATTATGATATTACTGGTATAAGTAGTTAAATCTTGTATTGTCATTGTAGGAATGGTTCTAGTATTTCAACACGACATAATGCACGAAGGGTCGGTATTGATCAAAGGGAGGAAATACAACATGAGAACTGACGTTATGTACAGTGCACAAAAATATGTATAACTAAATTATAGTCCATCAGTCTGACAAAAGTTATGTATGAGTAAATTATACTACAGCCATCGTCGGATACCCTCTGTTGATCCTTATACAACACCCATGGGTTTTTTCATACTATAACCATTCGCTGTTTTTATAGAAAAGAGCAGACTCAGAATTAAGAACACTACATCTCCATGTGTGAAAAAAATAAAGTGAGCAATTCTTTGTTACTAGAGTAATGACTGTTATTAAGATATTCAGAGTTTAAAAAGTTTGTTTTCAACATTTCTTCTAAATAAATAGATTTTTATCGACTTATGCGTTGTGATATGCACTGTGCAATACAGCTGCTCTTTCTAATAAAAAAAATATGAACTTTATGTGTTTTTTTTCCAATATATTTATTGTAGACTATTGCTTTTCAGCACACAATACAATAATCTTCAATTTGTGACGCCGTTTACTTGTGTCTATTTTTTTCATGTGGCCCCTTTAACATGAACCAATAATTATTGCACGACGTATCACATTTCACACCCAAGTACTCAATACAGACATGTTCTCTTAATGTATCTTCCTATCTGTCATTTATAGCAACCTCTTGCGGACAGGCAGACATGATTGTCAAAATCGTTACAGATTATAGTAATGTTAGAACTTAAAGTATTTAAAAGAAAATAATGATAAATTTGGATGAAAAAGTTAGCAGTACAACCAGGGTGACATGTTCAATGCTAGATATGGCTGGACTGAAATGCTGTAAGGCATGGGAAATGGAAAACAATAGGTGGTATTTATTTCCAGTGGCAAGACATTCCTCGGAAAGGAAAAAAACTAGTTATAGTCTAGGATTACCGTGAGTAGCCTGCAGCACAGTGAATGACTTGGACGAAGTGTTCTGGATAGACAGGCCTGGTAGTCGTCCACTGGGATAGCCAACAGCCCTTTGTGAATCTTACAGAAGAGGGATTACCTGGCATCTATTCGCCTGAGATTGTGCCGTCTGAAATTAGGGGAATGGAGCATATTTGTAGCACTTAGGTTGTCGGATCAATCAGAATACAGCCAATCATTGATAACGTTTGAAAGTTATCTGATTGATCCAGCGACCTATTCTTCTGGACACTTTCCATTTGATCTATATATTTCGGATTGAGTGTGGAGCGACCACTACTTCGGAGCCACATTTGCTCTGGTGTCTTACTGAGAGTCTGGTATGGAATGAACTTGGATTTGATCTTTGTTTTTGCGCAGAAACCCGAATGCGAAATCAGCCACAAAACATGTTAACAACAAGAACTGAGTGAACAATCTTTCCAAAAATATAAGTGCATTATTACCTTAATTCATTCAAATTTGTTTTGTACACTTAGCGACGAAAAAAAAAGATTTTCAATTGTCTCATTGATCATAATCAAGATAAAAAAAAGTTTCCTAAATAACACAGAAAAAAGTATTTAAATCAAACAGGTATGAGCCAACTATGAGGAGATTACAACTAATGCATATATCTAACAAGGCAATTAGAGGAAATTATAACGAAATGCAAGGAGAAATCGAAGCAGAAAACGAGAGATCAGGACTACAGAAGTTGCATTTGATGGAAAACGAAATTAACGAGCCAACTTGTACATTTTTATTTCGTTAAAATTGTTGACAAAGGAAGCTGAAATTTGATAATTTCGAAACAATTACAAACTACTGGAAATTATACAGCACAAGATTGAACAGTGGAATTCTTAACTCATAGTCAGGTAGAAACAATATACCAGTGTACAATGTACTCGCATTATTCCACAGTTAACATCAGCCAACTATTTCGTTATTAGTAAATAAATAAGAATGAAAACAAAAACATAAGGTCGATTATGTGTGAGTCTTAAAAACAATTGTAACGGGATAAAAAAGTAATATATCATCTGTTTCACAACGTAGTAAATCCCTTAAGTAACAAAAATCTGTCGTTAGTTATTTCAGAATTGTATGGTCTTATGACAAATTGAGGAAGAAGGCTTCGAAGATGTTTATTTTTCGTCACTGGGCTTTAGAATAAGTATTTGCTAAGACTGAATTAACCCATGATCGGTTTGAAAAGTTTTCGCTTCCTTATATAAACTTGTAAATATGCTGAATAAACGACTTCTTCAAACTTCACGCACTAGTTACTTCCCTTTACAGAAAAGGTACTCGAATAAGAGGCATATTGTTTTTAGAATTAACTGCTCTTCTTAAATTCAAGAAATTGCAAAATTAGAGATGTCAATATTGTCCAAAAACAATTAGGTTGGTTCTCTGACCACGTGCCGTATATTTCTGAAATGGTGACGAACGTTTATTACAAACAGGTCGACAATCTCTACGAACGTGAGAAAGCTCGCACCAACTGCCAAACCGATGTATCCTCCAAATGATGCTGAAAAGAGATTGATAAAAAGGAGGTAAAATGTAAATCTTTATATAAAGTAAATGAATAGTTTTGTGCAATACATTTTCAGCTTTTACTGTCAACATTCATTTCGCACCGAAAATATCTGGGACTTTTTGTCGGCAAACTATATATGCATATGGACAATTACCGGCGGTACTCGGGATTTCTGCTATTGATTCAACTCTATCTTAATTATCATTAATTCTGAAATTTACATGCATGCGCAAGAAGTAGCATTGTTTTGCAATGTAAAGACAACATCATAATGTGACGTGACGTGACAGAATCAACAATCTGGTCGACGTCATCGAGAAAACAACGTCAGAGTTTAAAGTCATAAATTTTGCAATTTGCGATTTTTGCAAGCACTAGATGTTTTCAGCCTTTCCTGAATTAGCGTAAAGTGCTGTTTTTGTAAAAAGATTCGAGGTTACTGATACATGGATATGAATCACATAACAAGCTAGCAACTATATCGCATGTTGCAACGTGGTATGTCGTCCATGATGCGCTAATGAAGTGTTATAATTATATGCATTGTTTATTCTACTACTAGTGTACCTTCTGGTATTCAGCCTGCGATAAAAAGTATGCAAAAGTAATTTCAAAACAGTCTATTATCTGAAAGTGAAAACGCTGAAAATGTAAAATTTGACCACATTGTTGATAATCTCATGATATCGCCTCAAATATTTGTAATACTTATGCCCTTCCAAACAACAAAAAGTTAGAACTCAGGTGCAAAATGATACCGGAAGCTACCATTGTCGTTCGAAACACCACTTTAACTCACCCCATAAATCTTCAAAGGTAAATTCCAGAATCTGCTCATAATGTGTTACCTCTTTGCTTTCGTAGAATACTTTCAAAACAACGAGATTTTCCCTGGGGAAGAAATGCAATAGGTAAAATGTCAATTTTCTTAAGAATAAAACACTAAAAATATGAAATGTAAAACGCTCAGAGTATGAAAGGCTAGGACTTGTATACCATAGGAAGTAAAACGTTACACAGAGGAAACACTACCATACATTAATATATATAAACAAGAAGTATTTTAGCTGACATAACTTACTGATCGCTTTATGTAAAAGGCAATAACCGGTCACTTACTTAATGGTTTGTATCGAAGGGTTTGTAGTTAGTGTCCCTGTTTTCGCCTTGTACGTGATTTCTGGTAAAAATGTTGTCGAATGTTTCGTCTGAAATTTTGTCACGTGACATGGCGTAGGACAATGGCACTTCTCAATTTGTGACATAAAAGATACTGTAAGTAAATAAGTGCATTGCAATTTAAAAACTGAAAAGCTCTTAAATCATTTTCAGAATATGAACTTTGATCTATCAACATTTTAAGACAGGCCTGAATTTCCAAAAAAGTAAATCAGTTTATAGCCACATGTACACTGTAGCAGACGAAGTGATATGCATTTTACTAATTCACTAAAGGTAAGTGGCAATCCGTAATTTTCCTTCAAAAGATGAAACCAACAAAGGCGTGATAATTTAAAAGTGAAGTTTTCCGTTTACCATTTAGTGAAACTGAAGTCAATTTATAGGACGTGTGTGAAGTCAAAAACGTCTTTAAAATGGTGCATGTGTTCTAATTTCAGTACTTACACAAATTAGGTTGATAGCAATTTACTATTTGATATGCACTGCAGTCGACATCGTCCCCTAAAATAGAAACAGAATGGAACACACGGAACAGTAAGAAATTGCGGGAAAACAACACCAATCAATCAAGTGTTGTACATTACTCATAAAAAGAAACCAGTTGAAGAATTACTTAGAGACCAGGTTTATTTTCCAGCCAACTACAACGGTGCATTTTTCATTCTTTTACGTGTAAAATTAAGTAGAATCATTTCTGTTTTAAAACAAGGTCTTAACAAACTAATTTGTTGAATGTAGATTATCAGAATTACCATTGTCTTCTTGTTCGAAGGACTTAAACAACCACAATGTTCCTTAATGAAATCATGTCTACACTTCCTGTAGCATGTTGTCAGTGAATAATGTCCAAACAGTTTTGCGTCGGATTTTGTATCAACACAATACTCCTCGCCAAACGCTTTCACTGGATACGGCATATAATCAAACTGAAAGTGACACAATAGGCACAATAAAGTATAGTTTTATTAAGAACGTCGGCTTTCGGCACAGATCTTCTTGTCGCAATTCGTAATAGTGAGTTGCCCGTATATTTTGAGTTTTATCGACATTGATTTATACAAGGAATTTTTCGGGACCCTGAAAATCGGTAGCAGTACTTGGTTGCCCGCATCATGAGTTTTTACAGTAAATTGAAGTTGAAGACAGTTGAAAAATATTATCAGTGCAATAAAGCAAAACATGAGTTTGAACTGTCTGTTAAAACATAACTGACCAGGCACCTGATTATAGCATACTTCTATATTTAAGTACCTTGAAAACAGACAGGCTAAATTCCTATGAACATAAAGCATTTTTTCCAGCAGAAAATGTCCGATATGATATCAGTACTACTACTCTATCGAGCTATACAATAAGACATTGAAATATAAAGTTACTCAAAAGAATATAGAGAAATATTTAAAGAACTCTAGCATATCTTTACCACATGGGTGGCCACAGCTATGTAGTGCAAGAAACCAGGTCCTATCAAAGAGGCAAGCTCCATGTTTGGGTCTTCTGCAGGATCGTGCACTAAAACCTAGAATACAATTAATCTTAAACAACTGAACTGTTTTTTCTATACTTTACTTATTTTGCCTTATTAGCTTTAAGGATAGATGGTTTAATTTTTTTGTTTAAAAAAAAAAGCATTTATAAATATTCGGGTGGATACTGCTGCAAGTGGCAGCTAGTATACTGCTACAGTGGCTCGCATGAAGTTTCACACAGTAGCATTCTTACTTAAAATTTGTGTTACATCCTTATGTAATATTTTTAGTATAAACATTAGATTAAACCTTACGCATGTACACACTTTTTAAGTCTACCCCTTTGTTCTTTATAAACAAAGGATGGAATTAATGTTATTAACCTTTATTCCATATGACGCGTCTTCATTCACTAGAAAAATGTCTTGACCTGACCAAAGAACTATTTCCAACCCGTAGCTATCTCCTGCAATCGCTGTTTCAAACAAATCTTGTGTTGCATCAAGTGTATAACATATACCATTCTCCGTCAATCGGCTGGTGAAATATATACTACAGTTAAAAGCTAATCCTTTCCATGAGCATGAAAGTATAAAGTCATTCATCTTTGATATATGTGCCATCAACAACTCTCGAACATTTGTATTATTTAAAACTTGCTCCCCTAAAATAGCACCAAGCTTCGTTATGTTAGCTTCTTGTTGAAGAAGTTCTTCTAGCAGTGTTCGGTCATTATCGTCCGTAACCGTATCATTCCGAATGAAATTTTTGTTGCAAATAGTCACGGACGGAAACTGTACTTTTTCCGGAACATTGACTGTTTGGATAGTTAGTGTTTTGAACTTGAAATAACGACTCGTCTGCTTTTGACCATTCCAAACCAGAAGAAATAACATACCCATGATGATAATAAACCATATTGACCTGCAACAGACCACAAAGAAATATAGATACAACAATGTAGAAGTTTTCTTGATCAGATAGTAAAGAATGTATATTATCTTTAATAACTTGACTTTCCTAGAATCAAGAAGTACTCGTATAACATTGGTAAATTGTAAGCAAAATCTGCATTCAAGAACAATACTCCCCCCTCTCTCTCTCTCTGAGTTTATTTATCGACTGTACCTGTTGCCCATATGACTGACACTCCCTAAAGATTCGAGTTATTTTAGGTTGTATGAGAGAGTGCAAGATACAGAAAGCGTCCCATTCCCGAGACACCCTGCTTCGTTTCTATGCGCAGTGTATAGCACTGATACATTGTAGCTAGATTTAATGTCTCATCCGAAAGACAATCAGTAGGGTTTAATGAGGAGCTGGGCATCGAACTCGCGACCCTCTGGATTACAAGTTCTTACAAGTTCGTTACCACTGGACCACTGATCAGTCCCGCGAAGAACTTAAAAAAATAATAGCAGGAAAGCCATTACGTTATGTAAATATCGCGGCGCACGTAAAAATATACTTATTAATGTTTAACAATAAGTGAACTAAAAGTGAGCACTGCTGCATCACACCCTTGACGTTTTTGTTACTCAGTCAGATGTATGTGTGGTTTACTTGTGTACAGTTTAAGTTTTATAAAATAAATCGACTCGACTTACCTCCGAACGATATGGCTGCTAGGATCGAACACGTAGCGGATACCATGGAAGGTTGTGGCATCAGCCCATGTATGTAATGTGTCCCAAAACTTCACCAATGGCCTTGTCTGACTTTCGGCTTCTTCGACGGGTTCATCAGTTACATTAAACTCCTTGAAATCTACGCCGTCTGAGCTTTTGTGTTCAGATTTTCTCTCCATTTCAACACTTACGGTTCGTCAGCATCTAAAACAAGGAACATGGCTGACATAATGTTTGATAGGCGAGCTCGAAAGGACATAGCCTGCAACCAAACTAACCGATTTCAGATCAAATGCAAAGGCTTCTGTCGTAGTTTCGATGACATTCTAAAATGCTTTTTCTTCTATGCTGCCTTTTAAAGGTGGCAGACATCTTTGCTGTTCCATTTTTGTCAGGCGGGTGACCTAGTCATTTGAGTGCAACGGTTCAAAGACCATATACAATCTTTCAGAAACTACCAAATAATCAAACTCAGATTAGAGACAACTCAGAAGCAGAAAGCGAACAAATGCTTCTGATGTTTAAAACTATTATTCACAAACAGACAAAACAGCTATTTCGATAAAACGCCGAACTGAGTGAACCTTACCATAACGTTGAACAACACCTGTTTACCGTTTGATCTCAATGTACGGAAAAGGTTCAGTCATGACTTACTTGACAACAAAGGCTAGGCAATTAATATTAGGTTTATAAAGATTATATTTTAACTTCTTATGTTAACAGAGCTTTAAATTTACTGAAAGAAAACATGATTAATTTCAGAAATGCGTAGGCCTATTATGATCATTGTAATACGTACTGAACTTGTATTGTATATTGGTGCCGGAATCTCACATGTCTGCAGTGCTGCAGTATTGAAATAACACTAATTCATTCATAAACTTGACCGTAACAAAACATATTTCATGATTTTTAGCCATGAGATTTTGTCACCGTTTATTGTCTGGTCGTTTCGGCGCACGTGACTAACGTTAACTGTCAGTATGTGCTTATAGCTCGAAGGCTTTCACTGTACGCATGATTGTTCCACAGGAGCTTGAAAATGTATTTTTAGTCATTCAAGAGCCTAGCTTCTTAAGTTTGCACTCTTTAATGACTAAAAATTCAATTCAGGGGTGTAGCGCAATTAATTTTAATGTTCCTCGAACATAGATGCTGGGGGCACTAGGGTCTCCGGTGTGTCCAGGGCAACACCCTGGCCAGGGGTCCAGGGGGCGGGAGGGCCCGAGCTCCTGCATTATTGTATAATTCTTATTCGTGTTCATTACTCGAACGAGTATTCCGCGCTAGGCGCCTGCAATTCCACGCTCCTGTGGTTGTTAAAAGTACCAGTGTAACTAACAATTACCTCGTGGTTTTGTTTTTGGCTTGAATAAACCTACTGCTACACAAACCCTGTTTTCACATAGTGACTCGAGAAAGAATAAAAATATCTTAAAAATAAGAAACAATACTTCACATACCAGTTGGGGTTACATGAAATGCAGTACAAACAGGTGCATAATGCTAGTTTCCGGGATGTAGCTTTCTGCGAAAACAATTGACGTCATCGCTTCATGATGATGTCATGATAGGTTCAGGTGCAAATTGACTCTTGCGAAATCAAGAATAAACTCATTCGTAAAAAAACATTGCCAAAACTGTTCCTGTAAATATTTGCTAAGCTAACACTGGATATCAACCCAGTTCTAAGAGCTGGGGTGAATATCGAGTCAGCAGTGCGAGTTTCGATATGTTGAACAGTTAAACTGTCAATGTATCTCTCGTGTATTAGATGCACAGGTAGATCTTACTAATTATTTTGAACGGAATTTCGTAAGATTGATAAAATTGTGAAAATGTACACATTGGCCAATACTTTTATAAGCCCACTCTTGCAGCGACCGCATTTTCTTGCCCATATCTCTTTAGATACACTGCTTTGAAATGTTATCTAGACTTGTGGTGGAGCGACGTAAGAAATGTGCGCAATATTTGCTTTTCAGACTAACAACAGGGAATTGGGCGAGTTTGAAAGATTATAGTTTTCACGGAAACGCAAATGTTTACAACATTTAGTAGATCTAGAGGCTTAGTTCATTGCACGTGTCGAGGCAGGCAGTGCTTTATGGAGACAATTGTCACAATTATCATTCCTTAAATTGGATAAACAGGTGAGTCTGCATTTTTATGTTTTGTATAATTTACGTATCATTGTCACAGACAAGGGGCTAGCATGGACCTTAAAATGTAATTCTCAAACCAAAGCTCTCATATTAAAATGTATTATAGTTAGAATCTATAAAAGAATATCTTAAACAATACAATAAGAGATTTTTAAGGTTTGTCTTGAAACACTAGTGTATTGTAACTATAGAACAACAATGGTTACTAATGACAATTACTTAACTTGGGCCAGAAACCGTCCATGTACAAATAGTTCATGTTTTAATAATGATACAAATCATTGTCAAGCTTAGTTATTCAGAAGTGGATTTTTCATAAATAACATATGTTATAAAGATAAAGTGCTACTATATATAAAGGGCTTATCCAAAGTAAATTTTACGGTCACTGATACAACGAAATATTAACTCGCAGAAAATACTTTATAATAAGCTCATGCATTTGAATTCTAATTTGAATGGACGTTGAATGTTTTAAAAATTGCAAAACTGAGCTGAAATTGCAAAATGGTCTACGTGCACATGCGGGCAAAGAAAGCACTTTGAGTTTAGTGTTTAGTGATCGAAACAGGCATCTAAAAATAACATTTGCATGTTCATTGTTATTTAGTCTTCAAGGAATGTAAAACTGTGGAACAGCTTTTAGTTAAAAATGTTAAAATGTAGTTCAACTAATGGTGTATTGTCATGAAGCCCATTTCGGTAAAGTGCCTTGTCCCTATAAGGAGATCACAAGTTATTAAATTGATAACAAACATGTTAACATTGGACGGAAAGTAAACAGTGATATCTTACAGCACCACATATATCATTGGACGTCTGAACAAGACAAATAAATATTTCTATGTTATCGATAATCGTTAATGTCAGTTTGATGGTTAGGGTCAGAAGGTTCTTTAAATCCCGTATTTTTCATTGCACAAAGATCCAATTTGACTTGCAAAGATAAAATAGACTAAAATAACAGGAATTGGTATATGTCTTGTAAAGAGTTTCTAAATTTGTAACAGACTTCGGACATTGGATCATACGTCTGCAATAAATTGAGATCTGCCAAGCAATCTCATGACTATTTCAAATTATTCTGAATCGCCGTTAGTAAATGCGTACTGTAGGGAGCATCATGGACAGTATACAGGGTATTTTAACAATCATTTATTGAGTAATTATATCATTGTTGTAGTGATTATATTTGGAAAACTTGTTTAAAATAAACAGCCTACATATAGGATAAAAAATGACTAAAGACAGAATCAGTCAGTTTTTTCAAAGAGAATATTTTCATCATCATATAATTAAGATATCGGTCACATCTGTCGGGTATGTTTCATCGGCATAGTTCTTATTAGGCATAACCCGTTCTTTTAAACCAGTTTGGTCTTCACAATAATCCTGATTTATCTGGTATTGGACGAATTTAAAATATTTCAAGAGAACAAGGGGATTAAAAGTATTTCAGCAGAAATAAAACAAGTGTTATGTAATCCTAAAATAGACTCCAACTTTGTGAAGCCAATACATTTAATAAAGGCGTAAGCCTCCTGTCAACCCAGAGTGTTCTGCAAAGTTGACTTGACACAATGTGTATTATTAACGTATAAAGTACTTAATAACACGGACCTCTATGGCAATATCTGAGGGCTTTTAAAGAAAGTATTTGTAATTTTGAATCCATGTCGTAGAGATAAGACAGACAGTGCTCTATTTTTCGTGATAGATCATCAGATCTCTGACACAATGTTACGTCGGTAACCGTTACAAAATTTTAGCTGTAATTTAGACAACACAGTCACTGTGCTTTCAGACTATAAGCAAACCTTATCTTAGATGTGTGAGTTAAAGCACTGTGACAACGTTAAAAAAGACTTATTCACTGTTATAATAAGTGGAAATTTTACACTGAATTTTAATTTTGGTATGAATACGTGTCATAACTGACTGGACTATTATCAGCGTTTGTACTTTAAAAAAAAAGGACAATCAACCGACTCATTTAAAGATATATATTTTTTTTATTAAATTCAGATCTCAGAGATCGATTTTATTTTACATTATAATGTTGTAAAACGCTTTGATGGTGGAATGAATTTTAACCAGATTGCATTTCATATCATCTATTTTTGAACATGCACTTTAAAAATTCACAACTTGCTACGTTTCTTGCGAGGAAACATTCTGGCGGTAAATCCCCGCCATACATTTGTACTTTCTATTTATGCATAAGCATAAACAGGAGATGATGACAGTGCGACACTATAGATATAATTTAATTATTCTGTTTTCAGACAGACGAGATATAAGCGTTATTCAAGTGAAAGAAAGGGAGTGTTTGTCGATGCTGTAATTTCTGGAAATACATGTAGTTATCAGTAAAATGATTCCGCGGCATCCGTTGATATTCAAAGTAACTACAATTTGTGCGACTATTTTGTTAATTACTTTGTTGGTTTATAGAAGGGAATCAAGAGTAATCATTCGAAAGAATGTTTATATTACTATTCAGCCAATGTTTGAGGACGCTGAATTTGAAGATTTAGAATCGAATGAGCAGACGACTACGACAACAGAAATGCCGACGTCAACGAAGATGCAGATGTTCGTCGATGGCGACGCACTAGAATTCTCGATTAACCAAGAAAAGTGTTCTGATGATCGATATCTTATGATTTACGTTCACTCGGGACCAGAAAACACCGAGAGAAGACGAGTTGTCAGGACCACGTGGGCGTCGCAGGAAGTTCTACGCAAACATAAAGCAAAACTCGTGTTCGTTATGGGGGAAGTTGCAGACGACAATTTACAAACTATCATTGAAACCGAAAGTGAGCTTTATAAAGATATTATACAAGGAAATTTTACCGATACCTACAGAAATTTAACGTATAAAGCTATAACGGGGCTGAAATGGGTGACTGAAAATTGCCCCAATGCAGTTTACATCCTGAAAACGGACGATGATGTTGTTGTTGATATTCACCGAGTAGTTCGACTCATGAGATCTTATATAGAGAAAAAGTGGGGTAAACAGAATGTTCTTGCAGGCTACATCTGGACTCATATGAATGTGGACAGAAACAGGAGTAGTAAATGGTACACATCAGCTGAAGAGTTTCCGGACAAATATTTCCTGAAATATTGTTCTGGGTCGGCCTACCTAATGAGCTATGACGTAGTCAAGAAATTCTATATGAAGTCTCGCGAGATCCCGTTCTTTTGGGTAGACGATTATTACGTGACTGGCATGTTAGCTCACGCAACAAATGTGACCCCTACCTCACTCAATGATAGATATATCTTAGAAAATAACGCTAACATTAAAATGAAACTGAAAACTGACAGTAAAACAAGACTTATATTTATTCATTCTCCGAATACAAGCACTTCCTTACATGTATGGAAGAGTTACCTAGACAGGTGGTAAAATTATTCCAGTGAGGCACTACCGATTGAACTGGTCGACCAGAAGTGTTCAGTAAAATAGCTCGACAATTTGAAATTAATAGTTTCATTTTACGAAACAACGTGCGCGGAAAGGTACCGGTCAAACTAAGATTAAAGCAAGTTTTAGAAAGTTATCACTTCAATGCATTGGTTTTTGCATTTTTACTCTTATTAGCTAACAGGAGGGTTTTGTGATTGGCCGTTGTTCGTTGAGTGTCGTCAGCATTTAGATTGTGAACTTTCTATATGCTGCATTTTGACACAACCATTATAAAACTTTTCAGAATGTCTGACTAGGTGCAGTGATTTCTCGGATATATATAACAGATTTTATTTGACCATGATTAATCAGAAACAACTCTAACAGGCTGCTTATGTGAGCGATATAGAGTTGAACTTAGGTGAGCGATATAGAGCTGAACTCAGGTAAGCGATATAGTGGCATCTTGACCATTTTCAGTGTTTAGCGTGAAGAGCGAATTTTCTGAACCACAATTATTGCATAAATAAATGTACAATTGATGACGATGTTGTTGATATTGTTGATTCTATTATAACATTGCAAAAGTTGTGTACAGACTTATTGCGTATGAATTTTGTTTTAAAGAAAGTTGTACTTACATTGTTTAGGAGGTAAATTCATTGCCCGTATTGAGTTTAGTCCCGTAACAAGTCCGTTAGACAATAAACAAGGAACCGTTGAAAAGGACGTATGCTCTCCGAACCAGATACTAGTCTATGACATGAATCTAAAAAAGGATAGTGTTTGTCCTTTAAAGTTTCTTTAACTTGTTATCAAATCTGCATTCCATACTTCATGGATTTCCATTAGTACCCTGACCTTATACTGAGACATCGGTGGCTACTGTAAAATAGCCCGGGTTCAGAAAAAACAAAGGTCCAACACTCGGAGGTAAAACTGATGAAAACGGATCAAGCTGGAAATGTGCGCATTTCCTTCAGGTAGTGAGTCTCCCTGTAAGTTTAATTCCGTACTGATTGCTGAGAAAAAGACTGGACAAGAATGTGCAACGATCGGACAGAGGGACATACAGAGGGACAAAGCGGCGACAAACTTGAGGTCGGGAAGCACTAAAAAAACCAGTCAATATGAAATTACCAAAATATAAATGAAAATCCGACTGATGTTTCCCTTCTCACAGTGCAGAGTTGTTCTGGGTGGATTTATGGTTCATAGCAATCTAAACTAGTAGCTATACTGTACACAAGCGCCTATCTTATTTCACTCTAACACAAGACTTAGATTTAAAGTAAACTGTATGAATAGTTTTATTTCCTAAAGAGATGCTGTATATTTGTGGCCATACCTTATTTATGTATGTAACAACACATTTCTTATATAATACAGAAGCAAAAGTCAGAATTTATGAGAACATAAAGATTTCTGACATGCTACAGACTACATGCACTTTAGATAGACCAAAGTCCAAGTTCTTAATATAGCGGGAAACGGTTTGTTTGTGTGGAAACTCTTCAGCTGTATTCTTATCAGCAAAATGCACCGAGGATTACTCCAGACTAACTGAATTTAAACAATCGGAAACCTAATTCACTGAGATTTCTGTTAAATATTACTTGTAAGTGACTAAAATCAATGATCACAGAGATTAGAAACTGGATATGGGAACATTTTAGAGTTTCTAAAATCGGATGTTGCAAAATAGAAGAGGTTTAATTAAAGTGGCTGACTTGCAAGACGACTGACCTTTCATTGTATAAATAATGCCGTGGATCCAAGACAGATTATGCTCTATAGCTGTATTAGTTTGAATTTACCGTCGGCACCGGTTTTCTATATTACCGACCCCCACCACCTTCTTTCCCCCCCCCCCCCCACCACTGCAGAATTTAGTTATTTTAAGTTGTAGGGGTAGTGCAAGATACAAAAAGCATACCATTCCTCTCGGTACAATCTGTAAATAAGTTAAATATAAAATAAAAATCCCCTGTATTGATCCTGATCACTGCTTAGTTAGAGTAAGTATAGTGCTCCTTGCTGTTAATAACCATCCATGTATGTGAAAAGTAACTCCTTCAATGTTAACGTTGATACTTTTTGTAGTTCTCTCCCTTGTAACGCGCTGAGCGATCTCTGGCCCAATCTTATAGCATAATAGTGTAAAAGCTGTGTCTGTATCAAATTTCATTTTAATTACAATGTACGTCTCTATCTATCTAAATTTATTTACCATCGGTACGGTTTCCTTCATTACCGAAGCCTCATAAATTGTTCAGTTATTTTAGTTTATGGGTGATGGTGAAAGCATCACATTCCAGAGATCTTATACATGTGCAGTGCATTGCACCGATACATAGGACCTTGGTTTAACGTCTCATTGAGGAATGGGATATCAAACTCATAACCTCTGGATTACCAGTCCAGCACTCTACCACTGATCCGCCCTTTCAATGTAACTGCTCTTGTATACTAGTATTTTCACTTCAGGGATTGTGGAATCTCATCGAAAACAGGGTGCATTTTGACTGTGACGTGGGAATTCTCATTAACTTCTTTTAGTAGTGACATATTGTGCAAAGATAAACCATCTTGCTAAAAAAAATTATAAATGTAATAAGTAGGCGGGTTTATTTGACCTTATCACTGTTTTACGTCATAGATTGCAACTGTTGTACATATTCTGTGTGGTGTGTATAAAACAAACAATGTATTTTTCGATTTGTTCGACCGACGGAAATTAACTGTTGGTATTTCCTTGACGACTTGTTTGAAGAGTGAGACATGCCAACGTCTAAACATTTGCTTTCCATAAAAATAAAACATACACTAGTAACAGAAATTGCTTAGTATGTTGCTTTGATTTTGTGAAACACGTAGGCAAGATTACCATGAGACATAAAATGATTAAATAGCTATTTTGTAAAATTTGAAGTTACTAATATCAAGAAGTTTTCTGTTTGAATTACAATAGTAAACGAATGATCATTTTATTGGTCTCTGGTCTTGGTGCAACAGACAATAAACCGACTGCTCATTTCTACAGATACCAAATGTTCATTTACATCCGAAGACTTAGAACAACAATAAACTGTTCCTTTCCTTGTGTTTATGTAGCTTTTCACTCTGTATTCTTTCTATCAAATGACGAATATAAAAAGAATAAAACGAATTTAACTAGTTTTGAAATGAGACAATTTTTAATTGCCTCTATGTTAAATCATTTACGTAAAGCGATTTACAAACGAAAACAAAAATGGGTAAAATGCTCTTGTTTGTTTACACCCCTCATTACCTTTAAGGTAAAATGTGTAAGTATACGTTTAGCACTCAGAATATTACAAGGAAAATTCAAATGGACTTGAGTCCGTTTGGGTGTACGGTTTTTACTGTATCTTTAAGGAACCTTAAGCTAAAGCACTCTCAAACTTTTGTTTGCAGAGGCTAATAAAAAGAAATTTAATATATATCTTTAAATTGACGACCTGTCTGTTCAGACAAATTATAACTAAGGTAATGCCCATTTTTTGAAGAACAACAACAACATATTTGTTCAACCTTTTATTTCCATATATCTCTTGATGTTAATGGTGATAATTATGATACTGAAACAGTGTTTGTTTTGTTAAGTGACAAAATAATATGTATTTCATGGAATAACATGCTTGAACAGAAGAATAGAATAACAAATATACTTGTAATAACAATTATGATAATAAACTATGACCATGCTTTGATTACTTTGATATAATTCAACATATTAAAGACCAGGTGAGGAACAGTCACTGTCGTAGCAAAGTACCACCGGAAACCAGACAGAATTTTTAACTTTAGATGTATTTTTTCTTTGTGAGCCAAATTTTTTATTAACATTATTTAACATTAAACATAAACATTGAATCATTTTAAATCATTTGAAAGCTCTTTAAATTCATATTTTGAAAATATAAGCAGATTTTGAATTTTTGCTTTTAAAAAAGAAAAATAAACTAATTTATACCTGTCGTTTCAGCATTTCTCAGCATTTTTCTAGCAGCTTAGATGCACTAAGTTTAACCATTTACAAACAACAGGAAAGTGAACAGTTTTGAAAATTATTTTTTATATATGTAAAAAATATGAGTTTACAGACCTCTTAAATGATATAAAATATTTAATTGTTTGATGAAAAATGACTTTGCAACTGTAATTACAAAATTACTCTGTTTTGCATTTTTATCAACAGCCATATTTGTGCCAGCCTTCAAAAAGTTACCTGTATCTCTTATTAGTTACTTGTTACTATTAATAGATTTCAAAACAATAACATTCAATGTTCCTACACAATATTACCAGACAGTCACGTGATTCTGTCCGTAATTCTGTTCGAGGATTTCCGGAATAACACAACTTCGCAAATTGATTCAACAGGTACTACATCGTAAAAATACGTAATGCTTCGGCAATAATCGGATCTTCTAACAGCCAATCAAAACATAGAATTACATAATATTGGATAACACTAACCCCGCTCCAATTGTACATATAGGAATATAATACTGGCAATTTTCCGTACAGAAAAAATGTCCTTGGTTACCTCAGCAACTGGTGAGCAGCAATGCGGGCAACCACTGTCTGACTCCGGACTATTTTGTAACGAAGGAAATTGCTGAGCGGTTTTCTTGTTATGAAAAAAGTAGCGTTTTATCGTTAGAAGTTTCAGTAGAAATGTTCCATGGAATTAAGCAAGTAAACAGTTTGAAAAATGCAGCGGCAGGAAAATAAACCTGACCACTAAGTATACATGTATTAGTATTCATCCGCAGCGTTCTATAGAAATTAAAAAAATGTCTCCGGGTCAACGGTTTGAAATTTCTACAGAACACTCTAGTTGAACTCTAGTATTTACTGCAAACACGGTTGCTGTAGGACACTTTTAAGCGCTTAACCCATAAGTTATCTACTTAAAAATATAAATGACAGGCTAGATGAACATGAAAACGGTATCTATTCTTATAAAAGTTTTAAGTACAGATATGTTAAAAGACATTATTTCAGAAGTATGGCGTTTTTTTTTTTTTTTAATTTAATCGCGTTTTTATATTTGACATAATTTAACATTCTATATTCAGGTTCGTTACACCTCCGATTTTGTTGATTTTACTTCCTACTTTTGCATACGACATGAATTTAAACTTTGGTACAAAATAAAAGTAAATTTGAAAAAGGAAGTTTAGACACTAATCGATGGTAGGGCTAACCGTGCGTTTAACACAGGTATGTAATTTTTGCTCTCTATTTTGTGATAGATTTTAAGAATCTGCGTTTTTACTCAATTTCCTTTTTGTTGTTGTAGCCGTTCTTTTCATTATTCTTATTCAACGCAAAAAAGAGATTACACGGTTATGTGAATCTAAAATGGTTTATGAAACTCGTCACAATAAAAGGGACCTTGTGGTGAATATTTATGGAAACTGACTGTAACAGAATCAACCCGTTGCCGAAAGTATACATGACGCATATTATATTTTCACGATATAATGTATTAACTAGGCATAGCTGCTTGAAAGCTGGTTTTGATGATGTCACTGAAATGACGCCCAAGGATAGTTATAGGTACTTTTCGACGTAATTATGACGTTTTGTCAAGCACATCCTTAAGGTCCATTCCGTCAAAATGTGCCACATTTGTAAAACGTCAGTTTGTGATGTTGATATCATTCAACAAATTATCTAAACTGTTGAATGAATACAATCACCGTTTTACTTTAACCTTCAAATGAAATAAACATTAATTTATGATAAAGAAAAATGAAAGGTTTTACAGGCAATAAACGGTAGAAACGTATCATTTAATCATTCAAACGATATTAATACTCGTTTCCAAATGTTTGTGTTTTTTTTACCCTGACTTAATATGATAATCTATTTTAAAATTCTGTTAAAGCGACAAATTAGATGTTTTTCTACCTTAAAATATTATCTATTCGAAAGAAACCCTTATCTAGTTTAGATTGTTGAGTTCGCATGTTGAAAGCCGAAGGCGGAAACTAAAAATACAATAGAATAAAAAGATGAGTGCATGGAAAGTTTCTGTTTTTTAAAGTTAAATTTCGTTAGCTTCGACTAGAGAGCTGTTTTTTAATGACCGTAAATGTTGTGGGCTTCTTTTCTAATGGTGCCGAGGAGCTGAACTGTTAAATGCGTTATGTACCTACCTGGATAAATAAGACTCGGCCAACAAAATGGTCATTGTCACTAGAAGTGAGGACCAGGGTCAACCTTGCCGAAAAGCAAATCTTTTCAGAGTATAAATCTTTATAAAAGGATGATATTTTTACTTTTTTTAAAATGTGTCTTAATAATGTATTTTAGTAACATAACGAAGATATATCTACCACTAATTAAATATCTGAAAATATCAAATTATGTCTTCGAAATTACAGGCTTCGAAAGTGTATACATATATACAGCTGGTCTGATAAGAGCAAATAATCTTTTCTTCTCTGAAGTTTAACAGCTGATAACATCAAGAATGAAATGTTTCAGCTATTTTTTTTATTTTACGACCAGGAAGTTTTGCCATATATGCTTCTTCCTGTACCCCAAAACACAAAATCGTACCGTTTTTTGATATAGGTAAAATAGATTTTATATCTTTCTACATGAATCAATGTTAAGTAAATTTAGAACGTTGTAAGTGCAGCTGTTTTGTGAAGTGTTAAGGTATGATAACACTGTCCTGTCTTATTTCTATACTAATCTCGTCTACACGGTTACTTTATTTTTCTTCAAGTTCAATTTCTCGTCCATCTCTTCAATTTCTTTGTTTTCTTTTAAATCATTAAGAAACGAATATGTTATCTTAGTAATATCTTTTCATTATTCCTATATTCATGGATTAATTGATTGATTGTGATTGATTGATTGTGATTGATTGATTGATTGATTGATGGTCTGTGTTGGAGTTCTATGGCATTTTTCTGGTTCAAGAAAATATTTTCTGTCTCCTCCCAAGACTCCATCCCAGCACTAACTTTTCGAGAGCCTGCATACCAAGGTGGACAATCGATATTGACACTAGTAAGATAATGTCTTAGTTTTTATTTTTTCTTATATACTTGGCGAACTGATATTAAAGATGACATAGGTTCATGAAGCAGAAATCATCACACTGCATTTCAGAAAGAAAAATAAGTAAAAAAGAGAATAGAAAATCGAGACCGGCATCTTTTCTATACCACAGTTTCTCCTATAAAGATGGACAGCTGGACCAACATTATGTGAATGTGTCGCAGTTCACCTTTCGTACCAATTGTAAGGGGCTGCTCATATGAGTTCTGGTCTCGGGGAGAAGGAAGGTCTGTAAAATACAGAAGTGCGCTACTCAGATAATATTTATTGCTGAGAAGAAAATCTAGCTCGCGCCATGAAAATCTCTTCTATCTAAGTGCCTAACGAGATAATACAAAAATGATGAATAGCAAAATGTAGAATAACAAGTACGGAAACAGTAAACACATTCCTAATTACCTGTAAAATACAGAAGTGCGCTACTCAGATAATATTTATTGCTTAGAAGAAAATCTAGCTCGCGCCATGAAAATCTCTTCTATCTAAGTGCGCATGTGTGATGTTAGTTCATCCGGAAAAAGGAATTATAGATTGAGGCCCGTACCAGTGGTTGGTTATTTCATGTTAGAAACTGTTTAATACATGCATGAATGAATAAATGAATGAAAGAATGAATGAATGACTATGGGAAAAGGGACAGAAATATAGGACTTCAATACATATACATGAGACAGACACAATGGACATGACAGAACACGAAGTACGCAAGACAAAATGAGACATAGATGGCAAACAACACATACCAACATATTTAGTTAATATGACCCTGCGACATCCTTCCCCTCAGAGGGAAATGTCGTCCCGACATTAAAACAACTATAACTAAAACAGGTACTAATATTAGATAGCAACCTATGACTGAAGTAAATATGAGCATACACAATACATGTGTACTAAATACTCCTACAATAAACTAGTTATTTAACGTCATATCTTTTTCATAAAACTTACTGTAATAGCTGATGACACCAAAGAAGGAACAGAAACGTCAAGAAGTGCATAGCCACTGTAAGTAACCTTGGAGTTATTTGCGCTAGAAATATCAAGAGCAAAATCTTCTAGACTTAGAAGAGCAACAGATGGAACAAGAGATTTAAAGAATGATTCACTAGCAGTAGTGACCATTGATCCTGTGTCAATAAGTCCTTGACAAGACTGACCATTAATAAGAATTTCCGCATTGTTAGAATTGCCGATCAAAGGAACGATATTAGGGCTCTTATTATTTGCTCGACCTTCTACTGGCCCTTTTGAGAAGGTCTGGTTCCGTTTAAATCTTCCTTCTTCGGGATAGGCTTATCCTCTTGCTTCTTGATTTCAATAGTACTGGTGTCTGCTTTACTCTGATTGGCTCTATCACTGTACCGACTACGACCTGACCAACCACCAGAGTAACCTCCTCTACCAGTACCCCTAGAAGAAATACTGTTGTTTCCTTTCTTTATCTGCTGGAGTTCCTTCTCCACAGTTTCCACTCGAGTGTTCAGCTTTCTCATCTGTGAAGTCAGCTCTTCTAATTGTTGTAAGATTTTATTTTCAACAACAGACATGTTGACTGAACAAGGAACTTCAACAGGTTTACTAGTGCTAGGAACAGTAACAGGTACAGAAACAGGAATAGAAATGGGAACAGAAGAAGATGCTTTACGGGCTTTCATATCCTGCTCAATCTGTCGCAACTCGCGTCTAAGAAGGTTAAAATCCTGAATAGTCTCGAATTTATACCGTGTAACATTGCGAAGTTCGTCATCTCTTAAACCAGACCACAAGCGATTCCGCAACATGTCATTCTTGGTCATATGATCTAAATTCAAGTTGGCATTGGTCAGTAATCTTTCCAGTCTAAGACTATATTCGGCGACCGACTCACTTGGACCCTGTTTAGAACAATAAAATTCTTCTTTCAACCTTTCAGATGTTGCAACATTCCCATAAATGGCATCTAATTCAGCAATTATATCTTCTATGGTTGCCCATTCACCCAAATGCAGAAGTACAGTCCTGGCCCTCCCTTTTAGGCTAGTGCGTATAGCCTCATGAAGTATGTGGTCAGGATATACACGGCCTCGTATCAAACAGTTAAGGTCATATTTCCATACCTCAAATTCACAATCCCCTTGACGACCTTCACCTGAAAACTGGGGAAGTTTTGGAATTCGGGCATGGGCTACAGTAAGTGAGGTGTCTAAATAAGAATGGGGGTACAGTGAGGAAGGAAGTGGTGGAGGGGGTCGTGCCGGCAGCTTTGGGAACAAGCTTCCATCAGTTTCTGGTGGACCATTTCCATCAAGATCACTTCGTCTGTTGTACTCTCTAATTGGGGTTGGAGTAATATTTCGAGTAACATTTCTTGGAGGAGGGGCAGGGGTACTAGTATGGCAAGGAGTGACAGTGTATTTACCTGACTTTTGTACCTGATCAATAAAATAACGTAACTCCTCTTCCCTGACCTTGGAAAGTTCCGCTGTAGTATCTTCCATGATTACTCAAAAGAATTATGTGGTCTACAAGTTTCAGCAAGATTAACGCTTTGAATTCAATTCAGATCTTAATTGCACAATCCGAATAGAGTAATACCTTCTCTTAAGTAAAATATGTCTGCAACCTCTGAGATAGATACCGCACAGTGTTACAGTATTAATGTATCTAATGGATCTACCACAAAAGTTCCATTAGCAAGAACCATTAAAGAATGACCTATTCATCAAGTAACGGCACTTTCAGTACACTATACCTTTTCAAAGTCAGGAAGTACACAGGTAGCGTGTTTTCAATACCACAAATTATTTTAAACTATAATGAATCAGTCACTTCTATATCAGAAAATGTGCTTAAGATACACCATAAATTATCAAGTGTAAATTCACTAAGACACAGCAGACAAACACTAACTTCAGTAAACTGATCTGCAATGGGTATGCAGCAGACACTTTCTAATATACTTAACAATCTTACAATAAAGTACTGTATTGTAAATTTTAATATGGAATACTGTCACTTATACTCCACCATACAATATTATCACAATGTCAAGGTTAAATACTTGAACTCTACTTTACTCAGTTACTGACTCAAAATTTTCAAACGTCTTACTTCCACATAATTCAGACCAATTAATTTTAAGTCACAGTTAGTGTCTTCAACAGAACACCATACTTTAAATTCCAGTATCACTTGGATATGTGAAAAGTAATCTTTGCTAATAAGTATCACTAAAGCAAAACACTATTTCAATGATACTGCTCCAGTGGCACTATTTCTGAACAAGATGTCAGAATTAGTAAAACACAACACAAAATTTCTAATATCAAATTTCTGTATAAGCCACAACCAAACTTTTTATAAATTTGGAGTGCTTAATATAATATACTTTTATATAACATACATCAATGTGCTAAGTGCACTTGTGTATATTTCAAAAGTAATTTCAGAAAATACACCCACTCTATAATTTTACACTTATAGAAGTCAGTATCACATACAAACTCTTTTATTTTTCAAATCTAATTTCACTCAAATTACTTTTCAAGCAATTAAAATGAAATAACTGTTACCTGTCCTATTGCTTAGTGAAAACTTACAACAGTAGACAACACCAATCACTTTGGTTACTCTTCACACAGTGATATAATACTATCTGTTACTTTTCTCAGATTCAAGTACCATTATAACTACAGTACCTACCTACACTCAGTAACTAACAGCTAATGACAATATCTGGTAATTTTTCAGTGTTTTGCTTTAAAACACAAATGTTACACACTAGGGCTCAAATTTATGTATCTGTTAATATAGAACAATCCAACTCATGTGTTTATTGGAATTTTTTTATTGAGAGTATGGGATTTCTAATGGCAGGGACAGATCTGATAATGAAATGAATGATCAGGTTAGTAAATCTCACCAATCACCAGAGAAGAATCTCAGTACAGTACATGCAAGATCCTTTGCCAACTGTTAATCTGTTACAGGTCATCAGAACTGTGCACCATGGTGATCTTAACCACACACTACAAGATTTGTACACCTGAAATTCATAACAAAGTAAATGTCAAACTGTTAAAATTATACATGTACATAAATTACACACACTATTAAATATTTACTTTTCATATTGGAAATAACACTATGGTTTATCTAAGTGTCACTAAAGTTTTGCTACAACAGTCTAAAGATGGCTAAATAGTTCGTTAAGTCACTTTTAAAATCCACTGAACCAAAAGAATATCCAGTCAAGTTACACTGATGACAAATCAAAACGAAAGTAGATCTTAATCCATATTCAATATCGTTCCACAAGTACCGTACTCCTTGCATGCCACAATTACTGATTCAAATCAATTCAGCTGGTTTATTTCAGTTGATATCTGGGCCCAGTTTATTCTAAATGCTTGGAAAATAAACAATTCACCATCTGTTTACATTTTCCATGATACATGTATACCCAAATTCCTATGACAGTTTATGATTTCACTCGTCCTTTCACGGGTTCGTACTCAACAAAAGCGCCAATGACCACTCTTCGACCCAAGCCCCACGTTGGGCGCCAATTGTCGCAGTTCACCTTTCGTACCAATTGTAAGGGGCTGCTCATATGAGTTCTGGTCTCGGGGAGAAGGAAGGTCTGTAAAATACAGAAGTGCGCTACTCAGATAATATTCATTGCTGAGAAGAAAATCTAGCTCGCGCCATGAAAATCTCTTCTATCTAAGTGCCTAACGAGATAATACAAAAATGATGAATAGCAAAATGTAGAATAACAAGTACGGAAACAGTAAACACATTCCTAATTACCTGTAAAATACAGAAGTGCGCTACTCAGATAATATTTATTGCTTAGAAGAAAATCTAGCTCGCGCCATGAAAATCTCTTCTATCTAAGTGCGCATGTGTGATGTTAGTTCATCCGGAAAAAGGAATTATAGATTGAGGCCCGTACCAGTGGTTGGTTATTTCATGTTAGAAACTGTTTAATACATGCATGAATGAATAAATGAATGAAAGAATGAATGAATGACTATGGGAAAAGGGACAGAAATATAGGACTTCAATACATATACATGAGACAGACACAATGGACATGACAGAACACGAAGTACGCAAGACAAAATGAGACATAGATGGCAAACAACACATACCAACATATTTAGTTAATATGACCCTGCGACAAATGGAAAATTTAAAACTCTTTGACAATGAGAGTTATTTTATGTAACATTTATTGAAGATTTTAAGGAAACTGTCTACACTGAATTTGACACGTCTTAGCTAGGACAACTCGTTACGGCAAGGACTTTACTTATACTATTTACAATAAACTATTGTCGTCTGCGATACAGTTCTCAATATCGATACGTTTCGGAAGATATAACCTAAATCCCAGCCTCGCTTTGACAAGTATTAACATCCGGTTGTATAACGTTAATCAGACACCGACAAAGTAAAACGCAGATCAGGAAATAATTCAGTTTTAAATGAAAACAAAACAGTTGATTTTTGTACAGATAAATTTCCTTCCTTGAAAATATTACCAAATTTGAACTACTGACTAATCTGACTTCATAAGACCACTTGAAATTAATCAGTCTTTTATATGGTAATGATTTCAGTTTTAGAAGATTTTTGTAAGAAACCAGATATATTTTTTATTCCACAGCATGGAACCGGAAGAGAAATTATCGTATAATGACGCTGCGAAGAACATCCAGGCACTGACAAGTCTACCCCTTCCAGATGAACAGCCATGTATAGAGGCGTTGTCCGTAGCCGTCCACTATAGGACCAACTTTGACACCAACTTTGGGGACCGAGCTGCTTACGTTTGCGGTGTGGCTAAATATGTGGAGGAAGCAACAGTACATGCTGATCTTGTAAGTTAAGAAATTGTTAGTTCATTGTGTGGGTTCAGAGTATTTCAGGGTATTTCAGTTGTCTATAAGGTGGAGGCAGACACTGTGACATTTGTTTGTTTTTCTTCTCGGAGAGTGAGTTGGACCTGATGTTCGTTTCTAACATCATTCATGTACAATAGAATATGGATGGTCGATTTTAGTAATCCGAATATATGGCTATTTCGAAACAGCTTCGTTACTGATTTTATCGGAATTGATAAATGAAAATTGGCGTAATTTGCAGATGCTCAGAAACCTTGTACATAGAGAATAATAGGTAAGTGTCTTAATATGAGACACTAACCTATTATTCTATTTATCCTGTCACATCTGGCATTTGGAAATAATTTACTAAACATGTTGAAAACTTATTTTTAAAGTATTTCAAATTGGACTAATGTCAAGGTTATCCGCCAGGTGTACATATACACAAAAATAGTTCCAAAGTTTCAATAATTGCATTTCCTTAAATGATCACTAAATTGTAAGATCTACATACTGAAATATTTAATTTTTATTCAAGTAGTCTCTGTTTTAGTAACAACAATTTTATCCCTTCCTTCTGATTACAAACACAAAAGTAGGCCGTGACGTATTATGTGCCGTATAAAGCAAAATTTATACGGCACCCCTTTATCGGGTCGGATATGAAATAATTGACAGGATAAATGTTCATTTGATAGATTAATCTCTGTCTTTATCGTAAAAGTAATTTTCAACATAGCAGATTCGTTAGCCTTGTCCTTGCTGCATAATATGTAGGGTACTGAATAAACTACTGTATCCTATCATTTCAGAATAAACTGCTTGAAGAAGGTAAAACGTACGCAGTTATGATGTACACATGGAGGTGTTGTTCGCGGTCCTTCCCACAGGTTTGTTTGTACCTTGTCATACACTCAAAAACATAAAGACTTCTGCTTAGGGTGCCTCAAAAGTATGATAATATTGTTGTCAATAAGATATATATTACATTTTTATATGTCTGGGAGGTCTTTCACAAAATGATAAGGATACAGCGGTCTGTCGATCGCAGCATTATTTTATGATAGCATTTATGCTAAAATATAGATACAAGAAATTAAGTCCTCGTACCAATACAAACGTTAAAGAGACATGCTCTAATCATTACCGAAGATAAAGAAATATGTATTTTTGGGCTCATTTTCTTTAACTTTAAAAATAATTGCTTATTCAAAGAAGGACTTGTGTTCAAAATCGTTTCCTCAAGGCATATGGCATTAAGTAACTGTGCATTTGTAACAACTTGCTATCCATCCAAGATGGTACATCAACAACTCTATATAGATTAATATCCGTGCAACTAGTTTTCTCGTCGTATTTAGAATTTTCGACTGACACTTTGACATCGAGTAAATATTCATATTTACATTTTAAGTAAATAGAATATACATAATGTCAGGGGGTATGTCTCTTTAATATTGTGACATTTCTAATCGGAGCATGCGTCGTTGACTCGATATCCTTTAACCCTGTCGACATCTTGTTTAGTCAAACAGAATTGCCATTGGTTCATGGTTTATTAAATTATTATTTAAGGAAAACTTATATTTTTGCAGGCAAAGAGCAATGACCAAGAAAATAGGTTAGAGATAAATCAACATATCGTAGAAGTTTTAGAGCCAGGAGTAACCAAACTGCTAAATTTTATGCACTTCAAGGTAAGAGCTAGATTGTTGTCAAATATATGTATATCTATGACCGACGCCTCCATTCCAGAGACACCCTGGATCTTCTACGTGCTTAGTATGTATCACTGATACATGGGGCCTCGGTTTAACGTGTCATCAGAAACACAGTTAGTAATGTTAGTGGAGGAGCGGGGAATAGAACTCATGACCCCTGGATTACACGCCCAGCACGCTACCATTAGGCCATTGATCCGCCCAATTGTACACACAGACTAATCAGCAGGCACAAATATTTATAAATTTAACTAGCTTCAAAATTTCAGGTTGCTATCTCTCAGTGTCGTTTCTTTCAGATTTCTTGCAAAATTAAAGATGACGTCTTATCATTTAAAGTTGGTTGAATTTATTGATTCTAAACTTGTATCGTTCGGATAAGGATAAAAATTGACTTTAGCAATTAACTGTATAAGTCAGCTGATTTTTTTTTCTTATTTTTAAATCGTAAGATCACAAACTACATGTATTTTGTGAAGCATGAAAAACTCGATATTAAAGCAAAGCAAAATGAAAAAGAATTTACCACGGCGGCCATACTGGATTATTAACTCTTTAAGGGGAGGTAATAACTACAACCTGTCTAGCCTCAGTTTCGTAATAAATAATATGTCGTTGATTTCTTTTTCAAGAAAAGGGCAGTCGAGCGATTTTGTGAGGAAGTAAAGCGATTATGTCACAGAGAAAAGAGGAATGACTTTGTGTCTGAGGCATATCTTCTGACGCTAGGGAAATTTATCAACATGTTCGCTGAACTAGATGAACTGAAAAACATGAAAGCAAGCGTCAGAAATGATTATTCATCGTACAGAAGGTAAATTTCAACATCGTGAATATTTGATTGTTGTATGTAAGATTATGATAAACTGTGTCCGTCGTGTACAGTAGTTTCTGTTGAAATCCCATGTTATTGCTTAGTTCTTTTGTCAAACATTTCAGGGCAAAACAGTCCCTCAATATCTTAGGAGATCAGGCCTCAATTATGGAATCGAATAACCTGTCCATGTTTCTTGCAACACAAAACATAATCCGTGACACTCTGAAGGATGCCCTTCAGACAGTCAAAGGATACGAGGATCTCTTCGCTGACGTCATCAGAATATGTGTTCACATGTATGAACACAATATGTACATCGAACCAAATGAGAAATACATGTTAGTAAAGGTAATTGTTTAACCAAGTATTTAAAAAATCCTCTTTAAAAAGATTTTAAAAGACGTGAACATCCAGTATCTTAAGACATGTTATTTCACACATGGCGAGTGGACCGGAGAGAAATTTCATAAATCAACTTAAATTGGCCTCAGAATACGTGTTCATGTGAAAAAAAAAGAACACGACCAGGGGTTGTAGGGCACATAAATATACAAATAAATGTGTAATTTCGCGTGTACGGACAATAATCGAATGCCGGTATTAGCCTATTTAATTACCGGCCCTTAGTATATTTTTTACACACACAGCTCAGCGAACCTGACCCTTGAGTTAGTCCACTTATTAGTATGTAAACTTTTATTAAAAACAGATAACGGGAACAATGCTATGATCCTATCCGTTTTTGACTTATTATTTTCCAGGTGATGGCATTTGGTTTATTCATGATGGACAATGCAGAAAACAGTATATACAAAATGGACCAGAGAAGAAAAATCAACATATCTAGGATAGACAGAATACTGAAAGTAATGTTTTAAATAACCCTCGTATTTCATGATTTTTCATTCTCTAAACCTTTTGTCTCATTCAAAGACCTACTGCATTGTTCAAACCCATGGTGTTCTCATAATGTCTTAACAGGCATACATAGATCTGATTTAGGTAAGATGTTTTGTGCCTAGTTTTTTTTTTACAATAAAGGCTACTCTAGAACCAAATGGCATGTTTTTGCCAAACAGAAAGGTGCAATAACATAAAAACAAATAGGTGAAAATTGTTCCTTAACAAGATAATAGTTTCGCTAAAGTAACAGTTTTACGAACTGTCGTCAGTTTTAAAGATGAAATCTATATTTCACTAGAGAATAAAAAAAGAATTCTGGCCTTTGACCCTAATCGTACACCTTACTTGACTTGAATCAGATCACATGTAACTTCAGCAACTGGAAATAGTTCCTTTATATGGAGACTGGCAGGTGGCACCCTACCAGTACATCAAGAATAGTGTGAATTTCGATGCGTCAAAATGGCCTTGCTGTGAGTCGGGTCACCCAAGTCCACAATCCGACATCTTAGCCGACCTAGACATTATCCGAGAAGAGCACATGGCATATATCAGCAAACTGTCTCGGTACACAAATGAGGTGAGTGCAGCTTTTCCTTAAAACAGCGTGGCCTTTTGACTCTTTGATTTCTTATGTCAAATATAGAGCGTAGGGTTAATTAAAATTGTTGTCGAACATTATGTAATAAAACAGTAATCCAACTAAAATGTATGTATAGCACTTATCTTAATTATTGATTTATTCACAGGCAACAACAGCAGGCTGCGGGAACCCACGAACAGACACGGAAAATGCCGATCTTCACGAGATGGCTTTGCGAGGACTCCAACTTCTCTCTTCGTGGACATTACATGTTACCGAACTGGTAAGGTTACTGTGACCATGTTTTGTATAATTCCATGACTTGAAGCTTTGTGAGGAATACCACTGTACTGATTTTAAGACATTTTGGTATTCTTGGTTTTAAAGACTTGTTGTTTATAGACTAATCTATGAATACAGAATCTTTGGTTATTAGGAAACAAGCTGAGGTAGGTACGGGATTCGGAGTGTGATATAAATGACTCTTTTATGATAAATAGTCATACGAACCTAGAACAACACTTACAACATAGAATACCACAGATCTGTAACGCTGAATACATGCATTGTTATAAATAAAAACGAATCGCTGTGAACAATTTATTATTATATATTTCAGTATTCCTGGAAGTTGTTGAACCCTGTAGACTCCCACAGTAGCAAGCAATGTCCGCCTGATGCAGAGGAATACGAAAGAGTCAGCCATTTATATTTTCTTTTAACCGTTCGTTAAAAGTCAAGTAGATTAGTTTCCGTCATTTGTCCAACTTTGCTGAGTACAGGAAAGGAAACTCCCACAGCTTAAGAGGCCAAGTATTGCATCTTTGACTATACTATAAGGGAAGTAACCGCTAAGTTCTCCCCCTTTACAATGTGTATCTCTAAAACGGAAAACACAGTTTTAGGATATTAAAATTGAATCTTATACTGTCAACACTGTACTTCAGTATATTTATATATTTTTAGCTGTTGTTGTTGTTTTTTGTTACATCGTATCGTCTGCTATTCAGGCAACCCGTTACAACTACAGCGCTGCCGAGAAAACGGCGATAGTTGAACTGATTGCTATGATCAAAGGCCTACAACTGCTCATGTTGCGCATGGAGGCGGTCTTTATGGATGCCATACGGAGACACATTTATGCACAACTACAAGATTTTGTTCAACTTGTCCTGAGAGAGCCTATCCGAAAAGCCATCAAGAAAAGCCATGACTACTTGAAAATGTAAATAAAAACACATACAATATATTAGAAAAATATTTCTGGTTTTAGTTTATCTAAAAGTTTTAAGCGTCGATCTTAGTTATGCAGTCTAATTTTGAGGTCCCTGTGGAAGCTGACACAAACGTATTTTTAACTGCATCTTCTTCTGGTTATAAGTTTAACTTGAATTGCTTTGCAAGCTGTCACTTTTTTGACGTCATAATCTGAAGTTAGAACATTTACTCAACCTGCAGCCACAACCATACCGCTTTTGAAATGCTTTAAATGTTATTTCATAGGAAAACGTATTGAATTTTTTAGCATCTTAATGGCAATTCGAAATACCTGTGCTGATTGGGCAGGAGCTGTGGAACCCATCGATGACCCCGCAATGTTGGGCAAAAAGGACCCTAATGCGGGATACTTTATCAAGGTCCCGAGACGAAACGTCGGCCCATCCACCACCCAGGTAATAATTATGCTCTAAAAATGAGATATTAGTTTTGTCGTTTTGTCATAACCATTTGAACCATTCCGTTTAATTAACAACCTTTGAAACGTTTAGCTGCCTTTAAACATTTACATTACTTTTAAAACAAACATCTGTATTAAGAAATCCGAAATTTGTAATACTCCTTAAAGTAAATAAAAATTGTTAAAACGTTTGAATAAAAAAGTAAAGGGTTTTTGAATGACGACAAGCTAATTTTTAATGCATCAAATCCAAAGCGTTACTTTTGTACGTCAACCACTAAGAGCTTGAAAACACGTAAATATTACAACAAAACATGGTAAGACATTTGTTTGTAAAGAGTAAATAAAAAACGTTTGTTCTTCATCTTTTTAGGACAGCTTTAGTTAAAAAAGAAAAAAGCGCCGAATGAATTCAGCATGTAGCATTGTTTACATATTTCAGCTGTACATGGTTAGGACGATGCTGGAATCTCTTATAGAAGATGGACCGAACAAGTCATTGAGAAGTCATCTGGATTCAAAATATGTTGTGGCCTTCAAGGAATTTCATAAACAGTCTTTCTACTGGAGTTATCTGTTGAACCTCAATGGTAATGTTTAACATAAGTGACATTGCTGTCAGATTTTTCTATGAAAATGTATTTCAATCGCTAAAATAATAAACTGAATATTTTAGAATAATCGTTCACATCTTTATAAAAAAACATCTTCAAAATTTCAAATGATCACGTTTTAGAAAAAAATCATTATAAACTCTTCATGATACCCCTCAAAAATGCATTCAAGACGCGTGCCGTTGACAAACTATTTGTAACGAAACACAAGCTTAGAAAATAGTCAGCAAGTATATACCTGATCAAGCCATTTGAGCAAGGTATATACACGTACACATATCTGGTTCTAATAAAAACTAACGACATTGCTCTATAGGTTCTGATATAATTTTATTTTTGCAATATTCAAATATTTTAGAATCTCTGCATAACACATGCGACTTAGCACCTCTATGGTATAGAGAATTCTTCCTCGAGATGACGATGGGTCAGCGAGTGCAGGTAATACAACACTAAAGAAATCTGTATTTTCTGAAAATGTTGTTATCTTTCTTACAGACTTGTATCTGTAAAGTACAGTTTAAACGAATTCTGTAATGCATATGCATGTACCTTTGACTGAGTTTCAAATCAGTTAGAAGCATGTATGTATATAAGCTACAGAAAAAAAAAATTCTCATGAAAATCAGCAAGAGAAAAAACACAAGTTTTCCTAAATCCAACTACATGTAACAACAATAAAATGTTTAAATGGGGAACATCCATGAGAAAGGATTTTTTTTTTGGGGCCCCTTCCAAAAACAGGTTTATTAAACTATAAGTAAAGCATATATATTTGAAGCATGCTTCAATCTTATATATATATACACACGCGCATACAAGAAGCAGTTAATATAATAAAAAATCAAATATATACGCAAGAACCCGAGTATTCGGCTAGGAGGGGGCAAACAGCTGTTAGCAAATTGTATTATTCCAGTTTCCAATAGAGATGTCCATGCCATGGATTTTGACAGACCATATCCTGGAAACCATGGAACCATTCATGGTTGAGTGAGTACCAGTCACATTAATTCTGTAGAACTATTCATGATTGAGTGAGTACCAGTCACATTAATTCTGTAGATTTATTCATGATTGAGTGAGTACCAGTCACATTAATTCTGTAGATTTATTCATGATTGATTGAGTACCAGTCACGTTAATTCTGTAGAACTATTCATGATTGATTGAGTACCAGTCACATTAATTCTGTAGATTTATTCATGATTGAGTGAGTACCAGTCACATTAATTCTGTAGAACTATTCATAATTGAGTGATTACCAGTCACATTAATTCTGTAGAACTATTCATGGTTGAGTGAGTACCAGTCAGATTAATTCTGTAGAACTATTCATGGTTGTGTGAGTACCAGTCACATTAATTCTGTAGAACTATTCATGGTTGAGTGAGTACTAGCCGGATTAATTCTGTAGAACTATTCATTGTTGAGTGAGTACCAGTCACATTAATTCTGTAGAACTATTCATGGTTGAGTGAGTACTAGACACATTAATTTCTTAAGACAAGTAGAAAAGTTCTAACGATTCATTTTTAAAGTTGCTATATTTTTATTGTCATTTCATTTCGTGAGGATTATAAAAGTTACGTTGAATCAAGCATCAAACTCCAGCTATTTTATACAAATAAACACTATATTTTGTATTGTTATCTAATATTCTAGCAATAGAACACGTGTTTACATTATTCGTTGAATAGGTATGCATTATTTCTGGTACAAGTAGCATAATTTCTTGAATTAGTATTAGCATTATTTGCAGAATTAATATTAGCAGTATTATTTGTTGAATAAGCATGCATAATTTGTTGAAAAAGTATTAAAATCGTTTTGTTTTCATACCTAATTATAGAATTGATACATGTCTTAGAATTATTTGTTTTTTTTTTCAAACACATTCATATCTGTGTGGACTACATGTGTATGTATACGAACTGTTTTACTTTAAATTTTACATGTTAAATCAATGCTTTAGATACCTCCTCTACCCGTTGGACTTGTACAATGACAGTGCACGCTACGCCCTGACAGTATTCAAACAACAGTTTCTCTACGATGAAGTGGAAGCAGAGGTTTGTGTTTCCACTTGTATGTCCGTCAAGAAATATGATGTTTTCATATCTTTAATTATGAGTGCACTTTTAAGCCTGATTTGAACGTTTATGGTTATAGTAAAGCGCGTAGCCAGACAAATTCATTCAATTAAAGAGGATTGGATCATTCAGATTTTTTTCAGTACTGACACAGTTGAAGAATACTTTGCAAATAATACATTTAAAAACAAAACGTGACACATGAGCTAACAACCTAGGGGAATGGTACATACGTTATATATTATGAGTATATATTACCTTGAATAATATAACTCATTGTTTCAACAGGGCTACGTTCCTTAATGACTGAAAATTATCTAGGATTCGTAATACTGTACAAAGGTGAAAAACGCAAAGCTTTTTCAGTCTTTAAAAGTTAAATTTTATCAAAAATTGGTTGATTACAGGCACTGAGTTACTTTCCAAATGGTTTTCGTTAAATATGTTAAAATGTTAAAAGTTTTTGTGTCGACTAATAAGTTTTAAGAGTAAAGAAAAGATCTTAAGTAAAACTTTGACAAAAATAATTGTATATAACTTCAGGTGAACCTGTGTTTTGACCAGTTTGTGTACAAACTCAGTGACCAGATTTTTGCCCACTATAAACATTTAGCGGCCTGGTAAGAAGGGACTCGTAATATTTTGATATTTGAAAAGCATTTGATTATCCGTTCTTTTATTAAAGTTTCTCTGAACGTTTTTAGAATTCTAAATTAAATTTCGAACATTTCTCATTCGGAATGTAGGCATCGGACTTTTAAATCAATATCACAAAGCAAAATTTTTATTGTCACATGTCAGTATGATGTTGGACAAGAGATACCGTTCCGAGTGTAAAAGCCTTGGGATAGGCATCAGCTACCCTAGCGCATACAGGTACGAGACCCTTTTTAAGCAGCGGCACGTCCAGCTACTTGGTCGGTGTATAGACCTGAACAAACTTGTCGCCCAAACCATCAATAGTGTGATACAAAACTCTCTGGATATTGCAATATCAAGGTTTGAAGCAGGAGACATCACAGAGATAATGGTAAGCAAAAGTACAATCTGTCTGTCTGTCTGTCTCTCTCCCTGTCTCTCTCTCTCTCTCTCTTCAACTCTGTCTCGTTTTACATCATTTTCTTAGAATGAAACTGCTACAGCTTTGCTAAAATTTTGTTTAAAAACACCTCTTTGACTCTGAGAGGTTTTCAAACAAGAATTCCTACCGCAGGCGAGCGCCCTGGCCGTTTGATTAACATGGCTAGATCAAAATTGTTTCGAGATTACTTGTCATAAATACCGACGCAACTTTTATTTAAAGTATTTGCAAGTGAAGATATCTTATCATCTTTGACACGGAGGGCAAGTACACGTTGTTATCAATAAACAATTAAATGAGAGCATGCTATTTCAGGAACTAAATGGTTTACTCGAATGTAACAAGCTGACGCACAGATTGTTGAAAGAATTCCTTCCACTAGATGATTTTGCGGACATGTTTCGTGAAGCCAACCAAACAGTAACGGCACCGTGCGGCAGAATCACTTTACATGTATTCTGGGAACTCAACCACGACTTTCTGCCGAATTATTGCTACAATTATAGCACAAATAGGTGATTATATGAAAAAAAATCCTTAAGTAGAAAAAATAAGCATTATTTGAATTTTGTGTTTCCTAATTCTGTCGCTTTAAAAATGGTTCGAATTGAATAACTGAAATGGGATACTAACATATTAATTTCAACATTACTTCAAGTCATTTTATTATTCATATGGTATCAAAATGCCTGTTTTCATTGTTTTCAGATTTGTTAAGGCAGAGATAACACTTGCTGACCCCGTCCAGAGGGACAGTGCCCCTCATACAACACACAACTATCTCTGGGGATCAAAGGTTATTATTTCACGACTATTTCTGTTGTAAATTAAGTAAATGTTGCTGCCAGTGCACATGTCTGTAGTGTCAGAAACGTTTGTTGTACGGCAAAGGTAATGTGATCTGCAGACGACTTTTGAATACAAAAACACAGCGAGTAGTCTACCATTTCCTGAAATAACTTGTAATATGGAAATAGTATCACATAATTTCACATAACAAAAACTGATCATTCTTTCCAGTTACTCAGCCCACTGTGTCAAATTTAGATACATTATTAAGCTGTCAAAGTATATTATATACATATGCATTCTAGAATATTTTGCTTACTTCAGTCACTCAACTGGTCCTTCAGGCAAATCTACAGTATGTATTCACGGTTTGTTGGTCCACCCCACTTCCGGGTCATCTGTCGGTTGCTAGGATACCAGGACATGGCCGTTGTCATTGAGGAGCTTATGAAAATAGTGGAGGACAAGGTAGTGTATCTTTATGATTTCTTGTTGCCAAAAACAATACAAGGAATTAGATAATGCAGGTTTGCGGTCTAAATAACGCATTACAACCCGCTCACTGGCCGACACCTTCAACATAAAACTCATTTCTATATACATATACTTCAGATAGTAAACGATGTTGCCACAAACAGTTACTGTGTATTCTCCTATTCTAAATCATGCGTGGTCCATGCAACTCAGTCCCCACGCAAGTATACCGATCAAGGGAAGTCACTACAATGGACTTTTATTTGCTTAATATATCACTGATTTAGAACCTGTTCGAAAACGCTTTTAATCCGACTGCCAGACAAATGCCTTTAATAACCCTAAGCATGCTAAATTTCTGAAATGGACTTGTCCATCTTACATGGACCATATACCAATTATAGGGGTATTAGTTGTAAAAATACTGACTGAATAGTGAACAGTGCAGACCATGATCAGACTGCAAGGATGTTGGCTGATCATGGTCTGCACTGGTCACAAAGGCAAACCGAATTGCCGCCAGCTGGATAAAGTTTTACTTCCAAAAGACTTGTAAACAGTGCGTTACTGTAAGTACGAGTGTATATCATGTTTGTTTCTTTTTTATATTTTTAGGTGCGAGGACCTTTGCTTAGCTTTACACAGACGCTGGTTACCGTGATGCCAAATAAATGTCGTCTGCCACGGCATGACTACGGCTCATCAGGTAGAAATTTACCTTAATATAAAAAATAGATCTTACGTAGCTATCAACGATTGAGTTTGTATATCGGCTAAATGTAAAACGAGAGATAAACCCCAGCCGATTTTGTTACACTTTTTACAAACTTTCTTTTGTCAGAATAGATTTCTTTTTTATTTAGGTTATGCTTTCAAATGTTTTTATTGTAATGACAGTTACTGAAGTTTTCAGACAAAGTAACGTGAAAGTGTTTCCTGTGATTTAGTTGTACCGGTCTTAAAACTCTTAAAAATGTTCTTCAAGTAATTGGTGTATATTTCCAAAGGCTCAATAGTAATCAATAAAAAACAGAAAATACAAAAAAAAAATCCTTGTTTTGCATTTGGAATATTAGGTTACATTTGTTCCCGATTTTCTTTTAAAATTTATAACGTTATTATTTCTACAGGTGTTACTGACTATTACCACCACCAGCTGTTTGAAATCATACAATTTTCTGACATGAGAACGGAGATGTTTCAACTCTTCCGTGAAATTGGCAACGCCATCTTGTTCTGTCTTGCCATGGAAAATGCTTTGGTAATACTTAACCATTGTTACATTTTTGGACAAGTGATCTGTTAAAATTAAAAGTTCCATAATAAGACTTTACGAAAGCTTTCGGTTTTATTCACATTGCAAACACCTTTTGCGTCAACAAAGCTGTCCATTTTTTTAACGTATTTGCGAAGGAACGTGTCTAAGTTCATTCCGTTAATTTTCATTCATTTGTCAGAATCAAGAGGAAATCTGTGACATTCTACATGCTGCTCCCTTCCAGGATGTTATACCTAAACCACACATACACACAAAAGGTGAGTTTTCACTGGAGTATTTAGTTTTTCTTTAACCGGGACTTTGAAAGGTTTTAGCCAGATCACCCTTATTTTGCATTCCTGAAAGTTTATATAAAAAAAGCATCGTAAGCAGTCAGGTTTTTGTTTTTTGTGTTACAGTTAAACGTTTGTTATAGTTCCAGTTCTGATTTACGATCAGCAGATCAACAGAAATGATATTACTTACCCACCTGTACTCAAAACCACCTTACAACTGAATATTTTAGCTTCTGTTTAACAGTTATTTCTGTTTACAGGTTTCACTGTAATATTTACCTTTATATTATCAATATTACTGTTAAATTTTCATTTATTTTCATCACAAAATTTACATACTGACAAGTCTATGAAATTGTTTATATTGAATTTCTTTTGAAAATGAATACATGTAAATTGAATTTTATTTTGTAATATGCTTTCAGTACATTTTCAAGTGTACATTGAATGCTTAAACGTGTAAGAAATAAAGTCTACTAATTACTAAATATATCCCTTAGCGTATCTGCAACTTTGTGTGCACACAATAAATCTTTAAAGTTGATGCTTTTTATTTAGAATATAAACCGTAATTGTCTATATTTTTCGTTATCGCCATTGCGTATGTTGTAAAAGTGAATGTATCATAAAAAAGGTCTTCACCAAAATTTTGTATATATGTACCGAAAATGTTTTCTAGAAGGGGAGAGTCGAGAACAAGTTGAGGAGAAGTTGACGGTAGCTATGAGGAGCATGGAGAAAAAATATCAGTCCCTACATGTCCTGAAAGTGATTGGTAAATTTGGAAATAAAACGGTATGATTTAAGCACAATTTGCTTTTGGAACACATAAAAAGAATAACAAACAAATGACAGTCAGGAAGTAGTTGCCAAAGTATCTGTGTGTCAAAATGTTGAACATTTGACACTACTATGATGGTTATGCATGGTCAAACTAGTTTTTGTGTGTGGTAGATGTTTTAACAAGTAATCAGGAATCATCTGTCAAAGTACCTACTTGAAAGGAACTTTAAATTGATATATATAGCATACTTTTTATTTGACACTAACATGCATTTCCAAACCCTTTTTATGATATATTAAATCTGCACCCATAAATATCTTTTCACTAATCTGAATTTCAGCAAAACAACATTGTACAAAGCGGGACTATGTTGACAAAGGAACGTCTGTGTATGGGTCTGTCAATGTTTGAGTCCATACTGAAAAGGATTCAGTCTTTTTTTGACAACCAGACCTGGCACGGTCCACCTCCGTCGAATTCTGCAATAAGCGTAGAGGACTGTGTGGAATTTCACAGGGTCTGGAGTGCAATACAGTACGTGTTCTGCCTGCCAGTGAAGGACTCCGAATTTACCGTAGAGTAAGTGGCTTAAAGTGTTATAGCACATTAGTAGGTTTCTTAACCACATGAAACAGTTACGTCTTATTATACCCCCGCATAACGAACTTAAGAATCCTTTGACCCACAGTCATCTTACTTAGTCTGGAGATTGGTCATGGCCAGTAGATGGCCCCTATTGATTTTTAGGTCACTGGGTCAAAGGTCAAGGTCACAGGGGCCTTGACTACAAAAAACTTGTCCGCCCAATAACTTAAGAATCATTTGACCCACAGTCTTCATATTTGGTGTGGAGGTTGGTCCTGACCGGTAGATGACTCCTATTTATTTTGAGGTCACTGGGTCAAAGGTCATGGTCACAGGAGCTCTGAATAAAATAAGCTTGTTCGCCCAATAATTTAAGAATCCTTTGACCCTCAATCTTAGGTCACTGGGTCAAAGGTCAAGGTCACAAGGGCCTTGACTACAAAAACTGGCTTACTACCCTCAGATTTAGCAGGTTGTCCATGGCCTCTAAATGACCCGTTAATTATGACAAAGCGCTATGCGGGGGTATTCAGGCCATGACAGTGGGAGTTCTAGTTATTTCTGCTAATTAACTTTATTCAATGTTCACTAGGGAGTTGAAAATGGCACCAGTCTGTAAAATGACCATTGAAAACGTGATGCATTTCCTGTTTCACTAATAATTAACATTAAAGTTTTGTCTTTATACGCCTGAAGGAACGAATTATTTTATTCCTCTGGTCGTCCGTCAGTCCGCCTTGACCACCTTGTTATTTCTGTCGAGGCGGTTTTGACCACTATGTCGTTTTTAGACCAAGGGGTTTTTGACTAAGGTGGTTTTGATACGCATTCTGTTTTGGAGAATACGTGCTTCGGACAAAAGTCATTCAATGTTAAAAGCTTCCTTTGGGTTAATATTGTCCCGCCGTCAACGAAGCTTATGCTTGCTGGTTTGTTTTGGAAGTCTAAAACTAAAACCCTGACTAGTTGTGACTCACAAGTTATGTATATAGAAATACGTCCTATTCATAATCGACATCACATTTGATCAAATTGTTCAATATTTGTTCTAATCCTTTTTCATTATTTTCGATGTGTTTTATTCATCAAGTGTAGGCATGGTAAAATGTAGTGTGCTATGACTTTTTGTTTTAATTTAAAGGGCGCTATTTGGCGACAGTTTGAGCTGGGGAGGTTGTGCAATAATTGTGTTATTGAGACAGGAGAGAAGGTTCCTGGCACTAGATTTCTGTTATCACATCCTTGAAATAAACAGGCTCGACAAACACGAGGAAACTGTGGAAGGCATTGTAAATATAAGGAATTTATATCAATTTAATCTTAGTTAAACTACGTTTCAGACATTTGCCAGAACATGAAACCGTTAGTGTATGAAAACGTAGCGGCCTAACGGTAACGACCGAAAGTAACCTGGCGGTTCAATGGCCTGGCAGCCAAACGACCAGTCTCTCTACATACGTCTAGCATACATGTTAATATCATAAAAGAATTATGTGCTTATCTAAGGCTTTCATACCGATCTATTTCAATATACTATAGAAAATATATTGTATATCGTAGTAAAACTATTTTTAAACTCAGTTCTAAAACGATAATTTTTTAAAATGTTAAAACGACCCCATCGTAAAAGTCACGACAAAACCTCTCCTGTTTTTTTTTTTTGCGCAGATAATTGTAGCTAAGTATGAAAGCTGTGTTTTATATGTTTACTGGCTACTAGCTCGTTCAGTCGCTAGCAGCTTAAAATCACTACATTCTTTTTTGTCATGAAAATGTATATATTTTAGCATGGTTGGCCTCCGGGCCGCTAAGTTTACTTCGTTAGAACGCTAGGTTACTACTATAACACTGCTAGGCCTATACATTTTTAAAAAATCCTTTTTACCTTGATTGTCACTGATCTTTTGTCCTATTAACTGATCAATTAGAAATTATAATTAACCGGCCGCGTGCAGAGAAAAGTTAAGTAAAACATTCTGTTCATTATTTGTAGCCACTGAAAAAAATGATTGACAGAATAAAGAAATACAAACTGTTGAACAGTCAGATATTCCTCGTTTTGGACAAATACTTGAGAATGGGTTCCAGGGGCAAACAACGTATACACTGTTTCCAGCCACCAGTATACAACCCAGAGACAGCCAGCGAGGGGAATGATAACTTTCATACATCATTGTCTCAGAGGAATTAACTGTATAATTGTCGAACTGTAATTGTCTGAGGGAAGACAATATAAGAACATAGAAATCGGTACGAGGGAGGGTTGTTTTGAAGGATATATCTAAAATAAACAAAATATCTCAGAGCCAGAAAGTCTTCTGATTTTAACAAATGTGACACTTCGAAACACGCTTACTCTCTGTGACTCCGACAATGAAAGATATTTTGAGAAAGCACAGACAGTTTTACAAAGGCAGTGACAAATGCTTTGTTAAAACACGAACAGTTTTGTAAAATTGTAGACATAAAATAGACATAAATGGTGTTGCAAAAACCACTGGCTGGGCATCGTAAAATTCACAGACAGCGCTGTTGTAGTGTCACAGACAGCGGCGTTGTAAAGTTACAGACAGCGGCCTCGCTGTCGCAATATCTCAGTAAAACGATATTGCAATTTTTACGGTTTTGTGATAACCATTAAAGTGATTTAAGGCAAATATTGTATAAACATTTTGTGATCTTATGTTGTTTTATTGAGCAATTTGTTCATGTTATTGTTTATAGACTTTATATATAAATTTCCTCTTAACTGCAGAATTATTTGTCGTTGTATTATTATGTTAAAAGTTGAATAAAGACTTTTATCCTATCGCAGCGTGCTCCTAGATTAATTTCAGGGTTGTTGTTTCAGGGAAACATTCAGTATTTTCCATAGTCAACATGTGAAACTGCACATACTTATATCGAACAAATAAACATAAACATTATAGTTCCCGCTGTGAAAAACCCCCCCAAAAAACCCAACAACAACAACAAGAAAAAAATCAACATAAAATTCATGACTCGTTGTAACCGAATTTTTATATAGAACACACAAATCTTACTGGCAAACTTGTTGAAAATTCTGTGCATTGTACATGTAACTGATATAGCAGCGTGTAACAAAAACATTAGGAGCAGGTGTTTCCTTTCATCTAAAAACCTTCTGTTTTCTGTGCATCAGAACAGGTAAAGCACCATTTCATTGTAGGTAAACGGTTCCAAACAGGTTCAACGCGGTTCTTTTATGCTAACAAAAAACCATGACAAATTACTTATACACCCTCAACAAGTTATTTAGCAGAGCAGCTAATATTTACATCACAACGTAGAAGAAATAAATCATCAAAAACGAGGTAATGGAACTAATCTTGTTTATCATTAACTACAAGTACGTTTATTACAGAAGTCTGGCCTGGAAGTAAAAGCGATTGTGATTCGTTGACGAAATGAAAACTACTTAAGTCACATACAGGCCTAGGCTGACTGGCTGATTTTCTACAAACAGGAAAAAGCGTCATCTTCTACTGTACCTTTGCAACAGATCTGAAAAAAAAAACTTGACGATACCTTGCCACAGACCTGAAAAGTAACAAAATAAACGAAACATGACGATACATTGCCACAGGTCTGAAAAAGGGCGAAATATAAACGAAACATGACGATATATTGCCACAGGCCTGAAAAAGGGCACAATATAAACGAAACATGACGATACCTTGCCACAGACCTGAAAAATCACAGTATAAACAAAACATGACGATACCTTGCCACAGACCTGAAAAGTCACAATATAAACAAAACATGACGACAAATTGCCACAGACAAGAAAAAACCCACAATATAAACAAAACATGACGATACCTTGCCACAGACCTGAAAAGTCACAATATAAACAAAACATGACGATACCTTGCCACAGACCTGAAAAGTCACAATATAAACAAAACATGACGATACCTTGCCACAGACCTGAAAAGTCACAATATAAACAAAACATGACGATACATTGCCACAGACCCGAAAAAGGGCACAATATAAAAAAACAACATAAAGATACTTTTGTATATCTTTGAAAAAAGTCACTATATAAACAAAACATGACAATACATCACCTCAGTAAGTCACAATATAGACGAAAGTATAACTTGCAAACAGTCTTTAAGTGCCACAGTCTAAACAAAGGGATGGCAGTAAATTATCTAAAAAAGGTCGCAATCTAAACAAAGACATGATGATAAATTGCCATAAAAGAAACAATATGATTATTAAAAGAAGCCCTGAGACAGAATTCGTCTGAAATAAACACAGAATTTTTTGTTTCATAATACTTGCCAGCAATACACAATGCATTTCAGCAATTTATTATTTCTTTGAAAATGAAACATGCATGTATTGGCCCCAACACCATAAACAATTTCAGCATTTTTAAGATGCAACGCCATATGCTTTTTATTCTGTGTATATATATGTTGTGCGTACAATACAAAGATTGCATTTTAGGAAAATACATCTCTGCGTACTGGCGCTTTCTTGCTCTCTGTTTTGATAAACCGATATCAATAAAAGTTACCAGTAGAACTTGAAGATAAACTCGCTGTGTAGAAATTGTCTGCTTCGATCCTGAAAATACTATCCTCTTCAAGAATATCGGGAAAATATTTCAATCAAATATTTCGGAATATTCATTGAGTTGAGTTGTTAAGTTTTAGGCGAACAGTGCCAAAAATGTTTCTCTACGGGTGGTTAGTGTAGGATAATCTCTTGGTAAGTATGAGGTTCACCAGAATAGATGTCCTGTTCTTGTTAATGTTTATTCGTACGGACGGTGTTCACGGACAGGAACAGCATGGCAGGTAAAATGATTTCTTTCTCAAGTATTTTGATAACCAGCTTTTTATTTCATTCTTGAGCTAATAAATATGTATATTTTTTCAAGATTCTTTGACCTCATCTGATAAATTTTCAAGAATGGTTTGTGTAAAGGTAACACGTATTCGTATTTAATTGGACCTTTACTGAGGAATTCATTTAAATGTCGGCTAAAAAGACAAAATGTATATCTTATAAATGAAAAGATGGTACCAAGGATACCAAAAACATAGAGGAGAACATAGAATAGAAAAGGTCAGAGCGATGTACTGAACGAAACGGACAGGACAGGACAGAGCGGCATACTGGACGAAACGGACAGGAAAGGTCAGAGCGGTGTACTGGACGAAACGAACAGGTCAGAGCGATGTACTAGACAAAACGGACAGGACAGGTCAGTGTCAAAGCGGCGAACTGAACGAAAAGCACAGGTCAGAGCAGCGTACAGGACGAAACAGACAGGACAGGTCAGAGCGGTGTACTGGACGAAACGAACAGGATAGGTCAGAGCGGTGTACTGATAGAAACGAACAGGTCAGAGCAGCGTACAATACGAAGCGGACAGGACAGATCAGAGTGGGGTACAGGACGAAACGGACATGACAGGTCAGAGCGGCGTACAGGACGAAACGGACAGGACAGGTCAGAGCGGTGTACAGGACGAAGCGGACAGGACAGGTCACAGCGGTGTACAGGACAAAGCGGACAGGACAGGTCAGAGCGGTGTACTGGACGAAACGGACAGGACATGTCAGAGCGGTGTACAGGACGAAACGGACAAAACATGCCAGAGCGGAGTATTGGACGAAGCAGACAGGTCATGACAGGTCTGTGCGGTGTACTGGACGAAACGGACAGGACAGGTCAGAGCGGTGTACAGGACGAAGCGGACAGGACAGATCAGAGCGGTGTACAGGACAAAGCGGATAGGACAGGTTAGAGCGGTGTACTGGACGAAACGGACAGGACAGGTCAGAGCGGCGTACAGGACGAAACGGACAAAACATGCCAGAGCGGCGTACAGGACGAAGCAGATAGGACATGACAGGTCAGGGCGGTGTACTGGACGAAACGGACATAACAGGAAGGGATAGCATCAAATAGATCAAACAAGGGATATTTCTTAATATGATATTCATTAAAAATCTTCGTCTTATACAAATTAGATTCATTTAATGAAGTGCGTTTGATCATTCACAACGTTAAAATAAAAACCATTACAGAGCCAACAAAATGCAATGAAGGTGATTAAACTCCTACAGATATTCAAGAATACATTCATTCATTTTCCAGCATTACTCTACATAGTCTGCCTTGAAGAAAGGCACTCATATATCGCATCGTACACTGCCGATTTGTGCTATGATCAAAAACCAAGGTTTAAGCTTTGGTTTTGATATAATAACAGTCTTTAGTTTATTGTCAGCCATAGTTATACTTAGCTTACGCCCATCTCCCATCAAAACATTGATTATGTATTTTTGTTGATATTTTGGTATCAAATTTGTTTTGAAGCCACTTTTCTCAGCACTTTTGTACAATTTGATTTCACCAGTTTCTATTCTACGTTTAAGTTTAGAAGAAACGCACTAATGTGATCCATTCACTTACCTGTATCTTCCACATATATAATATAATTTCCACTCATTTATAGAGGCATACTCTGAAGTCTGGGATCTTTTTTTCATTTTCCTTAAAATCATGTAAATATATTTGATATTGAATGAATTATTACCCAATGTCAAGATGTCGGTCAAAAATTCACTTTCGGGGCGAGTACTGGTTTGATTCTAGGTAGCAGTCATCGAGGGTTGCTTCCCAATCGTTGTAAAATAAAGCACAAAAAAACAAAACGAATGCATTAATATCTACTTTATACAGTGGTTGTTGTCCCATGTATGAGTGCATAATTATTTATTCCAAATGAACACTTCCTAGTGTCTAATCACCTTAAAGAAAATCTGAACACATGTTCTTTAAATTATCAACTATTTTCATTTTTTAGCGATAAGATAGCAATAAAATAAATATGCAGTGTATATCATTGGTTATGTCCCTTTAAGCAGTTACAACACAAACAATTTCATTTATGGTCATTAAGTCTCTTTTTAAAAAATATGACCACGTGTGAAACTCATTTTGATGCTATGCCTTTCATATAGAGAAATATGGTTTGAGACTTTGGGCCGTGATATAGAAATAAAGCTGTACAAAAAGTAGGTCAAGGACAATTATAAAACAGGCACATTTATTAAGTTCCAGGACTGATAGTCATTTGCCAACTTCTTGTTTCTATTTTTATCGTTTGAGCTCGGATATATTCTTTTAGAGCCAAAACAGTAAGCAGAGCTTAAAAAGCCAAAACAAATCTATATTCACCTGTTAAAAAATGTTTAGAAATTTTGCTAATTTTATGCACATTGATAACATGTTATATTATTATGCTTCTAACGTTAATACAATTTCAGGGCAAAAATGCTTGACTTGCTGAATGAAGCAGCAATAGATAGGACGCCCCCGAACTATGATTCAGGTAAGTAGATCTTTATAATCTAATATCTATGATTCAGTTGCTCATTGCTACGATAAACAAATCTAATACAAACTAATCAAAACAGATTTTAAGTACCTGTTAAAGCACACATTTCGGAGAAGGTTCTACGTAGAAAACATTTAGTATATTCAATCTTACTACAATACAATAATAATTAAAATATACAACTGAAAAGGTTAGATTTCTAGCCGCAGTCAAACTCTAGTATACTTGTAAAAGTGAAAAAAAAATCTGTAGAACCAGAAAGCACAATTTTCGTTGTGTTTTCAATTATTTGTTTTGAAAATGCCAAATGATATAAATCCTTTCTGCTTTTAGTTGTGTGTGTGCGCGCGCGTGTTTTAAATTTTCACTACTACAAAATCAGGGCAACGGAGGTTTTAAATCTTGCGAAAGCTTTAACTTTTTTCCATCAGATCTAGATGATAGATCCTGTCAAACTTAGCGTATGTTATAAGAATAAAGATATTGAGAGTAAAAAAGTCAGTTTTCAACAGGTACTCCTGTAATGCATACATGCTAGTTATAACTACAGAAACAGGTGTTAACATAGGAAAATATCTTTCTGCTTGCTCACGTGAATAGAGTTCTCACAAAACGGAACAGTTCTACAGACCTGTTTGGTTCCTAATGAACGACTTTAGTTATGAAGTTCGAACAAGTACATACTATTATCTCTAGTGCGACAAAACAAGAAATACCTTTGAAATAGATATTCGGCGTTGGCGGGTCGTTAGACTGGTTCAGACCCAGCAATTAATGCTATTCCCTTGTAATGTTAAGCTAAATGACTATTAAGTCCCTTTCTAACTACAAATTTATCTTTTCTTGGCTGGAATTTCTGATTATATGATCGCCAGCAGAGGAAAAAAGTTGCTATAAGAGAGGTAAAAACATTGAATATATCAGTGCAATAACATAAATAAAAAAGATCATATAGATCTAGCCTGCAGCCAGGATAGGGGGCCGTGTACAAGTTAACTAGGTAGTCTTGATTTAACTTCCGTTTCGCGAATAAACCCCTTTTGCAATGACTCGTCGTACTATATTTTGTCAATTTATGGAAAACTTAATATATTTCGTATGAATGGTGCCTCTGAAGTCAGATTTCCTTAAAGACATCTCTGAGCATTGAGCCGTGATTCACAAAAACGGCAGTGTACAATCGATATATGATCAATAATGTTTGCTATTAGTTTAATATAATTTGTTTCCCCCTAGAATTTTGCAACACACATCAATATACAACCGAGACGAAAACATGAATAAATAGACATGATTGATAGCCTACCAGACATTATGGATTTCTGGTATATTCTCTAAACCAGATTTCTTATTAATCTCTAACCTGTACCCTTGTATGATGCAGAAGCCTCATTGTGCGATTAAGAGATGGTGCAGCTGGGTTGTAAAAACATTAGTCTATTTTCTTTTAATCAAATGTCAGTTGTGTTTAATTTTTTCGCCCTGGCAACAAAAAGAATGTTAAAGGAAAGCGCTTCATTTACATTAACTTACTAAACTTTTCAAGATGCCTTTTTTATGCTGAAACAAACATATTATTGATAGCAGTTCTAAAAGAGAAAGGTGTTTTTTTTACAGTTATCAAAACCAGTATAGTTTCTTAAGTCTTGCATGCAGACGATAAATTCATGATTTGCCACTGACAAGTGAATGATATTGAATGCTTGAAAATACATCATGTTGTTATAACCAGTAACCGCCGGTTCTGGTGTAATTGCACAAGATGGCGTTGCAGTGTCTTCAAAAACTTCATTTTGTATAATACTAAAGTTGTAGCATACATTCAATAATAGGCGATCATTTATCATCTTTTTCTCATTCGTAAAACTTAGAGATACGTCAAGAGTACATTCCTAGTTCTCTTTTTATCAAAATTATAAGAAAACCTTCATCTTCCGCTTATTTTATTGAATTTTAAGATACATCCACTTAAACTTCCTGACAAAATATTTTCAAAGTTTCTAAATTTCAGTTGAACCAGCAGAGGTTGTGTGTTACCTTGACGTGCATCAGGTGGACAACATACGTGAATCCGACATGGTGGGTTGTGTGTGTGTGAGAGAGGATTAAGTCTTGATAATAGAAATGCCTAGCAAGTTGTGGGGTGAAATTAAAATTGAAGACACTTGCAAATTTCACAGTATGGACTCTAAAATAAGCTCTTCTCAAGATTTCTTTGCCTTTTCTTGGCAGGAATCGCCACTGTGAACTGCCAAAGGCTTAATTTTATTTACTTTTGTGCAATCCTCCTCCTCGGCCAAATCCTACATTTTACTTAACAGGGATTGTGTATACATGTTTTTTCTTTTCTTATATTGTATAAATCGTCCTTTTCTATTAATGTTTGTAAGTGATATCAAATATATGTATTGTCAAACCTCTGTAAGAATATCTTCGTTATTTTCACCATTCTGACTGATTCTTTAATGTGTTAAAATGGTCGCTAAACTCCCTTATGCACCTTCCTGTGCTGACGTTTATCATATAAACCAATTATCTTGATACCATGTATGTACTTACTACTTAACAGTAAGAATGGTGAATCTAGAGAATGTTGAATATCATTGAATTCTTGTTAACTTTGAAGGATTTCACAGTAGACTTAGGTCTTCATCTTTCCTGGAAGAATAACCGTCTACTAAACGAACTGATGAGGCTTAAAGCGAACTTCGACTACCTGGACTTTGATGCCCTTAACATGGAGAAAGTATGGGTACCCGACATTTACTTCCCGAACGAGAAGACAGCAGCCGTACACGACATAATGATGGCCAACAAGATGCTGAGGACTGTACAAAGACAGTACTTTCAGCTACAAGATAAGGTTTGTCCTTTCAGCTACAAGATAGGTTTGTCCTTTCAGCTACAAGATAAGGTTTGTCCTTTCAGCTACAAGATAAGGTTTATCCTTTTAGCCCCAAGAAAAGGTTTTCTTCTTTCAGCTGCAAGATAACAGTTTTCTTTTCAGCTACAAAATAAGACCTGTCCTTTAAGCTTCAAGATAAGGTTCCTTTCAGCTACAAGATAAGGTTTGTCCTTTTAGCAGCAAGGTTTGTTCATTTAGCAACAATATAAGGTTTGCCATACTTATACCCTGTAATATTTGAGAAAGGACTCTTTCTACTTCCGGCATCTATTTGTTAATTGAAACAAAAATATAAGTGGTCTGACGTATTACATACGTTTTGTTATTCACTGTATATTTTTTCGGACACATGAACGTTTCATCTTTCCAGAAGTATAGTATAAAGTACTTGTACTCCTGTATCACTATCAGCTGCAGGATTAAATTCTGTAAACCCTTTTTTGTAGCATTCTTTATAATTCAAATATACTTGTGAAAGGAAGACTTCCGTTGTTAGCATCTATAGCCTTTTTAATTCAACCTCTGTGAAACTGTTTAACAGTCATTTAACTTGCCCATGTCTATATCAGTTACGGTAGCGCTTCCATCTCAGATTATGATATTGTGTACAGGAAATTATGAATAAACAGAAAAAATACTAAGACCGTTACATTCCAATGTTTTTTTAAGACAGTTGCTTTACTATGTTTTGCTTCAAACAATCTACATCTGAAAACTTTTATTTTTTCTGTTACAGGGTGTCTGTTACCCTGAGCTGTAAGATGGATCTGCGGAAATATCCATTCGACAAGCAAGTTTGCTCCATTCTCATGGAAAGCTGTTAGTATATATATAAATCACTGTGGAATTCTTTCGTCTCTTAAAAGAATTACCTGTCAGTTGTCTAATTTAAGAAATAAACCAAACACCATTGAGAGCCGTCCGTATGGAATTATAGTGACCGAACAGTCAGACCTTAGGACCGGAGCCGAGGGCTGAGAGGTCACTATAAGGCCAGTTCGTCCCAAAAGGTGTGCTGTATTTCTTATATTATACAACAAATTTTAGTTTTCAACTTTCTTTCTGAAGCAGAAATGAACAACTTGTGTGTGTGTGTAAACATATTGCGCTGTAAAAATGGAACACTAAGGTTACAAACAACCAAATTCAACTTCAACTTCAACTTCAACTAACAGTATGCTAAACTAGTGGCCAATCACTAATTGAGCAGAGTGGCCCGCTGAACAAAACCGTCACACCACGTTGATTAATGAACCTGTTTTATTTATATATGCAAAGAAAGAATGTATTAAAGTAAGTTGTAATATAATTATTTATATAGACAAATGCTCGTGTTAGTCATGTTTCAAACTCATTGTATATCATATATTTAACATATTAAAAGGTCAATTGACATTAAACTTTGTTGCATTGTTGTATTGAGTTTCTTACGATCTCTTCTGTTCGAAATGCTTTAAGTAGGACATACTGGTTCGGTTGTATTGTTAAGTAAGGGTGTACTTCAAATGAAAATGAACTTAGTAGATATTTGCTTACTTGCACTTACGTAAAAATTGCCATGTTTCCAGTCGGGTACACTGTGGATAAGTTAGTTCTATATTGGGACGAGGCGGAAGGCTACCCCTTGTCCACAGCTAATATCAAGGAGCTCCGCCAATTCAGGATGATCAGTACAGAATACCAGAACTATACCAGAACTCACAACATTACAGGTATAAACACTACAAACACCGCAGCTTTTAGATTTATTAAAAAAACCACCCAATTTTTGAAGACTTTCAAATACAGCAAAATAAGTCACAGAAATATTATCTGCGCCATAAACCCGTGTAGAAATATTTTTTACATAAGTGGTCTGCACATTTTACCTCAAATTTATACCAGTATTTAACTTTCTATGTTTAAGCAAATTCGACATTTTCTGACTGACTTATAGAAATATACTTTGTCATTAAGGTAACCATAGCTGTTTACAAGCGGACTTCCACCTTGTTCGAAACATTGGTTACTACGTGATACAGATGTATGTCCCTAGCCTGCTCATTGTGATGCTTTCATGGCTGTCCTTCTGGCTCAATGTTAACTCCATCCCTGGCCGGGTCACGCTCGGTGTTCTCTCCGTGCTCACCATCTCTACACAGAGTTCGAGCGTCAACGCGTCCCTACCTCGGGTCAGCTACACAAAAGCAATAGGTATGTTTGTCTTAGACTTGTCATTTCATTTCTCAAAGCAGCTATTATTAGTGATTTTTTTCAGTTGCCTGGTTGCATTTTAGGCTGATGACAAGTGTGAAGACTGTGTTATATTTTTAAGTTTTCTGCCAAATTCTATATATACCTGCATGTACTAATCTGGGTTACTCGCAACTAAAACAGTTTTCTCTTGTTTCTAGACATTTGGATGGCAACGTGTCTAGTGTTTGTGTTTGCGGCGCTAATAGAGTTTGCTGTGGTTAATGTTCTAAGCCAGAATGTTCCTGGGCGAAGGTTCTCTCTGGCAACACTGTTTCTTGTGCCGGGAGAGAAGGAAGAAAAAGATGTAAGTTATATTTTGTTCAAACTTTGTCTCGGTGAATGTTTATAAGTAAAAAGCCTTTCATAAGTCGTACAACAAATGGCTGTGACACGCTGGACCAGTTGAACTCTGCACTGAAGCAAATAGTGTTCGACAGTTTAGTTTTGAGCCGTTTTTGATATTATTTGGCAGAAGCTAGCGATTTCAGATTGTTTCGGTCGGAATCTAATCTTGATTACTTCATCATTGCTCAAAAGGGTGACAATAAAATCACAAAAGTCGACATTCAATAAATAAATAAACTTTTACGGAACCAGAAACACAACCTTATGACTTAATAAAATATTGTCTTTGTTTACAGACGACAGTAGACCAAGATGGCTGTGTCTCAGTGGAGAACAGGCAACAGCCAAGAAACAAGATCATATTGTGTTCGGTGTACCTAGATATAGCTTCAAGGTTCATGTTTCCCGTAGCGTTCGGGGTCTTTAACATGATCTACTGGATTTATTACCTGAATGTCACCGAATACTGACTTCGGGATATAAGCCATCCAGTTTGTCTTACATTAGCCAGAATTACAAAACGACGGCGCGCGCAGCGTTACCTCTGCTATCAATAGAGTTAAATTGACATCCCTGAGCGGTCGTGGCAGGATTATATGCTTCTTATACAACCTAATAAATTTTAGTGGTTGAGAACCAGACATTTTGATGGTCACTGGACAAAAACAAAGTTCTGTGAACTATGAGAGTTCAAATATGGTACCCGGCTTTGTGAGGACTTACAGCGCACCGTCCCCTTAATCTTGGTATCATGGACACATTGAGTAAATCGGTTTTAAACTTGGGCATGCATAGCAATGTTACAAGTTCGTCTTCCAAACAACAACAACAAAAAAAGCAATATAATATCCGTGTTTAGTCAAGAGACAATTTGCAGACGATATCTTCGTTGTACACTTCTGCTAAAATCTGATTCAATAAGAATCAAAGTTCTTAGATTGTCGATTGTCATCCTTCCTAATAGTTTAGAGAGTTTCATCAGATTTTTTTCTAAGAAATATTTAGCTCAGTGATATTGTAGCTTATGCTTAAATATAGAACAGACTCGTGGATTCTTTTTTTTTTTACAAGGGTGTGTCTAACAGGTGTTTTGGACTTATTTGTAAATCGTAACACGTATATAGCTGCAGTGTTAGTACATTTTGTTATCTCATGTGGTTTATAAATTGCAACCATCATACATTTGTATGTATAGTATGTTATATGGGTGTATAGTAAATCCTCAATATAATCATCCAATTTTCACTCCGTGTAGCGGGGGTAATCACATTTTGCATTTGGTTGGTGGTTTTCTTCACCATGGATTCGAATTTGATATCGAGACAGTTTAGGCACAATGCAACAATTGTTTTGTTTAAAGTTTCTGAACGTATCTCCTTTTTGCATTAGGAACTTATTAAATCTAATCTTACTTGTTACTAAAAAACCACCGAATTCTCACAAAAGACGAATTTCTAAATGGAAAATATGTCACTGTCATAAAAAGACGCATAGTAATAAAGTGGGTGGCAAGGTCAAGTAGAATGCATTTCCTACACACAAGTAGATTCTTGTTAACACTTTAAAACACAAATAGTCTTGTTGTATTGGCCTTTCGCTTATATAACTACAAACGAAGCATTGTTATCATTTATTAATTTCCTGTTTTATCATTGTGGTCATGAAAGTCGCTATTTTTAAAATCAAGCGTTCTGCTTTCACATAAATACAATACCTATTATATATGTAGAAGTTTTTATCTTGTTGCGAAAACCATCATAAATGTATTGTTCATTATTGAAAGTTCACATTAGAAATTACATTCCTTTATTTTGTTAGTGCAAATTTGTAATACACGAGAGCTTCCAATAAATTTTATAATTCCAAAACCACTTATCTACCAATATCTCTTCCCGTTTTAAATTAAGTAATTTTAACCGAATATTTCCTTGTAGAAATGGCTTGATGTACTTGTACCTACTGCCCCCCTAAACTACTTCTTGGTGTTCATGTCTTTCTCTATGCTAAATCAGAGAAAAGATACACTTTCCCAAATACAAAGATATTGACATTGACCTCAAAAACCTTGAAGGTCGCATAGTAAATGATCGGCTGTATTTGTTTGTTTGTTTTTTATTGCCAAGCCAAATGCTAGTCACGTCACACTGTACAGCTCATGAAATCAGTGCCGGAGCCAGACCTGCAAAAACAACGTGGCAGAATATGTCTAGTGAGGTCCGGGGGCATGCTCCCCCAGATTTTAATTTTTATTTGCTAGGAGCAATTTCCTGCAGTAGTTCTGGAGTAGTTTTTGGTGGAAGTAAGGCAAGTTAGAAAGGTTACTAAGAGTTACTTTTAAAGCTACCGAAAATGGTATATGCCCCCAAAAAACAGTGAGGCAGCTGCCTTGGTGAGCCTCACCGTAGCTACGGCACTGGAAATTAATATGATAAAATCATAACTTTATATAATGTTGCCAAAATTCAATAGCAGATAGCCTGAAAGAACATGCTTGAGCTAAGTGGCTAGTTTCCTACCATTAAACAATCCATAACTGATCCCTATCCAAACCCAATGAATGCATTTGATTTAATTTCCTAGTGAAATCATTTTCAGCTCCATCTAACAAATGTATACAACATAAATGAACCCATATGAAATTTTAATCTACACAATATGAGCTATTGAAACAGTGTGTGACACTTGACAAAAATGGAATGGTACAGAATTCAAAATTGATTAAAGGCATGAAAAAGGAAGAAAAAAGTTAAACTCTCATAAACTGAAAAAAGAGACATTTCTAAGAATGCTATTGTTCACTTCCTTGATTTATTTCCCATCATTGTGTATCAACCAATCCAGAGATTATTCATCACTGTCTCAAATTACCCTTAATAGCTGTCACAAGGATATAGCTACGGTGATAAAAACAACAAATATTTGAATTTGCTGACACGTCTGTCAAATAACATTTATCAGCCTTTGATTGGAGGAAACTTGATAATTCCTTACTCATGTTAGTTATGACAGCTCCTAAAACATTATCTGTTTACTACCTCAATAAATCAAACTGTATCCCTTGTTTTACTGTTTATACTACCAACTGTAACCTCAACTGATGAAGACGTCATCTCAAAATAGCTCTCATGTTAAATTCTAAGCTCGTGAATTCTGGACTTTTCTGTACAGGTGCTCGGATTTTAATTCTCCTAACGTGTGTATCTCTACCATTCTGGTGATTGGACAGAATGGCAATCTGGATCATGAAAGTTCTGATAGGTTTACTATTAATGTCTTTAAGGGGTACAGATATCCACCCAATTGGTTCGCTCAGTTCAATCTGTTCGACTTCTACAAGGTCATTGAAATGACTTCCAGCTCTAATTGATATTCTGAAATTACACATCAGACATAAATATATCTCTGATTAAATATCCATGACAATAAAGCATTGTAACTCACTGAGAGAGAAAATGCAACGGAAGTAACTTGAACTTCTATTCTTGGAAGAAAAATGAAAACTGATTCCTAAGTTTATTTCACCTACACAATAAGCACAAAAAGGAAGCAGGAAATAACAGGTAGAGTAGTTGTTTGAGTAGAAGACTACATTGCTAAATCATTCACTCCACAAAAAAGGAAAATATCTATTGAAAAGTAATCATGAAGCCATTAACTTCGTTTGAATTACATTCTTTACAATGACAATGCAAAGAGTTGACACCTTAATGGGTTTGGTTAAGTTAAGGCAAAATTAACGACAAAATTACGTTGTGCTACCTGTTAGGGGTGTAACTTTCATCTGCTTTGTAATCTGTATAGAGGCAGACATCATAGATCGTGGTTTTACGTCTGAACTGAATGTTTACAAGATGGGGCTGCGGACCGTCTGACTGCCAGTAAGAGTCGTAGGAGTCATCCCTTAATTGTTCTACACCAAATCCTGAAGAAAGAGCATATCACACACACACTTTTACTAAGGTTTTACAAATATATACTAATACAGCTGAAAAAGGATCCAGCGAGTCACTCTGGAACTAAATACAATATACATCTACTACAGAAACATTCATCAGTCTTTTCCAGTTTGAAGAACTGCATTTGATGATATAAGTGTGATTAAAGAACTTGTATCTATGATTGTTCATAGACATGAAAGAACAGAACTAGAAGATTTTAATAATCTTTTTGGTTGTTTACCATGGTAAAAACTCTATAGCAAATGGTTAACTTCAAAAAGCTTCTATTGTTTATTAGCTCGACTTTTTTTGAAAAAAAAATCGAGTTATTGTCATAGTCATGGTGTCGTTGCCGTTGCCGTTCCCGTCCGAAAACTTTAACATTGATCATAATTTTTTTATTCCTTGATGGATTATCTTCATACTTGGAAACAACAACCCTTTGGACAAGACCTTCAAGATGACCAGAATAAACTTGACCTTGACTCTTAAATGACCTTCATATTCAAGGTCAAAATATTGAATTTTGCTAAAATTGGCCATAACTTCATTATTAGTAGGTGGTTTCTCTTAATTCTTGGATACAACAACCCTTTGGAGAAGACCTTCAAGCTGACCTGCCTAAACTTGACCTTGACTCATAAATGACCTTCATATTCAAGGTCAAAATATTGAATTTTGCTTAAATTGATCATAACTTTATTATTAATAGGTGGATTCTCTTTATGCTTGGACACAACAACCCTTTGGACAAGACCTTCAAGCTGACCAGACTAAACTTGACCTTGACTCATAAATGACCTTCACCTTCAAGGTCATATTATTGAATTTTGCTAAAATTGACCAGAACATTAGTATTTATGGTTGAATTTTAATTATACTTGGACAAAACAACACTTATGACAAAACAGACATGTTGAATAATCTCAGATTTGACCATGACCTTAAAATTACCTTGACCGTCAAGGTCAGATGATTGAATTTTGATTAAATTGTCATAACTTTCTCATTATTATTTATTGATTTAATTCAAACTTGGACTAAACAACAGTTGTGACAAATCCGACATTATGATCATTTCAGGTTTGACCTTGACCTTTAAATGACCTTGACGGTCAAAATCAAATCATCGAATTTTGTTAAAACTGGCCATAATTATGTAATTTATGGTTGGATTTGAATCAGACTTAGATAAAACAACACTTTTTCGTTTTTGTTTCAAAAATGTCATCGCATGACCTATATTTTTGACCTACTGACCTACTTTCTGGTTTTGAGCTACAGCAATGAAATTTGGACTGTGTGCACAGTTTTTTATTTCCATTTCAAAAATGTCATGGCATGTCCTATATTTTTGACCTACTGACCTACTTTTTTGTTTTTGGAGCTATGGCAATGAAATTTGGACCTTGTATACAGGTTTTTCTTCCGATTTCAAAAACGTCATAGCATGACCTATATTTTTGACCTACTTACTTTTTTGTTTTTTAGCTACAGCAATGAAATTTGGACTGTGTGCACAGTTTTTCGTTTCAATTTCAGAAATGTCATAGCATGACCTATATTTTTGACCTACTTTTTGTTTCTGGAGCTATGGCAATGAAATTTGGACCATGTACACAGTTTTTTGTTCCAATTTAAAAAATGTCATAACATGACCTATAGTTTTGACCTACTGACCTAATTTTTTTGTTTTTAGCTACAGCAATGAAATTTGGACCGTGTGCACAGTTTTTCTTTCCGATTTCAAAAATGTCAATCGCATGACCTATTTTTTTGACCTACTGACCTACTTTTTGTTTTTGGAGCTATGACAATGAAATTTGGACCATGTACACAGTTTTTTGTTCCAATTTCAAAAACGTCTTAGCATGACCTATATTTTTGACCTACTGACCTCATTTTTTTGTTGTTTAGCTACAGCAATGAAATTTGGACCCTGTGCACAGTTTTCCGTTCCGATTTCAAAAATGTCATCGCATGACCTATATTTTTGACCTACTGACCTACTTTCTGTTTTTGGAGCTATGGCAATGAAATCTGGACCATGTATACAGTTTATGTTCAGATTTCAAAAACGTCATAGCATGACCTATATTTTTGATCTACTGAGCTACTTTTTTGTTTTAAAGCTATGGCAATGAAATTTGGACTGTGTGTACAGCTTTTCGTTCGGATTTCAAAAATGTCATCTCATGACCTATATTTTGACTTACTGACCTTCTTTTTGTTTTTGGAGCTATGGCAATGAAATTGCATTGGTCCATTTCTGTGATATGCATCATTACATTCATAAAAATTTCTTTCATCTTTGAACCCAGGTTAGTGCTTTAGGGCCATTGGCCCTCTTGTTTATTAATACTTGGACAAAACAAGGCTAATGACACAACCTACATGTTAAATTATATAAGTATGACCTTAACCTTTAAATGACCTTTACAGTCAAATTTCTAATTATTGCATTTTGCTAAAATAGCCAAACTTCTGGTTTTATGGACGGATTTGATCTATACAGGGACAAAACAACACTGAGAATAAAAGAAACGTGTTAAACAATTCAAGCATTACCTTGACCTTTAAATGACCTTGACATTACTTAACTTGGCTATATCTTTGTTGTTAATGGATGTAGTGTCTTCATGCTTGGACATAACTACTTTTTAGACAATACCTCCAGAGAAGGTTAAACTGAACTTGACTTAGACCTTTAAGGTCAAATTTCTGAATGTTGCTAAAATTGGCCATAACTTTGTTATGTATAATTATATTTCCAAATGATGTTTCATTTGAAATCCCTTCACCACAATGTGCTTCCTCTGATGTGTTTGCTTTTGGAAATAGAAAAAAGTCGAGCGTGGCCCCCGCTTGCAGTGGCTCTTGTTTAGAAGGCCTTGAGACTTTGTAGCTCACAAGATGAGCACAACAATGCAGCTTAGAACCAATCTCTTTAACTGCATTTGAGATAAGGACTTAAACACAAGACCCACAGATCTGTATAAGGTATTATCAATTTTCTCTCAAGCAGAGTAGACTTAATAAGTTTTTTACCTATCTTGTAAGGAATTACTCATACTGCAGTCTATAAATCAACAAATGTGTCTGTTTAACAACATTAGCAGGTAATTTTTGCCTATCAACAGCATTTACAAGTCCACAATTACATGTACGTTACCTGCTTTACAAGAAGACAGGGACCACACAGCTTGGTTACCCACTTCTCTATACATTAGCAGGTAATTTTTGCCTATCAACAGCATTTTATTAGTCCACAATTACATTACCTGCTTTACAAGAAGACAGGGACCACACAACTTGGTTACCCACTTCTCTATACATTAGCAGGTAATTTTTGCCTATTAACAGCATTTTACAAGTCCACAATTACATGTACGTTACCTGCTTTACAAGAAGACAGGGACCACACAGCTTGGTTACCCACTTCTCTATACAGTCCTTCTTTCTCCTCCTTGAACACATCTAGGTCCTGACTGGCTGTCACTTTAGTTGCCATTTTTTTTCTAAATTGACAGAAAAAGAAAATTCATAAAAAAACTTGATATTTGAACAATTTCTGGGTTGATTAGTCGCACTAAATGCCATATCTATTGGTGTGTGAGCCTGTTTCAGTATGGTTGTGAATGAAGTGAGCTAAAATCACTACCTTTCCAAATAATAAAACTTGAAATGTGCTGACAATAGAAGTACTTTATAAACCTTGTTAAATAAATTCCTTATGCCTTAAACTGCAGTTTAGCACATTTCACATATTCAAATTCGTCATTTCCTACTTAAAAGATCTGCTTTCATCTCTTTTTATGAGACCACCCCATCTCCACAGCAAAGTGGAGCAAAATTAAGATACTTGAAAGCAACCAGTACAAGGGTGTTTCACTTAATAATAAATGTACAGTACTGTCACCTTTAGTTCTAACAGCAGCAACTAATATAAGTATAAATGTCAACCTCAGAGACAAGACAAGATGAATTTCTTTTCCTTGAAGGTGTTACTGTGTGCATCAAAAATTAAACTCTATGGGCAATTTTCAAACAAGGGGCAAACTGCGCATCATGCATGATTTCCCGATCACTTGTCACTGACCTCTTGATCAATACACACATATTCAGCTGAGTTAATTGCTTGACTTGACACGCAGTAAAAGAAGGTATTGATGGGCGGAGTTAAAATCAATTTATGCGCTAGACAATTGCGGGGAGATAATAATGTGTGGATCGAAAAAGGGCACTTTTATATTTCTGGACAGTAATTAGGGCAGCTGGGCGGGGTTAAAATGGGCCGGGCACCGCACCAGGCTAAAAAGTGCTCTGATAAGTTTGTAAATAAAATGAACAGGACGGTGAAATTTGATAAACATTCAGTATATGAAATGTACCTGAAAAGAACTATCAATTACATGTTAATTTATAAATGTATTTCCTCACATTCAAATACTTGTAATAGAAAAAGAGCTCAATCACAAATACATTCAATTACTTTAAAAAATGTAATTCATTACACCTAATTACAATTACCAATTTCAATTGATCCATCCCTGTCCTGAAATGAGTGTCTCACATAATAATTATGGGGTATTTATCATTACACATTTAAAAATGCTTCTGTTACATATCCAATCGGAATGTTTTGGATATTATCCATACGAAGAACACAGCCATGGAGTAAAATAAAAAAAACTTCCCTGAAACTATGCGGTTTATTTCAGTGACCAAACTAAATCATTTTAAATGAAAAATGATTAAAGGATAGATGAAAGTAGTATCTTAAATTTATGTTTGATACCTTTCTTACTGCCACAAATATAGCGCTAAGAAATCTGACAGGGATCTGCTAACTAAAAGTGTATTGGGAGCCATAAAACTTTGTGTTACAAGAAAAACATAAATAACATAACATGAATGTTGGAGGTGAGAAAAAGTAACCTGATGACTTATATATAGGACCAGATGAACTGAGTTATGTATACAGGATAGTGTCTCTTGCCTTAGTCCTATATAAATAAGCCATCACATTACTTTTTTCACATCTAACAATATTTCTTTTAATGATATTTTATGATAACTGTAAGTTAAAAAGGGGAATAACTCCAAAAAATATAGCTTTCAGAATAATGCTCCTTGTGTTACCAATGCCTCTTGTCATGATAAGCAAGCATTCAAAGTTTCATATTGTTTCCTTTCAATTGTTTGAGTAAAGGGACTACATTAAAGTTTTTGCATGACGACAACGCTGACTATGCAGCGATCATAAAAGCTGGACATTTTCTTCCAAACAGACGAGCTAAAAAGGACTGACTTGAAACTTCAGATTTTATTTCAATAATTTAACTAATCCATTTAAAATTCTTAATGAAAAATGATAAAAGGATATTTTCTCCCCTTATGTTAGGTTAGATGTAAGTAGTAGTAGTAGTATCTCAGTTTTATGTTTGATATCTTTCTTACAGCCTGAAATGTAGTGCCAAGAAATCTGAGTGTGGTCTGCTAAATGAAAGTGTATGAAGAACCATCAGACTTCATGCAGGGGTCAAATTTAACTTTTTTGTCTACTGGCAAATATTTGCTAGTGACCATTTTTTCTACTAGCAAAATCAATTTTCTACTAGCTAAGCAATATTTACAAAATGTGAAAAGTTGCGGACAAACAGTTGTATCACTGACTGTATGACAAATAAATGTAGGTGTGAAACCACCAAATAGATTCCTTCTTTATTCTATATAAAATTCATAAAGTTCACAGAGCTGTTAAACATAGCAAAACCTTTTTTAAATAGCTTTAATTTATATATTCTTGTAGATCTATATCTGTACTCATGAAAAATAGCAAGAAAAGTGGAAGTTGTACTTCAAACAAGAAAAGTATTTCTGCTCATGTGAACTTACCCATAAAATTAACAAAAAATCTGAGCTAATTTTCAGATTGGGGTATGTGAAACAATTTCACATTGTGAATTCTATTCTGAAAGCATATGAGCATAAAATTGCTACCACACTATCAGAAATAGTCAAACAAAATGATTCCAGCAAAAAAATACACAGATTAGGGCAAAAATGTTAAAAATAGCCAAGAAAACATTATTAGACTGAATTGGTTGTTTCATACCTGTAAACAAATAGTCTTAGTCATCTACGCGCTTTAATATCGGATGAACGTATACCGGATTAATTCAACAAGCGTCTACAAGTAGAGCGATCACGTGACCGGTGCTAGGGACATTTTTTCACGCACCGGCAAACGTGCATTTCGGATAAGTCAGAACTTGGGATGTCTGCCGATTTTCCGGCGCACTCGCAAATTATTTCGAGTGCTAAAATTTTGCACTCGCATTTTCTCATTTTCGCTCGCATTTTGCGAGTTTGCGACCGCTAAATTTGAACCCTGTCATGTTACATGAAAAAAGTAAAATATCATAAAAAATGAATGTTACCGCTGAAAAAGTAACATGATGGCTTATTTATAGGACTATCTCTTGCCTAAGTCTAAGAAATACACATTATATTCTGGCTATTGAGGTCCAGCAAATATTTCTTTTACACTATGAATCTGTATACATGTATGTTACTGTCGTTAGAGTAACCTGGATATGTCAACTAGTCAACTAAGCATTTAAAGCGACTGACTCACAGATGGGCTGACGATGAAAAAAAAAGAGAAAATGTTTATGCATCTAGAAATTCTAGCTGTCATGCAAAGAACATATCTAAACTAAGTTAATGACTCATTTTTTTGTAACAGAAAAACATCACAATATAAAGTTTTACCCACTTTTATCAGTAAAAAATTTACCTCATTTGTCATGGGGTACATACCTAAGTTATATTATCAATTTTGATGAATCTTCATACAATGTGCATGTAACTTTTCTCTTTGGCTCAGTGGTGTAGATCCTCATGATTTACCGACAGATTGGTAACAAGACTAATTGGTAACATGATTTTATAAAGTAAAAAAAGGAGAAATCGGTAACAACAGAAATATTGTATGTACCCAGAAAGGTGAAAAAGTAGGTGTGAAAAGGCATGCCTGGGTACACTGGTCGTCATAGAATGGTGTTCACAACAAATGAAAAAGAAGTTATTAGTTTGTCTTAGCAGGTAATTATAATTTATATAATTTGTGTTTGTCATGCAATTAACATTATTAAAATAATTAAAATTGATTCTTTTATATTATAATCTTAGTTACTAATAACGGCGACGAAGGTAGTAACTTATTCAATGGTTATGGCTTGATCTTTGATTTAAATCAGTTAATAATCTAATAACGGCAATGTGATAAAATATAAACACATTAAAAATATATAAATCTTTTAGAATATACTGCAACACATAAGGTTCTGATACTCAATATTTCAATAACTAACATCTGTTCATACCTACTCTATCACTATCTCAACTATAAACAATTACCAACAATATTTCTATTGTTACTGATTTCTCCGTTTTTTTACTATATAAAATCATGTTACCGATTTGTAGTGTTACCGATTTGTTCGGTTACCATCATCACTATGTATTTTACTGACGGACAAGGCATGGATTCAAATCCTGGTAAAATCAAAACTTTTTTTTTTCAGTTTTCATGGTGTATAGAATCATAATATTATTTTCTTTCCATAGTATATCCACTTCTCTTAAATTTCGTTTAATGTCGTTTTACCTCGCAAATACCCTTTTCACAATTTAATCTTCTGCATTATTCGATAAAACAATGAGTTCAATATCATTTCATACCATCTCAACTATTGAAATGTTAATAAATACAATGAAATTGCTTGTTTCGCATACAAATATCAGTTTCTCCGACTTACAGTCAGCAGCTTCGCGAGATCTCGTATGACGTAACCGCACAAACTGCTTAGAAAACAAACATGACTATCTATTTTTAGACTTAATCGTAAACAAACTGGCAGTTTGAAACTGCTTGACAGCGCCTGTTTGTAGAAGTAATGAAACTATACATGTATAAAATTGACAAGTGACACAGAAAGCATTGGGTCTATATTATGGCACTCTTGCAATGATAATTCTCTTGGATACTTGTAAACAAATGCTGCGGAGTTAAAAGCACATGGTATTGTTTTCTTAACTGTCCGCTGATGAACCCGTCAAGGTCATTCTCGTGATCACGTGGTCAAACATTTTGGCAAGATGGTGGCAGAGTGCTGAACTTTAAGGCATATCAGAAACTTTAAGGCATTTTGTGTTCGAAATTAGTTTTTTATGTGTTAATATTGGGCTTAGTAAAAATCTATAGAGTGCTTGGACCAACGCTCGGCGTATACCAATGCTCGGCGTAAATCTATTTTTTTCACGGAACTGATATTTTTTCTTAGAAGTGATTAAAAACACTCCTTAAATTCGAGTTAAGTGTCATTTCGTCTATCTTTTCACGGTTCTCTGAACTTCCAGTATCATCACGTGACTTAAGCATAGCAGACGGAAGGGGATCCCATTGGATAAAACAGACAAAGTGAATTGTTTTCTACGAAAGATCATGTACTCCCGCTGTTTGATACGCAATGAACAGAAACAATCTATTTAATACTTTATTCATTTTGTGTTCAAGAAAGGTTCTTGGCATAATTACAAAAGATTTCTTTTTGAAAGGTCGCCGATCAGGTCATCTACGGTACGCCGAGCATTGGTACAATTTTGTGCAAACCGCACATGTTTTACTCGGTCTATTTATAGCCTGCCCTGTTGTTTACGTCACGGTTGTTTCACATGGGGAAACTTCGTAAGGATTTAGCAAAGTTTACTCTTGAATAAAATTAGTTCATAACATGAAATGAGTAATTTGTTTAGTCTCTTCAAAGAAATTTCTTTGATTTTACGCCGAGCATTGGTCTGACCACTCTATATAATTCTATCGGGATATGCTTCAATTTACCCAATGGCATGCTTGATGACTGGATGCCAGCGTGTCAGATTCCTGGCACGATTAGTGGTAGACTTTCCCTACGGCGTTGACTTCAGCGTACACGTCCTGTAACAGTATATAAATCGTGTACGCTGAAGACCTTAACTTAAGCTAAGTTGTTGACAGGACTAAACCCCCACAAAGCCCAAGGTCCAGATGAGATTTCACCTAGGTTACTCAAAGAGCTACACACAGAGATAGCACCAATCCTTAAAATCATATTCCAAAGATCACTAGACACAGGTATTGTTCCTAAGGATTGGAAACATGCCATCATCACACCAGCATACAAAAAAGGGTCAAAATCAAAACCTAGCAATTACAGACCAATATCACTCACATGTATAGCATCAAAACTAATGGAACACATCATTGTTTCAAACATGATGGATTACTTTGACAAACACAACATACTTTGCCCACAGCAACATGGATTCAGGTCAAAACATAGCTGTGAGACACAGCTCATTGGCTTCACACAAGAAATAGCTGACAACCTTGATCAAGGTCAACAAACTGATGTCATAGTCATGGATTTCAGTAAAGCTTTTGACAAAGTAGACCACCACAAACTCATACACAAGCTGAAACACATGGGAGTTCATCCACACATCAGTTCATGGATACAAAACTTTCTCAAAAACAGATCACAACAAGTATTAGTGGAAAACAAGGTCTCTGACAGGCTCCCTGTGCTTTCTGGTGATCGGTCTTAGGTCCATGTCTCTTTCTCGCATACATCAATGACCTACCAGGAAGTGTCAGGAGCCGGGTGTGTCTATTTGCCGACGACACCATAGTTTATTTAACAATTAAATCACAAGCATCTGCACAAACCTTACAAAATGATTTGCACAACCTTGAAATATGGGAAAAAGAATGGTCAATGGAATTCAACCCTGACAAGTGTGAAGTTCTCAGAATACACAGGAAAAAGAAACCGGTCATCTTTCCTTACACCCTACATAACACTAAACTGAAAACCACAGAAAATGCAAAATACTTAGGAGTTACAATAAGTAGCAACCTAAACTGGTCATCCCACATAAACAATATCACAAACAAAGCAAAAAACAGCTTAAGGTTCATCAGACGAAACGTCAAAACACAAAACAAACAACTCAAAGAAGCAGCATACAAAACATATGTAAGACCACAGGTTGAATACTGCTCAACCATATGGCATCCATGGCAAAAATATCTCACACACAGAATAGAAATGGTCCAGAGGTCAGCTGCAAGGTACGTTCATAATGATTACCACTATACAAGCAGTGTAACAAACATGATCAAAGAACTAAAATGGTCAACTTTAGAACAAAGGCGAAACCATGCCAGCCTGGTCATGCTACACAAAATAAAAAACAATCAGGTCAATGTTGATCACAATCACCTTACAAACACAAGAAACAGCAAATTCCTCATTCCACAATCAAAAACACAACATCACATGAACTCATTCTTCCCAAGGACTATACGACTCTGGAACGAATTACCGACCGAGATTAAGGCTACCCCAACTGTGCCAGCTTTTATCAGTGGACTAAACAAGTTTTATAGATTTTAAAGTACTTAAAATAAATGTTTAAGTAAGATCTTCAGTTAAATCTTGTTTTCTTTGTTATTAACTTTTTATAATTTTAAATGTTCCTGACATGCGCCTGCCTAGTATAGTCAGTATTGACTTTTGGCAGTATTAACTTGAAGTTGAAGTTGAAGCTACTAAATTCTGTGAGTCAGTCGCTTTAAGGAAGCACATTTACCTGCAGCAGGGTTAATAACGTCAGAATGACACTGCCCTATTTCAACAAACACATTTCTCTAATACTACTTGAGGTCTTTTTTCACTGTTACATTTAGCAGATGTTTAATGTGTGCCTTGGTTCTTTGTGTATTTCTTGCTACAAATGGAGACCTTTTTAGAAAGGGAAGCAACTTTGGTTCTAGGCAGTGGCTAAAGTGTAACTATCCGGTCTCTTCCGGAAAGATTTCAACAAGTTGAAGTACTAACTGGTCTGTTTGTTTTGAATTCCAGTAACATGTGTGAAAAACAAGTAGTGTTGTGAAAAACTCCAAGCCCATTGTTTTTGCAAAGTTATGATGGACCACGTCTTCAGGATGCATTTCAAACTGCAGACATTCTCAACTGTATACTCTTAGACCGGTTGGTATAAACAGCGAAATGAAGATTGCATGGCGAAATGGGCGAAATGAAGATAAAAAAATCAAAATACTGTTATTATCCTTTATTAAAGATAAAAGATCTAAAATTGATCAAAGATTAATTGTTTTAAATATTTCATATGTTTTCAGAATAGACATGAATGAAAACAATGTACGGTAAATTTCTCTTTGATCATTTGCTTTCAAGGCATGTTATGGCGAAATGAAAAAGAGCGACGACGAAATGGAGAAAAATGTAGAACACACTTCAATTTTTAATTATAATTAAATCACTTATCGTTTTAGAACTGTCCAAACAAATGTGACTAGAAGTTGAATTAGTGAATTTATCTTTTGTTATGTATTTGAAAGATGTACTAAACATGGGCGAAATGGATCTAACTCGGCGAAATGAAGATAACTACTATAAGTAGTAATAATTAACCTGAACTGGTCATCCCACATAAACAATATCACAAACAAAGCAAAACAAACAGCTTAAGGTTCATCAGACGAAATGTCTAAACACAAAACAAACAACTCAAAGAAGCAGCATACAAAACATATGTAAGAATACTGTTCAACTATATGGCACCCATGGCAGAAATATCTCACTCACAGAATTGAAATGGTCCAGAGGTCAGCTGCAATGTACTTTCATAATGATTAGCACTATACAAGCAGTGTAACAAACATGATTAAGGAGCTAAAATGGTCAACATTAGAACAAAGGCGAAACCATGCCAGCCTGATCATGCTATATAAAATAAATCAATGTCGATCACAGTCACCTTACAAACACAAGAAACAACAAATTCCTCATCCCGCAATCAAAAACACAACATCAAATAAACTCATTATCTCCGAGGACTATACGACTCTGGAACGAACTACCGACCGAAATTAAGGCTACCCCGACTGTGCCAGCTTTTGTCAGTAGACTAAACAGGTTTTATAGATTTTACATGTTCAAAATAAATGTTTAAGTAAGATCTTTGGTAAATTCTTTGTTATTATCTTTTATAATTTTAATGTTACTGCCTAGTATGGCCAGTGTTGGCTTTTGGCAGTAGTAAGTTGAAGTTATACCAAAATGTAAATTTCGATGATGATAATACATGAAAATGTAGAAATCAGTTTACAAATTATTAAGTGTCAATTTTTACGACATAGGTTATTCTAGCAACCTGTCTTTTTTTCCCCCAAAAGGTTCAAGCCTTTTGTCTGCCAGTCATTGATAATAAATAGAATGCTAATAGGCAATTGTTTTTACTTTAACCGAAGATTTAAAATACCACAGATTAGGAATTCCTTAAAAAACTGGTCAAAGGAATAATACAGTTATTTTACGCAGCAAGCCAATATTTTAACAAACCGCTTAATAAAATGTGAAAATCTAGTGGAAATCAATAGTATATTATTAGATATAACCATTTCTGCATAATAGAAAAAAAAAATTACTATACAACTTTTGGGAGTTTTGACGAATTCTGATCTGAATTAAGCCAGGTAGCAGTTTTCTGGCAAATACAATACATTCATTACCACACAGGGTCTTTCTGTTTTTGCACAAGACTTTTTTTTTGGAACGCACGACTGTGATAATGACGGTATCATTTTGTAGGGACATTCATGCTCTATATAAAAATGTATAGACAGTGTATTTTTTTTAATAGTCTTCAGTACTAAAAGGTAAATTACAGGCGATTAAGAAATATTTTTATGAGAAACTAGTCTTTTTTTTTATAGATTTAGTGAAGTAGGGTTGAACTTTTCCCGACATTTATTTAAGAAATATCGTTATCTGTTCATACAAGATAGAAAGCGGTGTAGGTATGGTATAAGCGGTTAGAGGCAGACCTTTGTAACAATGCTTTATACTGCGATTGACCATAAAACTAGTATACCTTTTGCACCTTGCACTATTCCGCTTTTTCCACTTCCTCCCACGGAAAAAAACAAAAAAACAAGAGGCCACCACAAGCAGAGGCTACCCTCGACTTTTCCTTATTTCCAAAGGCAAACACATCAGAGGAAGCATATTGTGGAGAAGGGATTTTCAAGGGCAACATTATTTAGGATTATTATAATCAAATCCATCCATTAATAACAACGTTATGATCAATTTTAGCAATATTCAATAACTTGGCCTTGAAGGTCAAGGTCAAATAAAGGTCAAGGTCAAGTTCAGGTTAATCTCTTGAAAGTATTGTCCAAACAGTAGTTATGTCCAAGTACATGTATGAAGACAAAACATCCATTATTATCAAAGATATAGCCTAGTTTTAGCACCATCACGGTCATTTTAAGATCAGGGTCATGCTTGAATTATTCAACATGTCGGTTTTGTTCAGAGTATTGTTCTTTCCTAGCATGAATCAGATCTGTCCATATATAACAAAGTTATAGGCAATTATGGCAAAATTCAATAACTTGACCTTGACAGTCAAGGTAATTTTAAGGGCAATGTCATACTTGAATAAGTCAAGATGTCGGTTTTGTCATAATGTGTTGTTTTGTCTAAGTCAAATGCCGAAACAAATCTGTAGATAAATGAAAATTCAATAATTTGACATTGACAGTCAAGGCCATTTTAAGGTCACGGTCATACATGAATAATTTATCATGTAAGTTTTTTTCATAAGTGTTGTTTTGTCTTAGTATGAATCAAATCCATAAATAAATAACAAAGTTATGAAACTTTAAGCATAATACAATAACTTGACTTTCACGATCAGGGTCATTGCAGGTCAAATTCAAACTTGAATAATTCAACGTGTCAGTATTGATTTGCCATAAGTATTGATTTGTCAAAGTATGAATCAAATCCGTAAATAAATGACAAAGTTATGACAATTTAAGCGAAATTTCAATCATTTGACCTTGGCGATGAAGGTCATTTTAAAATCAAGGTCATACCTGAATTATTCAACATGTTGGTTTTGTCATAAGTAATGTTTTGTGCAAGTATGGATCAAATCCAGCTATAAATTACAAAGTTATGTCAATTTCCAGCAAAATTCAATAATTTGACCTTGAAGGTAAAGGTCATTTATGGGTCAATGTCAAGTTTAGTCTGGTTTACTTGATGGTCTTATCCAAAGGGTGTTGTGTCAAAGTATGAATTAAATCCAACTGTTAATAACAAAGTTATGGCAAATTTTAACAAAATTCAATAATTTTACCTTGAGGGTGAAGGTCATTAATGAGTGAAAGTTAAGTTCAGTCTGGTCTATTTGAAGATTTTGTACAAAGGGTTGTTGTGTCCAAGTATGGGCAATCCATTAAGAAATAAAAATATATGATCAATGTTAAAGTTTTCGGACAAGAACGGCAATGGCAATGGCAATAGCATCATGACTGTATCAATAGCTCGATTTTTTTCTTCGAAAAGTCGAGCAAAAAACCTCCCATCAAACTCACACATATGGGTCATATGGGAAACTCTAAACAACTAGAGCCATCGCAAAATGCGATTCATACCAGTGCTTAGACTGAATCTGTGTGCATGGACGTAAAGGAAACAAAGTTCACTGTTTCCTTTCCAGAAGTAATCTTTGCATTAAAATATAAAGCCAAACCAGTTTGTCCAAGACCAAAAGACAAATAACAGTACAGTATCAAGAGCTTTTTATATATACAAAAATTTCTGACACTGTTAACAATTAACTTTTCGTCTTACCTTTGATTGTCTAGTACAAGGGCAACACACACCAGTTCTGCATATCCTCATCATCAGGTAAACATTTGAACTAAGTTTGAATAAAATCCTTCAAGGGATATAGGATTAAAACAGCGGACAAAAAAATGTCTGATTTTCGAGTGTGACCTTGACCTTGAGCTGACCCAAGGGCAATATGGATTATGTACATTGCCTTGTTGATATGAACATTTGAGCGAAGTTGGAAGAAAAACCTTGTCTTATAATTCATTGTTAAATATTTGATATTCAAGTGTGACCTTGACCTTGAGCTAGTACAAGGCCAACGTGGGTTTTGCACATTGCTATATCATGAGGTGAACATTTGAGCCAAGTTTGAAGAAAGTCCTTCAAGGGGTATAGGATTTACAGAGCGGACAAGAAAATTGTCTGACCTTCCAATGTGACCTTGACCTGACACTAGGGCAATATGAGTTCTGCACATTGTCTTGTTGATTTGAATAATTGAGCCAAGTAAGAACAAGATCCTTCAAGTGGTAAAGAATTTACAGAGCAAACAAGACACATTGTCTTTTTTTAATTGTCAGATATTTGACCTTCTAGTGTGACCTTGACCTTGAGCTGACACAAGGGCAATATGGATTATGCACATTGCCTTTTTGAGATGAACATTTGAGCAAAGTTAGAAGAAAATCCTTGTCTTACAATTCATTGTTAAAAATTTGACCTTCAAGTGCGACCTAGACCTTGAGCTGGTACAAGATCAACATAAGTTTTGCAATTTGCTATCATGAGTTGAACATTTGAGCCAAGTTTGAAGGTAACTCTTCAAGGGTATAGGATTTACAGAGCTGACACGAAAATTATCTGACCTCCCAATGTGACCTTGAACTTGACCCGACACAAGGGCAACATGGGTTCTGCACATTCCCATGTTGAGGATAACAACAAAGCCGAGTTTGAAGAAAATCCTTCCAATAGTATATGATTTATTGAGCGGACTAGGTGGAGACGGACGGACGGGCGGACAAACCGACCGACCGACGGACGCGACAAAGCGATTCCATTAGTATATATTTTTTTTTCGTCGACATTATCCTTCAATAAAATGGCAGAACATATGTCAGCAAAGGCAAAAAGGGCATTATTGTGTATTTTATCTTCGATATATAACCTTATGCCAGTTGAACAGAAAACATATTTTAAAATTTTCGATACAAAGGTAGCGCCTATTTTATTTTATGGGTCAGAATTATGGGGTTTGTACAGTAGTGATATAGTTGAAAGGGTACATACATACGCATGCAAACGTTTTATGTGTGCACCTATATACACATGTAATATACCTGTATATGGTGACTGCGGGAGATTTCCTCTATATCTCTATATTTATAAGCGTGTTATTAAGTATTGGATACGTATTCTTCATATGCCTGATCATCGATATGTAAAAAAATGTTATATCATGTTGAAAGTTTATGATTCATTAGGTTATAATAACTGGGTGACAAAAGTGCGTACAAATTTGTATGAAAATGGATATGGGTACATTTGGGAAAATCAGTATGTAGTTAATGAAAAATTATTTATTGTACAGTGTTTGCAACGCTTAAAAGATCAGTATTTGCAAATGTGGTATGCGAGCTGTGTGAATAGTCCTAAAATGATTAGTTATTGTACTTTTAAACAAAGCATACAATATGAGTCCTACCTAAATTTTGTTAATCTTAAAAAATTCAGACATGCTTTAGTATGTTTCAGAACATCTTCACACGATCTTCAAATTGAGAGAGGTCGTTACACGAATATAGACCGTGACATGCGATATTGTCCGTTTTGTAAAAACGTTGTTGAGACCGAATGTCACTTTTTACTTTTTTGTCCATCCTATGTTGACCTCCGAGAAAAATATATACCTCACAATACATGAATAATCCTTCATATAATAGTTTTGCTGCTTTAATGTCATGCAAAAATGAGAAAATTGTACAAAATGTTGCCATGTATATATATTATGCATTTAAACATAGAAAATCTTTAGCGAATTCATAAGCTGAAATTAAATCGAAAGTTTGTTGGATAACTGATATGTTGAAAACTAGAAGGTTTATGTATGCTTTTGTTTGAATGTTTGAATGTTGTTAAATGTACTCAACTGTTGATATATAAATTGTAATATTTTTGTGCTAGGGCCAGTGGCCACATAGTAAATAAACGGTTTGAGTTTGAGTTTGAGTTTTACACACATTTTGTGGTGGGGGTAAAGCAACAACAACAACACATATTTAATCAATACAGTCATGTTATAGCACTAAGAAAAAAGCATCCGCAAATATATAACAAAAATGCATCTTCAAATAATAATGACTAGATTTTTATTCTCTCTTTCAGTGTTCAACTCATTAATAATAACTTATCTTGTTTCTTTGCTCGTTATTGCCGTCACATTCAGGATTTTCTTTGATGTGTAAATGAATATAAAATGTCCCTATTATCAACTTTTACATTGACAACTCATTCACTCATTCAGTGGACCACAAACTACATTGTGTTCCTGTATTGAAAAAATGATAAAAAGTGCATATTTTTCAATCTTTCTTTTATTTGTCTGATTTCTTGTCAGCTCATGAATATTTATACTAAACGACATTTAGAAAACTATTAAACAGATTTAAAGTGTTTAATCATTTAAAACAATACGCAATAATTTATTAGTGTGATGGTTTCAAATAATTCCAATAGTTTGTATTGTGAGCATATATCCTAAACCTTTAGTTCCTATTAAAAGTGTTAAAAACGTGTACCCTACAAACTTTCATTTCTATTAACAGTGTTATGAATGTATCCATAATCTTTATTCCTATAGTTAGTGTTATGAGCATGTTTCCATAACCTTCCAATCCTATCATAAGTGTTACGAGCATGTATCCATAACCTTTCAATCCTATCATTAGTGTTATGAGCATGTGTTCAGAACCTTTCAATCATATCATTAGTGTTATAAGCATGTATCCATAATTTTGCAATCCTATCATTAGTATTATGAGCATGTATCCATAACCGTTCAATCCTATCATTAGTGTTATGAGCTTGTTTCCTTAACCTTTCAATCCTATTATTAGTGTTATGAGCATGGGTTCAAAACCTTTCAATCCTATCATTAGTGTTAAGAGCACGTACATGTATCCATTACCTTTCAAACAAATCATTAGTGTTATGAGTATGTACATGTATTTATAACCCTTCAATCACATCATAAGTGTTATGAGCATGTACATGTATCCATAACCTTTCAATCACATCATCAGTGTTATCAGCCTGTACATGTATTTATAGCCTTTCAATCCTATCATTATGTTATGAGCCTGTACATGTATTTATTACCTTTCAATCCTATCATCAGTATTATGAGCCTGTACATGTACTTATAACCTTTCAATCAGATCATTAGTGTTATGAGCATATACATGTACTTATAACCACCTTTCAATCACATCATCAGTGTTATGAGCCTGTACATGTACTTATAACCTTTCAATCACATTATCAGTGTTATGAGCATGTACATGTTCTTATAACCACCTTTGAATCCTATCATAAGTCTTATGAGTATGTACATGTATTTAAAACATTTCAATCACATCATTAGTTTTATAAGCATGTACATGTATTTATAACCTTTCAATCACATCATTAGTGTTATGAGCATGTGCATGTTTTTATAAACTTTCAATCCTGTCATTAGTGTTATGAGCCTGTACATGTATTTATAACCTTTCAATCACATCATTAGTGTTATGAGCATGCACATGTATTTATAAATTTCAATCATATCATTAGTGTTAAGAGCATGTACATGTATTTATATCCTTTCAATCACATCATTAGTGTTATGAGCCTGTACATGTATTTATGACCTTTCAATCCTATCATTAGTGTTATGAGCCTGTACATTTATTTATAACCTTTCAATCACATCATTAGTGTTATGAGTATGTACATGTATTTATAACCTTTCAATCACATCATTAGTGTTATGAGTATGTACATGTATTTATAACATTTCAATCACATCATTAGTGTTATGAGCCTGTACATGTATTTATAACCTTTCAATCACATCATTAGTGTTATGAGCCTGTACATGTATTTATAACATTTCAATCACATCATTAGTGTTATGAGCTTGTACATGTATTTATAACCTTTCAATCACATCATTAGTGTTATGAGCCTGTACATGTATTTATAACCTTTCAATCACATCATTAGTGTTATGAGCCTGTACATTTATTTATAACCTTTCAATCACATCATTAGTGATTAACAGTCATGTTAAGATAACTTATTTATGTTAAGAACAACAAAATGTCTCCAAAAGAATTAAAAGAATGAAATACAATTATCAATACTATTTTATCCTATTCGATATCAGAGGAAGTATAAAAAATATACAGGTGACGTAATGTGAGAAAAACCCAATTTGCGTAAAATGAGCAGGTTATAAACCCTATAAAAAATTCAAAAGTAACTTAAGTTGATTTTTGCTTTAATTTTTCAACGTTTTCTTGTTTTCATAAGAAAATTTATTTTCTAATATAATAAATTTTATCGGGAAAATCAGACAGAAAAACCCACAAAAAACAACACCATAAGACTGAGTAGAGCCCCTGCTGTATGAGGATAATATTACATGAAAGCATTTGATGGAAATTCGTTTACCCGTTGCTTCTATGCCCTAGAATACCTAAAGATACCAAAATATACCCGTATACTTAGATCAAAGTATAAACAATCTTCTATGAGCATCTTTGAAATGTGCAGTTTGATTAATAAAGCTCACTATACTAGGCTCAGCAGGTTTGACATTTATATAGAATTCACTATTGTTGGACTGAACCATAAAATTTCGTTTCATTTCCTTCATACCCCACAAGCACATCTAAAACTCCAGACACACTATTTAATAGTAAACAAATTGATTTGCAATTTAAGAAACGCAAATAAAGTAAAACGCGCTATCAAAAACAGTAAAGTTCTTTTTTAAAGAACTTACTAAAATATCTGAAACAAATGTAACAACTGAAGCAATTATAACACTTATTTAAAAAAAAAAATATAATAAAACAACAACAGCAGCAGCAGCAGCAACAACAACAACAACAACAGCAGCAGCAGCAACAACAACAACAGAAGGTAGCGGATCAGTGTCTAGTGGTAACGTGTTGGACTGGCTTCCAGAGGTCGCGACCTCTACTGACATTTACTTACTGTTTTTTGATTGGACGTTAAACCTAAGTACGATGTATCAGTGCTATACACTGAGCATGCAAAAGAACAAGGGGTATCTCTGGAATATGTTGTTTCCTGTATCTTGCACTACCCCCACACAACATAAAATAACTAATCCCTGTGCAGAGGGCTCCAGTCATATGGGCAACCGGTATCGACGATAATGAACTCAGATGCATAGATTAACACTAACAGGTTCAATACTACTACTTCTAATAATGACAACAGCGAAAGACGAAGCACCCAGTCCTACTGACGCTGTACACACCTTCGAACTTCCTAAATTGCTGTATTCACCACTGATATTTTAAAACTGTTTTTATTTATAACAGTGGATTTGTAGAGTATATGTATCCATGTCATTGATTTGGTGCTTTATCTAAGTCCCCCTCTTTGTCTTTGTTAAAGTCTTCAAGTTTTTTGTTGCTTTGTTTTCTTTCATTCGTATTATTTCTGAAATTCTCGATTACTTCCCCTGTATAATCAGTCACTGATCCACATGTAGATTGTGCATATTTCTTTCCCTTGAAAGCAGAGTCCGTAGCAGTCTTGTCTAGATGTGAGATATTATTAAAATCTAACCGTGAAATGCTTCTCATAGTTTCACTACAATGTTCTGGAATAAAGTTATGAGAGAACAGATGAAATATTTCAACAAATGTTAAAGCTCTGTTCAAGTTTGTAACGGAAATTAGTTTTTACATTCATCATACAGAAACTTTACAATATAAAACGGTATGTTAAAATACCTAAGGTATTTTTTTGTATCCAACTTGCAGTTTATTTCAACTTCACTGTACTTAAATATACTACAGTTGACGTTAGAAGTGACCTCAAGTGTGAGAAGTCAGTATATCTATGTTAAATGCTTACTATTAGGTCAATTTACCGCTTTCGCTCTCGACAACTTGTTTGCGTCTCGTATTGTGTCTTTTATCATTCTCGTCATCAAAGTAACCGGACTCGGTGTAACTGTGCAGCGGTACAACCCCTCGAATCTCGTTTAAATTGTTAAGATAAGTTGAGTTATTCCCTGTAGGATCTGGGCGAATATTGACTAGTGTCTCTTCAAGTTGTGGCCTGACAAAACTTCCTCTGACGGTGTGAATGACATCTACAGTGTCAGTTTCGTCCAATGCCTTCATCTGAGGCAGATGTCTTGTATTCAGTTGATAACTGGTTGTTTGTTGTGAGATCTGGATTAGAAGTATGTTGCCTTCTTATGTAACTAGAGAAGGGTTGCTGAAATTCAGCTCTTACGGCGTCTGCGGATTGAACTTGTCTATCCACTGGCTTCTGTAAATCGCCAGTGCCAATGCCATTTAAGGATGCCCGACTCCGTTCATTTCGTCCTACGCTATTATCTGACTGTGGATGAGATATAACGCGCCCGTCAGTGCTTTGTTTGTGAAACAGGCTCTGTGATTCATGCGGATGTTTGTCCTCGGAACAAGTGTTACCTCCAAAGTTACCTTTATTTCCTTGGGACCTCTCCTCTCCATAAGGCGGATGACGTTCTGTTACAGCCGTTTCTGCAAAGTAGCAAGTCATTATATCCGATGTTTGGCTCAAAATGGCTCAACATATACACATTCAGAGCTGTCCGGGCTATGGCTTGTCAAAAAGGCTTATATGTTTAATACATAATGCGCAAATCTTCTGATTCTGATGTTTTAGAAAACATTTTTACTTCATTTTCTTAGATTTGCAAAATAATAATAATAATAATAAAAAAAATAATGTGTTAGTTTTATATTTCAATCCCTATTTTTAGATAAAGTGTCAGCATCGACACCTCTATTCTTTCACATATTAACTCCCTGATTCCTTAGTCTGTAACAATAATGTTACAACAAGCTGCTGGCTCACTAGCCGGTTTTGCTAAAGCAAGTTGAACATTCAACATCCCACTTTGTAAGCAAATTTGCATATTTAAACTTATATTCACCTTTCTTTTGTTTATCCTCATTACTTTCAGCAATTCCACTGTCAAAACTTCCATTATGAGAAGATTGTTTGATGTTTTCTGCATGAAATACGGGAAAAGTAACTTATTTTTTCATATCTTGATAAAAGAGTTTTTTATATTCTTAATTCTATAGCGATTCAAATTACGTACCAATAATTAGAACTGTTTGATTTATCATTTAGCACCTCAGTCAAACTTTTAAATGACAAATCTTGACTGAATGGTTAAGTTGGTTAAATCATTTTCAAATTTGCCATCGGCAAAGATTTCAAGTTTGCTCTATTTTTAAAAAAAAGGAAAAAAACGTGAAAAAATAGGAAACTTTCATAAGTTAATAAAACATTTATAAAAAGTACAGGGGTCACTGTATTTGAACAGTTTGAAGGAAAGCTTTCTTTTCTTTTCTGTATATTTGAAAAGGACATTTTGTCAGCTAGAATTGTTGGATACATACCAGTATCATGCATGTGAGTGTTGTTTCCAGTACTACTCAAGGATATAAATGTCGACCTTGCCTCAGGATCATCCCGTGAGACGTAATTACGATCTGTAATGGTATACAGGTGTAATAATAACTATCAATGTTATTACAGGCACGTATATATGTCGAGGGCTTGGGGCAAAACTGGGCAATGTCTATTTTGCAGGTGGAAGACTCCAAGGCCTGTCTTCTACCAAGCTCTCAAAAATATTTTTATGTTAAAATGAGCGTCCAAACGAAATGTATTACTATTGATAATAGTTTAACGCTTAAATCTACATATAAAACATGGCTGTTTCGACCATATGGTAGTGAAACAATAAAAATTACATTCCTAAGAATTGATATTCGCTTTTCCCCCTTTTTTGAATTTTTGAAATACGAAAAACTCGCGTTAACCTCTAAACGCTATTATTTAAGCGCTAGCTAGGCGTAGATGAAAATCAAACATACCTCTGTGATTCCTTTTCCGACACATCATAACTACACAAACGAGTAGACAGGCAACAAGAATCGTGAAAATTATTCCAGTAACAATCAGGACAAGTTTTAGAGCGAAACCTTGGTAATAGAAAAAAACATGACAGAGATGTTTCTTGGTAAGAGGCAAACTGAATATGCAATGGTATCAATCTTTTCAGGACGTTTCTTTGTTTTCTTACACCTCTGGTCAAAACAGGAACTTAGTACGTAGCTTAGCGCAGGCGTGAAGCAGAGCACGAATAGACGCTTCTCAATCTCAATCAAACTGCACTTTCTTTTTAACTTGAAACGTGTGATATCGACAGAGACTACGTGCAGTTTTGAAACTGTAGTTACATGAAAAATGAGCATTCAAATTAGCACCAAGAAAACTAACCACTGTACCATTTAAACGGGTATTACTTTAGAAAATAAATGCACACTAAATAATACTGACTGTTGGAGGACTCCTCGGCTTGCACTGGGTGACTTTCGTTGTTGTAGACGTCTAGTTCCCACTTTAGATCCTCATTACAATAATACGACCAGGTCAGAGCTTGTGTTTGTTTAGATATCAAAGCACACGATGTGTAGACTGAATAAATCGTGTTGCTGAAGACTGGGTCACATGACCAAATATACCCCGCCTTCTTTTCTTCTGGTGGTGGACCACAACCTTTTGAAACAGAATCTTATTATGAAAGGGTAAAGACGGATAAAAAGGTCATCTTAAAATGTGTTAAAGACGTCTCAGAGTTTACAAGTCGATCGATACAACCTTGCCTTCTGGCCCGAAAAATGTATTCTGACAAACGGTTTAAACACATTCCTCTTCAGGTTTCAAATATTTTTACATTAAAATTATAAGAATTTTGCAGAAGTAAAATAAAGAAATCTCACCGGGAATTTCTCCAACTTTACATATAGGAATTTTGTTATTTTCTCGTTCATGTGGTTTTATTTCTTCCGATATATTGTCATATTTATCAATGCACTCTGGTTCTTGTGTTAATTTGTTTGCCTCCGTGTTATCGAACGCTCCATCGGGACAATAAAGACAGTACTTAAAGTCAGGCGTGTTCTTTGTATAGATACTGAAAAACATTTAAACATTACTGCTATTAATAATTTAGTGGTTGTATATTAAAACGTTAAGAAGATAAGTAAATGCAAATAAATTGCTTATACTCAACGTAGCAGCTTCTTTCAGCAATTATATCAATCTTTACGCAGAGTTACTTTCCCTATCATGCCTATCTTATCAGAGCGGTGTGTATAATGGGGCGGATCAGTGCTACAGCATCAAAGATTCTTAGTGCGATCCCCTTCTCCTATACAAACAGTTGCTAATTGTCTTTTGGCTTTGACGTTAAATTGAGGGTTGTCAAAAACCAGGGGTGTCTTTGGAATGGAATGTCTTACGACTTCTCTAATAACCTTACACATTTAAACTCTGCAGCTGCAGGCTTTGGCCATATGGACAGTCGGGTGCCGAGGATAAAAAACTGAGAGTTAGATAGATAGAATTTGAAACAATCTGTGCTGTATAACGAAAGGGATATCATCGCGAACGAGATTGCCCAAACAGAACAAACAAAATCTCCGTGTATGCATCAAGGACCACCGGCAGTTTATTTTTACTGGGAACAATTTTTAGAAATATTTTTTTTGGACAGATTTTAAATTGTCACAAATTAATCTTTCAAAAATAGATAAAAGTTAACATAAATATAGTAACAGTTCTGAAGGATAAAAATATGCGGCTACATCAGGAGGCAACTATTACATAACGTTGCCTTAAGCACTACATTAACAGACAGAGCAACAACAACAACAAACACACAAAGCATGTCCTATAATATTTAGCCTGTAAAATATCCTCCAGTTACCTTAAAATATACTTGCATACACGAACGAAATATATTTCCGATATAACCGAAGGTTTTTTTTTATATAATTTCTGTTGTTTCGGAAACAGATGATCTCATTATTAAACTGTTTTGATTTTTATAAGATCTTACATTCTCGTCAACTTGACTTTGCGCAGCCGCTGTCAGCGATTAATGATTTCTTTCAAGACTGATTGCTACATTTTCACACTAAAACGCTCTCTCGCCGTTTGAAAAAGCAGATCAGACTAAATCACCACACACTGAAGAGAGGTTCTGCTGAACGTTTTCACCGAGTCCCATCGTTTCGGTATAGACTCTAGGAGCAGACTCATGGAAAACTCAATTTTTAAGGAGCAAAACTGGTACTGTGGTAAAAAGTCATCTCGCATTTCTTTGATAACGCATATATCATTTACAGATAAGCCCTATGCTGATCTTCTATAATTACTTTATCCGATGATCATCTCACATTTGTGAAATTTTTGAAATTTAGTGAAATGTAAATTTGAAATAGATTTAGTAAATTAAATAAAAGTTTTAGTGATAATGTGATTTTTCTTGTTGTCGGTGGTCTTGTTAGCAAATTCCTCTCTGAAGAATTTTGGTCATTGTAGGTTTGTAGATTAAAAAAGCGACATACAAGGCATCCCCTTCCTGGTTTTGTTTCAATCTAACTATGAAAAATGTACACATGGAACTTCAGTATATCGCCAACCGAAAGACATATGGTTTTGGTTTTATTGGGGTTTAACACCAGTTTTAACAGCTAAGATCATATTCCGGCGGTCAGTCCAACTAACCAGTGTTCCTGGGTAACCAACCTGTTTACTAACTAATTTCTCCGAGAAATTTTGCCGGCCCTGATGGGAATTGAACCGGGGTCGTCAAGATTGAAAATCCGATGCTCTACCGATGGAGCTAGCCGAGCCGACCGAAAGACAAATAGAAGTGTTAGCCTAGATATGGGTGATCGAACCACTGACCCCTGGTCGATAATTAAAACAATATGAAAGTTTTTTTTGAAAGTATCACTCCTGGATGTTTGTTATTGAAAACGGTAGATTACCTATCGTTTACTGTTGAAACTTGTCTCTGAAACTACAGGGCCGCTGCCACTACGATGTCAGTTAAGTGCTAATACTGAATAGTTTGTCTTTGGATGATGGTTACTAGTAAACTGGTTTAGATAAGTGTAAAATTACTTACTAGATTCCCTTTTCGCTAGATTTTGGTCCAACTGTCAAATGGAAATCGCTGTTGAGTGAACCACATATATCAACCAGAATAACAAAAAGAGCTGCTCTAAATTTTCCAGTCATATTCCTTGGTACACCTCTCCCTTTAAATAGAGAACGAACGTGCAGTTTTTTCCTACATAATATGTCAACTCATCGTCATATTGACAGTCAACGTTGAGTCACAAAGTTTTCAAGCGTTCTTAGTCCGCAGCAATGAAGGTACTTGACATAATGAGACTACAATGAAACAATTTATTAAAGGTTAATTTTGTATTTACATAGAATGGAAGTAAACTTACTGAAATATACAGCTTGTTCGCAAAAATTAAATCATTTCAATTTAAACATAATCTAAGTTTTTTTCTTTAATCTATTATCGACAAAACTGCACTTAACTTCCGGTTTCACCAACTCATGATTTCGTGGAAAAAATATATGCATTGATAAAATTAGCATACAGAGGGATGTGTCTTCGCGTTGGATTATAAAACTTTTGACCTTTTGACCTTTTATGCTAAACATTTTTTTGGGCAATTTTATCTGATTCCGCGTTCAAAACGAACTTACGGAACGGTTATATGGGGTTGTTCTGAAAGAAAGAAATGGTATCGAGTTCAAGTCAGTCAACATTTTATACTGGAAACATGCCAACAACAGCTCATGTCTATCTATCTATTTGAGTTTATTTATCGTCGGCACCGGTTACCCTTATGACCGACATCCCCTGAAGAGATTAGTTATTTTTTATGTTGTGGGGGAAGTGCAAGATACAGAAAACATCCCATTCAAGAAACAACCCTGAATCTTTTGCATGCTCAGGGTTTAGCACTGACACATGAGACCTTGGTTTAACGTCTAATCCGAAAGACTTTTAGTAATGTTAGTGGAGGATCGAACACTAGACCCCTGATTTACCAGTACAGCGCGTTACCACTGGACAACATCCGCTCATGTAGTTCAAGTTAAGGTATTATACCTGACCCATTTTCTGCAAAATGCCTGTCCTCTGACAAAAAGGCCAAGCCGCAGCGGATATCGGAAGCTAATATATGACAACGCCCGGCGACCATGTGGACATGAAGCGCAGACAGATTACGATCTGATCCAAAAAAAAAAATTTTGACAACGAAGCGTAAGTTTGATGTTATTTTAATGAGACCGACAATGTAATAGCATGTGCTAATATACTACTCTATTTACTACTATGTGTATTAATGTTTAACAACTACTTGTAACTTTGTGGTACATGTAAAATTGTTAACAGTTAAACAGATAAACTTCCGGATTCAGTGACCAATCAAAACGTTTTTACATGGAAACAATAATTCCCCGTAAAAACTGCCTAAATAATAAATAATAACTGTTTTTTTTAAGTTCTCTTTGATGTATGGAAAAAACGGTATCCGGGTTTATTATTTTGTGATTGCAACAGCAAAGTGGTAATAACTAGAAATTACTTTTTTTACAATAACATAATTAATCTTAATAAATAAAAAGTTTTAATTTAATTTTCAGATTTCTTCTATTGGTTAACACTGTGGATCAGTTAATTAGGGAAGCAGCCAAATGAAAAATGAACTAAAAGCCGAAGGTTTAACGTTAACAATTAACACCTCAAACAACCCTACCATAAGCTGAACGGTAACTTTTAGTTATGTTAAGAGTTATAACAACATTCTAGTCTTGTTAAGCAGGTGTTGTAGAATACTCAAGCCATGTAAAGCGAGTGTTGTTACACCCTCCAACACAGTTGTTGATACCACCTTCCAGCATTTTTACGTGGTTTGTGGGTGTTGGAACCACTCTCAAGGCATGCCAAGCAGGTGTAGGTATGTAAAGCAGGTGTTTTAAGCACCCTGCAGTCACGTTAGCGGTATGTTGTAATCACCGTCCATGGATGTTAAGCAGGTATTGATTACCATCCTGCATACATGATACGCGTGCATTGGCTCCACCCTTCAGGCATGTTAAACGGGTATTTGAACAAGCATATGATCATTTTAAGTAAATGTTTTCAATTCTATGTCAGTTTAAGATTTTATACCACAGATTTCAACAATTCCCACAATTTACAACGAGATCAACTATTCTGGTCAAGTGAAACGAGGGCCCTTAATCAGGAATAAGATAAGGTGTACAAATCGCAGTCTTCTAACATTTTACAGTCGTAAAATAAAAAGCGAAAAACTAAGAATAAAATAAAATAAATAAATAAATGGATATAAAAAAATTCTTCACCTGGCTAATAAAGAATTCCCTACTCGCGCACTTATTTTCCCATTCGAGCATCAAAAGTTCATTTTCTTCCTAGGAAGTGAATATCAACCAGTCAGAGAGTTGACAGATTAACAGGTAGATTTTAAAACTTCTATAACTTCTTAAATGCTATTTACCCTTTGATTAACAGCTGGTTGTCATAAACTATAAATGGTAATACATGTACAGAAGCGGAACAAGGAAGTAAGCAATAAACTCGTAAAAAAGAAATACTATTTAACTGACTTATACGAGTAAACACCGTCGGCAATCATCACCATCATCATCATATTGTCGTCAACATTTTTTTCATTTTATGACCCCCTAAATAAATCTATAGCAATATAACTTTAAGTATAATAATTACAATTTTAGAAACGCAAAATACATACCGATTAAAAATTCTTTTCAATGCTGGGGAAGAGTTGGTTTGAATGACAACTTTAGTTCAATAAGTACGCCAGAAAGCATTATCTAATATTAACTTTTTTTTCAGAGTGGAAATGCCTTCGTCGTGCTGAACTGCTAACCCGGGGGGTCGCAAGTTCGATCCCCCACTTCTCCATTAAGATTACTGATAATCTCTAGGATGAAACGTTAAACTGAGGTCCTGTAAATCAGTGCTATTCACTTAGCATGGAAAAGAATCAGGGATGTCTCTGGAATGGTATGCTTTCTCTATCTTGCCTACCCCCACAACCTAAAATAACTGAACTCTGCAGGGGCGCTATCAGCTTTTCGATGAAAAACTGTAACATAGCAATCTGATAAAAAAGCATGTTCTAAAATTATTATCATTTATAAATGAGTCATGATAAAAAAAAACATTGCTCGAAGGACGCTCCGAAGTGCTCATCCTTTTCAACTGGAAAAACCGTTTGTGTTGAAGAGTATACACGTCACGTGTGAACTATGCTTGATTTACTTTCATCACATAATTTGACAAATTTGTAAAATTTTCTTAACCAGAAAGCTGAATTTGTCATCGAAAACTATTGTCGAAAAGAAATGGAAAATCCGGACTAAACAAATGTACACGGTTAAAAGCCGGAAGTCAGTGCACCTTGATTCGAAATGTTTTATGCTAGAATGAGCCTAGCTGTACGTTTCATTTTCTTTGGATAGGTCTGACCCCATGATTATAAAACTGTTTCCATACTCAACCCTATTTGAGCATACAAATTAAATTGATTCTTTTATTTGAAATAATTGAAATCAAACTTTCAGGTGAAAATATACATTTATTTGTCAAAGAAATGATCGCCGAACATATCTGTGTTTGTAATTTTATGAAAGAATTTTAATTTTTAAACTTTTTTAAATTTGAGCATGGAACTTAGCTGATAAAGCTGCAAAACTAAAATCAAAGATTTGTCTACAAGTGATGTACTCCGATCTCAATTTATTGTCCTAAGAAAAACTGAAATACTAGATTCTCGAAAGTTTTGTCTACTGACAAAGGTGTGACTATTCGATTCTCGAAGTTTTATCGAAAACAAATCAAGTACAAAATCAAATCTCGAAGTTTTACCAACAGAGAACAGCTAAATACTGGGATCTCAAAGTGTTGGCTACAGACAAGAGGTTCCATACTCAGATCTCATTTTTTTCCCAAGAAGGTAAATGTAACTCTTGAATCTCAATATTTTACCTCAGATGACAGTTGTTATACTTAAAATTTGATGTCTGAACACAAAAACAAGAGCAAAACTTAGGTCTCACTGTTCACTCTACCGAAAAAGGCTTCAATGCTCGATTCTCAAAGTTTTATCGACATAAAACAGGCACAACTTCATATGTCAACGTTTTATCTACAGTAAACGAGTGGAATACTGGGCCCTCTAGGCCAGACCAGGTTCGTATATTAACAGTATCTGCGGCACAGGTGCTCGATTGTAGGAGCTCTTTCACAATATTTTGGTCTTTATGATTAAATTTTATCCAAATGTAGAAAAAGCACAGCACTTTTTTGAAAAAATAGCAAACACACAAAAGTACCCTTTTCACGCTGTGTATCCTTTATACAGCGTGGAAAGGGTACTTTTGTATAGACAATTGTGTGAAACAGGCCAACATGTATATAATCTGCAGAGTCATCAAGCGTTTAAAAACCAGTGCATGATTGCTTAAAACTTATATAAATCGATGGATAATGGATCAGGTTGTTGCATGAAGATATTTTCAAAGCTTTTTGATAATTTACTCTTAGTGCTGTTATTGTGTGGAATTTGAGGAAAAATGGCGGATCTTAAGGCGAAATTCATGACTTATTTACGTGAAAGTGCAGATACCGTTAATATATGTACCTGGTCAAACAAGAACTGTTGCAACTTTTTTGCACACCAGATCAATAAGTAATACTTTTTAATCCTGAACTTTAAAGTTGGAAGATTCTGGCATCAGTATTTCTTCTGTTATTAAGGTGAAAACCACAAAAAGACAAACAGGTGGCTGTGACTTTGAATGCAGCAGCCTCAAAATCATACAGGTCATTTACTAATCGTAACCAACATCACAACTTTAAGTCTGGCATCCTGGTTTGCTATTTTCCTTAGTAATTGAACATAAACAGTACATAAACGTTAGAGGTTCCAGTGGGCTCAAAAATAATCCGGGTAATGTACTCAGCATGTCTAACCATCCTGTGAAGTTTGAAGGTCATTGGTGCAGTTGTTATTGATTAAAAACTATATTCAAAGTTCAGGCCCCTGGGAGCTCGCCATTTGCGTTTGTAGGCAAGAAAACAATGGGGGCCGTCTACTTGCCATACATAACTAGCCAGAAAGGCTTAAGTGTCCTTGGTCAGTTATTCTTGAGTTATTGACTGGAAACTGTCCTTCTTGATCTTTGACCCAGTTAACCCAATTATAATAGCGGTCAACTATTCATCATGTACATTATTCTTGCAAATTTTGAATGTCCTGTGGTAATACTTTTTTAGTTATTGATCTGAAAACAATTTTCAAAGTGCGAGTATGACCTTTATCCCTGTAGGTCAAAGAACAATAAAGGTAATCTTTTTATCATGTCTAACCATTCTGTAAAGTGCTAAGGTCCCGAGAGCAGTTGGTGTTTATTTATAATTATCATTGAAACCATTTTCTATGTTTGGGGCCACTTTGACCTCGACTCTTGACCCTGAGGCCTAAAAACATGAGTTCATCTACACAGAATGCTAGAATATGTACTTAACAAATATGAGCAAAGCAATATACTCCAACCCTTCGAAAGGGAGGTGTGGGGGTCACTATGAAACAGCTAATTAATGGGTGTATCTCTTTTATCTCCATAACAAAAAGCTTGGAAATTATGAAAAGTAAAGTAGCTATCTGATGAATCATTAAACTGATAACAATTACTAAAAGATTTTTGTGTGGCTTATGAATACTATACTATGTGCACATTAAAATTAAACAAGGTATCTGATACCATTTGTCCTTGACAAAAGCTAAAGATTTGTTTGATATTTAAATTTTTAATGCGTCATGAAAACTGCTGACAAACGGTAATTTGATATAGGTATATAGCTGTCTATCTTCTTCACAATTCTTAATACCTTTTCTTTCATATTTTGAGAACGGACATTCCCATGTCTTCCTATCACCTGGGCTATCCCATAATATACTTGAATAGTATAGTAACCTCGTTGTACTCTTTTTATCGGATAGATTATACGTTTGTACTGAGGAATGTATGAAATACACAAAACAATTCAATACGTTTTTTAATCTCTTTCATGAAGATTAGTAAGCAAACAATAGAAATGTCATTACAGCTGAAACAATACAGATATCAATAAACGTATACGAATTTACATTCTGATACAGTCCATGTCTAGTCTAATGTTAGCAAATGCAAATTCAGTATCTATGTTACAATAAATTATTTTAGTTTTTGATTACATTTTGTTCAAGTTTGGATGGTTCCTTTTCATCCAATAAAGATATTTCTGTTATAGTAATTAATTTCAATAAGATTTCAATGGGTCCCACGTTTCTTCGAGTGGAAAGATTTGACAAGAGAAACAAAATCGGCGAGTTGCGAAAACTTTACGCATACGGATATTAGACGGAATCGGCCTGTATTTCATAAATAATTGAATTTAAATCATACAAAGTTATTTTTCATTATTTTACATCAGATATAAAATATTTAATTAAGGAATCTGAAGTTTCTTCGAGTGGAAAGATGTTGCAAGAGAAAAAAAGGCGAGTTGCGGAAAATTTGCGCATACGGATACACGACGGAATCGGCCTGTATTTCATAAATAATGTTGTATATCTTAAAAAAAAAACTTAGCTTTTGTGTGAAATATAGGTCGATTCCGGTTATGCAAAGTCGATTCCGGTAAAAATGGTCGATTCCGGTAAAAAGTTGGACCGGATTTCAATCACCTACAAACAAATCATTTCACATTATAACTTTTTAACAATTTTAAGTTAAATTAAACATTCTGAAATGAAATAACAGGGCTCTACCTTGCATTTTGAAACTTGTTTTTTTATTTGTAGAAGACAAATGATATAATTTAAACAAGGGTGCCATTGTAACAAAATACAAACGCCACAAAAGCTTTGCAGAAGATGTGGGCATAATGGATAAAAAAGAGGTGTTAGTAGGTGAGCAAGTTTGACTATTTCTAGTACTGGATAGTGAAACAAATATTTGAAATGAACTTCTGACCTCTAAGTGTGACAATGACCTTTGACTTAGAGACCCGGTTCATGTGCGCAACACTATGTTTCATGATGGTAAACTTTGGTATCAAGTAATACAAAAATCCCTCAATGCATGTAGAATTTTTGCTCCGCACAAGCGTTTTCCACTGACCTCTAGGTGTAATCTTGACCTTTGACCTAGACACCTGGTTCATGCGCGCAACACTACATTTTATGACGGTGAACTTTAATATCAAGTAATACTAAAATCCCTCCATGCATGTAGATGAAATGCTTCGGACAAATTCTGGACATTTCATCATCTCTAGTGACCTTGAATTTGCATATATGGACCAGGATTATGTGTGTAATGCTCAGTCTCATGATGGCGAACATGTGTGATAGAATCCCTCAATTCATGATGACCTCAATTCATTTGACGTTTGACCTCTGTGTGTAACCTTAACCTTGGTCACAGGGACCTAAATTTTGCACGCGACCTTGACCTTGCATATATGGACCAGGATTATGCGTGTAATAATCAGTCTCATGATAGCGAACATTTGTGACAGAATCCCTCAATTCATAATGACGAAATGGTCCATACTCACATTTTCATATTTTTATCTAACGTTTGACCTCTGTGTGTAACCTTGACCTTGTCCACAGGGACCTTAATTTTACACGCGACACTCCATCTCACAACTGTGAACATTTATGCCAAGTTATATCAAAATCCCTCAATGCATGTAGAAGTTTTGCTCCGGAAAAGCGTTTTCAACTGACCTGTAGGTGTGTCCTTGACCTTTGACCTGTTTCAATCGCGCAACACTACATTTCATGATGGTGAACTTTTGTATCAAGTAATACTAAAATCCCTCCATGCATGTAGAAGAAATGCTTCGGACAAATTCTGGGCATTTCATCATCTCTAGTGACCTTGCCCTTGCATATATGGACCATGATTATGCGTGTAATGCAGTCTCATTATGGCGAACATTTGTAACAGAATCCCTTAATTCATGATGACTAAATGGTCTATACTTACATTTTCATATTTTTGTCTGACTTTTGACTTCTATGTGTTACCGCAACCAAAGCCAAAGTGACCTAAAATTTGCACGAGACACTTTGCCTTACAACGTTCAACATTTGTGCCAAGTTATATTGAAATCTCTCAATATATGTAGAAGTTATGCTTGTAAAAATCGTTCCCCACTGACATCTAGGTGTGACCTTGACCTTTGACCTAGAGACCTCGTTCATGCGTGCAATGCTGTATTTCATGATGGTGAACATTTGTATAAGTAATACTAAAATACTTCCATGCATTTAGAAAATATACTTCGGACAAAATCTGGACATTTAATCATCTCTAGTGACCAGGATTATGCGTGTAATGCCCAGTCTCATGATGGCGAACATTTGAGACAGAATCACTCAATTGATGATGACTAAATGGTTCATACCAACATTTTCATATTTTTATCTGACTTTTGTGTGTGACCTTGGCCTTGGCCACAGGGACCTTAATTTTGCATGCCACACTTTGCCTCACAATGATGAACATTTATGACAAGTTATATAAAAATCCCTCAATGCATGTAGAAGTTTTGCTCCGGACAACCGTTTTTCTCTAACTTGAAAGTGTGACCTTGACCTTTAACCTAGAGACCTGGTTCATGCGCGTGACACTATCCCTATGATGGTGAACTTTGGTACGAAGTATCATGAAAATCCATCCATCCATGTTGAAGATATGCTCCTGACAAAACTGGACGCCGGCAGCCATTGGCGTTCCCATAATACAGTAAAATACCTCTATTTGGACCATCATTGGGTATAAAGGCCGGGAAGTAGTCTTAATTGTGAGTTGGTCTTAACACTGGGTTGAGTCCCCGGCAAAATATTTGTTTTACATATGCAAGTTCATAAAGGGAAAAATATTATTTATTGCTATGATGATACTATATTTAATAAATAAACATTTCAAAAATGAATTAACATAATTTCATTTTCCTTTCTCCATGCTGAAGATTTTGTCTGACACAATTAAAATTAAACTGTAAATATTCTGAATTTTGAAGTTAGAATAAATTTTAAAATAAGATGTAACGTATTTTTATTTTATTCAACCAACTTAAACCGTTCCGTTTTTCGATCAATATAGGTAAGCATCAATCTAAAATTATATTTTGTTTGAACCCCTGCAAACTGAAAACTAATTATAACTATGAGGATTCCGGTCCATTCCCAAATATCTACTCGCGTCGCAATCAATCAGGTTGTAATTAAATGAATTTTTAATAACATTTAAATCATCCTGTCGTATCCTCACTTTCAGTAATCACCTGAAGAAAAATTGTTTTTCACAGCACAAAATGTCTTTTGTTTACACATGCAGATGTCGTAAAGCGGTGTCGTAATCATCTATCTATCTATTTGAGCTTAGTTATCATCGATACCAGTTGCCCATATGACCAACGCCCCCTGAAGAGATTAGTTATTTTATGTGGTAGGGTAGTGCAAGATACAGAAAGCATCACATTCCAGAGACACCCCTGGTTCTTTTGCATGCTCAGTGTATAGCACTGATACATGGGACCTTGGTTTAACGTCTCATCCGAAAGACTATTAGTAATGTAAGTGGAGGAGGGGGTATATTTAGGTAAAGTATTAAACATAAGCTGTCTATAAAAAGGACATACAAAAAGGAAATGAAATTCACTTTTTATACTTTTCATATTACATTTAGTGCATATTCTATGACTTCATTAATATTTCTATATCTCCCTTCTCCAATAGCTAAATTATGTGCAGAATACCTAAGTCTAGATAAAGCAATTCTACAGCTATGAAATTTTGCACAATTCAGATATTTTTCTAACTTTAAGGTAAAATTAAATAAACAATAAATGTTCAGTTTAGGTGATTCTCCGAGTTCTGAAAACCACTGTTAAAGATATTGATCATAAATAGTTTTTATTACTGTTTAGATTTGTATATAAGTGACTTCTGTACTATTCCATAAATAAGAGACTCCTAGATTATCTAATAATTGTTTGAAAATACCTCCGCAGAGAAAACACTTGTCTTCAGGAGACGGACATAGACTGCATGATTAAAATATCCACCCACATTTATACAAAAAAGTTTCTTCATCAGTAACATAACAAAAAGCTTTGAAAACACAATATGTGAGACTAAAATATTTTATTCTTTAGATGAAACACTACATTATGATTACATGCATTACAGTGACTTACTGCTATAAGCTATCGTAAGACACAATCTGCTTTAAACAACGTAACTACGGGTACACGATAAGTTCAAGAATAAGTTCCGCTTATGTTATCAGGGAGGACCTAACCCGTACTAATGCCAAGCTGCTGGAGTCTGTCTCAGATCATGACAAGGTCAAAACAGCTTGGAAAGATGAGGGAAGAATCACAGCTTAATATGCTGAAGAACAACAGGAAGAATACAGTGAGACAATTCAGTGATTTAGATACACTGTCAGTAACAACAACTATTGGAAGTGGGACAGGAACAGCATCAAGTAGAGTGCATACTCGGCATTTACTTTTTTTTAAAATCTAATTTATGTAATGTGAGCATAGTCACATGACTAGAAAGGTCATGTGCTGTCGACTTGCTATGTTTACCTTGGCACAGGAGATAAAAATAGGGATTGCGGCACTCACTTAAGACAGCAACATATATGATGTTTTGGAATAAATTAAATACCTCGACAGTTTACGATAAGAATTTTTGGTAGCTTATAGAAAGCTTTTAATTTTTGTACTGAGTGTAAATTTCTTTATATTCAATCACATTTCACACTCAAAAAGAAAAGAAGTGTGATTGCGTGAATTAAAAACTTCAGCTTTAGTCTAGAAGTTTATTATGTCAGATCATGTTTTGATGAGATTGTAAATGTTAAGATAATAGCACAAATATTTGAATGCTATACTTAGTGGTCCTTTTTCAACAATTTCAGTAAGAGTTACTGCTGGTCGTCTTTAATGAATCAGTTGAGATCAGATGCCAACAATATGAAAGAAAGTGTACGTGTATTATTCAGACACATGAGGTAGAGAATGAACATGACAAAGTGACTCATTATTATTAAGTGAACAAGAAGGTAAATTAGAAATTTTTGTTTTGATTATTAGTTTGATTTTAAAGCTATAAGAAATTTAGTTTTATTATCGACAAGTGTTACATTTTTGGTAACCAAAATATTGTTTGATGGAATATACATAGTAATCATGGGTCACTATAATTTCTTAGATCCATGCATGAAGTGAAATATAGAATTTCATCCTACCAGACAATTATGCTGTAACACTTTTCTCAGGGCTGTTCAGTTTATCCATTTTCAAAAGCCAGATATATCAGCAATGGAAGTTTTTTTTATTATCTAAGCAAATTTTTGGTGTAAGGTCTTTTTAAGGTTTTGGTAGAAGGTACCAAAATGTGTTTGAATACTGTATGGTGGATGCTGAAAATATTGAATGTATTTGTATTCTTAAATTTTTTATAGAGAAAATATTCTCAGACTGCTTTACATGATGTCCTCCCTTTGTCGAGCAACTGATAACGTCATATAATTTATGACTAGTAAAGTTTCTGTTGTCAGCATGAATGTTCAGGGAATGGCTAATAGGGCAAAACGAAGAAATGTTATTAATTTTCTAAACAGCAAACATTATTCAATTTGTATGTTACACGACACTCGTTTTTCTATTAAAGAAGAGAAGTATATTCGCTCTATTTGGAGATATAACCTATTTTTTGAATTTAAATAATCAATCCTGTGGCGTTGCGACATTTATCAACAATAATTTCGTTAGCAAAGTAAATAGTACTGAAAAAGTTTACTTATCCTTAATTGTAATATCTGTGACTCCAGTAATATATATATGGGTCCAATAGGGATAACTCAATATTTTATGATTCAGTTTCAGGAAAAATGTCTTCGCTTGATAACACCTTATTCATCCTTGTCGGAGATTTTAACTTAGTTTTAAACCCAGTTACTGATTCTTTTAACTATCAATACTTAAAACCTACAAATAAACAAAAGGTATATTCATTAATGTCAGAGAAAACCATACTGAAAAAAATAGACCTGATTTAAACAAAATCCTACTAAAAAGGCACAACTTGATTTTTCTTGATTCAGATAACCTATGTTATGCCACATTTTGTTACCCCACATTTTTGGGTCAATTTTTGTGAATACAAGTTTCTGTGAAATGATTCCAACCCTTACAAAAATTACATTTTACACTATTAGCTGAACATGTGTCTAAAGAAAAACAAGCCCTACCTCCATATCTTCGGCAGGTCCCTCTTTTGCTTGAACTCTGGGGCTGACTTTCTCTCGAAGGATATCTTCTTGGAGCATAGTATCTTTTTGATCCATCCCGATACCCTTTTACAGATTGGTCTTGATTTTGAAGATATTTCCAAATTTTGAAATCAGTGCTGTTATCACATGATCACTAACAGTTCAAGTCAAAGTTTGTAAATCTACAGCTTGAGCTGAAGCAACTAAATCAGGTAACTCACTCTGAAACACTTCAATTGGTCTTTCAGCAAGTGTTGCTTCATGACACACTTCCTCTAGAGTTACGAGATTCTGAGGCATTACTTTCTCTCGGAGTTCTGGTTGCCAAAGAGGCAACCATGGCACTACTAAATCCTTGTCGTGCTGTTTGCTGGTTAACTCGAGTCATGTAATCACATACTTTTTCATTTGATATATGCTCGAGTGTTAGTATTGCCATGTCTAGCGGAAGTCCATCAGAACCATTAAAAGGTGTCTTGAAACTTTCTATCACTTGATCGAAATCTCTTTTCTCTAAAGGACTCAATGTCTTGAACCATCCTGCTGCATGTTCTGCAAGGTGAAACTCAAAAATACAGGCTTTTCTTTCTGCATTGATGTTAAGAGCTTTGCAGTTGTTATTGAAAGTCTCCAACCATTCTTCGGCTCGTTCGCTAGGTTGGCCCTTGAAAGGTGGCATTGTTATATGAAGAGCCAGAATACCTTTCTTCAGAATAACTTTCCTTCAGGTCAGAAATGGATGAAATTTCTGGAATATCTGAGTTATACTCTGTATCGCTTTCCCAACTGAGATCTAATGAGTCGTCTGCCGTAGTGATTGGCTGGACCTCTGGTGTTGATTCAGCTTGTAGGTTGCTTCGCAAGTTGTATTTGACATTAAGTGGCGTCGACATACAGGAAGTAACCTCTGTGATTCCCACCAGTTTTAATGCCGTATACAACCCGCCAGGGCGCTACAATATCTGGAGTACGGAGGAGAGGGCAGAGGAGACAAGAAGAATGGAGGACGAATTCCGTTTTTCGTTTTCCTGTGATAAAATTTATTTGTATGAATCCAACTTCCAAACGACTGATGAAGTTGAAAGGGTTATGTTCCTTAAATAATTTACAGTCCAGGTCCAGCTGGAAGCCACAGGATGTTTGACTAATGGTCTAGTTGATAGAGGTTAACACTTTTTTACATGGTAATCATTTATGTTTGAACAAAACTAGGAAATTTGATAATTGAAGTCTATATAAATGGTGATGGCTTGTCTGGAAAAGGTCTACAGAAGAAATACAGTATAAGCCTGGCAGATTTAGCTCATGGCTTGAGATTAAAAAGAGATTTAGCTTAACTTTTGTTATGTTTTTACATTATGGCTAATACAATTTTAATGTAATAGAACTTATTCTGAAAAATCTAACTTTTCAATTCTTTTTAAGAATCTCTATTAAAACACAATAAGGCATTTTGTAATTATTTACAATCACAAAAACTGACCTAAAAATGTGGGGTAACAAAATGTGGCATAACATGGACCTTGACTATACTAAAATTTTACCCGGTTATCATACAGATCATTATTGAAAATTCATTTCACTAGAATTTGGAAAATTTCAAAAGGGAAGGTCGTACTGGAAATTAATAATTCCCTCCTACAAGATGAGATTTATGTTAATAAAGTAATATCAGTTACTTCAGAAACAAAAACTCAATATGTAACAAAAACACTAGAAAATAATGACGATATAAAGAATATTCCACTTCCAGATTTGAGATATGATATAAATGATACTTTATTGTTTGATACTCTATTAATGAATATCAGAGGGATGACTATTAGTCATTTCTCCCATAAGAAAATAAGGAAGTAAAAAAAGAAATGATACTCTTAAACATGTTAAAAGAAATAGAAAAAAATGAAAAAGAAGAAAATATTAATTATGAATTATTAGCAACCAAAACATTAGAAAGACAAAAATGGATGGTATTTTTATAAGATCCAAAGCTAAACGGATACATGAAGGAGAAAAACCAACACAATATTTTTTCTATTGGGGGCATAAATAATGTACGTATAATGGTCAAGGACATGAATATAGAAGCATGAAAAACTCGCTCACCAATTATTTGTATATTTCGTTGGATTTACTTGTTGTTGTAACAAATGAATGGATTTAAACGAATGATAATCTATTCTATCGATGAATGGTAAATTAAAAACTGAAAATTTATCTCGAAAACAGAGAAAAAAAAACCGGAAAGCTACTTTGCCTCCAATTCCGACCGTATGCTCAAGTTTCAACACACATGGCAGCCATGATGTGTATAGCGTGTATAGTGTACAAGGTGGTTTGAAAGTTGGACAAGTAAACAAACGGACTAAAATACCTCTGGTGATATTCAGTCTGATTCAAATGGTCTTTACTTTATTTACCCTCCGAATATGACTCAGTTACCTCAACATGGAACATATATGCCGTTCATGATGTCAACATCCCCTGGCCCGGGGGCCCCGTTCGGTGCACCAATGCCAAGTGAACCGTCTCAGCCTGAATGGGCATCCAAACTACTCGACGAAATGAACTTTATTAAGGAAAAACGTAAGGTTGTTGACAGTATAGATGGGACAGTGAAAACGATTAGTTCAAAACTTGTAACTGTTGAGGAAAAGTTAAAAACAGTCGAAACACAGGTGTCTGAAAACGAAAAATCTCTGGATTTTGCAAACAAAGATATCGAGGATAATAAAAATGCTATAAAGACTGTTAAGGATATTATTAAGCGTTGAATAGTGAAAATCAAAAAGTAAATTCCTCCATGAAAAAAATGCAGGAAAAACATGAATACATGTAAGACGATATAGTCGACTTAAAGTTCAGAGAAATGAAAAGTAATCTTCTGTTTTATGGTGTAACAGAAAAGGATGCAGAAAACTGTCAAGAATCAGTTCGCACATACCGCGAAATTCATCGGCAAGAAACTGTACATCGATGATAAAGAATATGTGCCACCGACTTAGTAATGGAGTCAAGAGTCCTGAGCATTCACTTTGTATACACATTGGATCATGGAATGTTAATGAACTGAAACGTAAACTATTTGATAGTGATTTTTTGGAATACATCTCGGAATTTGATATTATTTTTCTATGTAAAATTTGAATATCGCCTAAAGAAACTTCAAATCTTGACATTCAATGTTACAAGTGTGAAAATATTTATGGCAATAAGGTTAAAACTAGTTTTTAAGGCAGGTATAGTGGTGGAATAACTTTATATTTTAAAACTAAATGGAAAAGTTTTATAACTGTTGAGGATAAAAACAAAGCAGGTATATTTTGGCTTAAATTGTCAAAAGAATTATTTACCTTTGATAACGATGTTTATGTAATGTATATATTCCCCCCTCTGATTCTAAGTTGTTTCAGTGTAACGATTTTGAATTTTATGATGCACTTGAAGTAGATGTTGCTAACTATGAAAGCTTAGGAACAATACTCTTGACAGGAGACTTTAATAGTCGTACCAGTAGTAGGAATTTAGATTATTTACATTATGATAAATACCTCGATCAAAATGCATTAAATGTTGACAGTGGTAAACTGCAACCACGCATGAGTAAGGATCTGGTATTTGATCACATGGGACGCCGATTATTAGAATTTTGTCAATGTATGAACCTTGTTTTGGCAAACGGAAGGCTTGATTTAGACGATAATGTGGGAGAGTTCACTTTCGCAAGTAGGGAGGTTTCAGTTCTGGATTACTTACTTTTGAAATACAGTGATTTTTGCCATATACATGAATTCGCGGTAAATGATTTTACCGAGTTTTCCGATCATGCATGTATCTCATTTTCGCTCAATTGTCGAAGAAATAAACACTTAAATGTACATAAAAATACTAGAAATGCTAATCCTCCCCGCAAGCAAAATAGTATGGGACAGCGATAAGATCGAAGTGTTTCGTAATGTACTTATGAATAATAATTAGCCTTTACAACAAATAACTGGAGAAGCGGATAGCATATCGATCGACCACGTGGTGCGCAATTTTACTATGCAGACTTCCGCACTAATAGGAAGTTGGCAGTAGCAGTACGTAGTAGCAGTTGGCAATAGAAATTAAGAATAATAGAAATATAGAATAAAACCTCCCGGTTTAATTTTACCGGTCTGCGACTGTTTCTGACCCTCTCGCAGACTTTCAGGAATGCTGGTGCCAAAATGGAGAAAATGTAATTTTTGATGTTAAGGGACCTTCCGGAGTCCATTGTTATGGTCTGCTACTGTTTCTGACATTATTGCAGACTTTCAGGAATTTTGGTACTAATCTAGAAAGTCTAGCGACGACCATTCTGGTTCTATTGCACCGGTCTGTGACTGTTTCAAACACTCTCGCAGACGTTCAGAGTTTTCTATTGCTACTGCTGTTACTGCTACTGCCAACGTCATGTTTTGCCCACTGCTACTGCTTTTACTGCTACTGCCAACTTCATGTTTTGCCTACTGCTACTGCTGTTACTGCTACTGCCAGCTTCACGTTTTCTTTACTACTACTGCTGTTACTGCTACTACCAACTTCACATTTTTCTTCTGCTGCGTACTACTACTGCTCACTTCCTATACATGACTTCTGCGCATGTTGTATTTGGAAAGTCCGTGGGAAAAAACCCAGCATAACAAGATTGCGCGACCTTAAGTTATAAACAAAGCATGGTTTGATAAAAACTGGTACGATTGCAACGATTTTCAGTTGCACCGTAACAATTATAATAAATCTAAAACAGACCAAAATCGATTACATTTCGTAAGCGCTAGATCCAGATATAACAAGGCTAAAAAGAAAGCGCGGCGGAATTTTAGAATGAGTGAGGGTAGACGCGTAAGTGCGCACTGGCAACTAATCAACCGAGAACGTTTTGGCAAAATATTAAAAAAAACGATTAAGAAAAAAGATGAAATTTCTGACTCGTTGACGGTTGATGATTTATTTAAGCATTTTCAGGGACTTTACGGGAGTTGCGTACGCACTGATCCTGAAAACCCGATAGAAGATTATACGAATTTATTAAATCATGAACTTGACGTAGAAATTTCAATCTCAGAACTGCACACAGCAGTATTTTCACAGAACAATAATAAAAGTCCCGGGATAGATAATCTGTCGGCTGAAATATTTAAAGATACTTTTGATACTATATCACCGTTTCTGATTGTTCTTTACAACAGATTATTTATTTACTGTAAATATCCATCCTCCTGGGAAGAGGGCATTATATCACCCATATACAAGAAGGGCGACCCAAATATAGCTCACAATAACCCCGGTATAACCCTCATCAACATACTGGTAAAAATCTATTCACAAATCTTATTAAATAGGCTTACAAAATGGGCGGAAAAGTATGACAAGTTAACAGATTGTCAGTTTCAGAAACCGAAATCAATTACAGATTGTGATTTCATTTTTCAAGCAATTATAATGAAAGTTTTGAACTCAAAACAAAAACTTTACTGTGTATTTGTCGATTATGAAAAATGTTTCGATCGTATTGATAGACAGTATTCATGGCAAAAACTATTACGAGAAAACGTTAGTGGACACTTTGTAACATCCCTCTGGTCAATGTACAGTACCGTAAAGTCCTGCGTCCGCTATAAAACAGATATATCAAACTTTTTCAGCTCTGACACTGGATTAAAACAAGGGGACCCTAGTTCCCCTTTACTCTTTATGTTCTTTGTGAACGACATACACGAAAATATAAATACTAATTTTAATGATATCATTACAATTGACGACATCAAGCTGTTCCTGCTTATGAACGCAGACGACATGGTGCTGTTTGCGACCTCAGTCGAAAAATTGCAGTCAATGCTTCACGACGTAGAACGATACTGTAACACTTGGGGTTTGCGCATAAATGTCAATAAAACCAAGGCAATGGTGTTCGAAAATGGACGTCCCAGTCCTTGCGACATATACATATACGGTAAAAATTAGAAACAGTTCAGTCCTTCAAGTACTTGGGAATTACCCTGTATAAAAATGGTTGTTGGGCAAGATCTCAGAAAAATATAGCACAACACACGTCTACTTCCTTGTATAATCTTTTTTCCGTCATGACACAGATTGAAAAAGGTCGCACTTACATCGAAATAGTAAATTTGAAGTTCATGCGTCGAGTGTTAGGCGTAAGGAAATCAACCAATGCGGCGGCAATGTATGGGGAACTCGGTAGATTATCAATGCATATCTTCAGAAAGATCATTGTCCTTAGGTACTGGCAAAAAATACTGACAAAAAATACTGAAAGAGGATGCCTTATCGGTTTTTCACAAAGTTTACACTGTTCTTAAAATTGACGCTGATAATGGTATTAGCTAAAAAAACAGAAATTGTGCTTCGTATTTCAAACAAATTTTAGAAGGAAACTAGTTTTGGGTTTGTTTGGATAACACAGAAATTAGATAAGTTAACATTTCTGAAAATTAAACAGAAAATTTTTGATGCATATCTACAGTCTTTGTACTGTAGTATCAATAATTCGCCTCGGTCTGATGCCTACTCGCAGTTTAAATTCAATTTTTGTCGAGAAAAGTACTTAGATATTATATCAGAAAGAAAATATCAAGTAGTATTGTTACGGTTCAGAGGGTAGGGGCCTTCTGCTTTCTCATAGTTAATGACCACAATCACAGTGGGTTAAATTTAACTTAGTTTATTTCAGTGCGCATACATACACACACTTTTGAACAATGAATCTTTTTTATAAGCGTATGAAAAATAACTGTTCTGTTAATAATTCTTGTTTTAATTTCATAAGCAGTTTCAAAGTCTCCGTGTTACGTTGTATCTTTTGAATAATAAGTACTGTGGCAAATGATACAAAGGTGTACATACAACTAAAATAGATTCTATAAATCTTTAAAGTGTTAACAAAACTTCAAAAAATGTTATAAAGTCTTTATATTTAGAGTTGAATTTTACAACGCTAAAATACCTTCTATTTAAAAATGTCAATATCAGGCTTATACTCTGATAAGCTATGCTGTTATGAAAATTTAAGAAAAAAATCTGCATAGACACAGTTCCAGACAAAACCCAAAGCAAGACTACCTCAATGACCAAAAATGCAGTGCTTATATACTCAAGGGTGGTAGAAGCAGCCTAAAACTGGTAAATTTACCTAAAATTGGTAAACCTACCAAGAACTGGTAGAATGGTCTCTACCTAAAAATGGTAGATGACCAATATTTGGTAGATAAAAATATTCACTTTTAACATTCAATATGGCCTCTTAGATTCTTAACAAGGAAAATTCAAATGGACATAAGTCCATTTGAGTGTACGGTTTTTACTGTATTTTAAGGAACTTTAAGCTACAGCACTCTAATTTGTTTGCAAATGCTAATAAAAAGAAATTTAATTTATATCTTTAAACTGAAGACCTGTCTGTTCAGACAAATTATAACTAAGGTAATGCCCAATTTGTGAAGAACAAAATCAACATATTTGTTCAACTTTTTATTTCCATATATCTCTTGATGTTAATGGTGATAATTATGATACTGAAACATGCTTGAACAGAATAACAAACATGCTTGAATAGAATAACAAATATACTTGTAATATCAATTATGATAATAAAGTATGACCATGCTTTGCTTACTTTGATATAATTCAACATATTAAAGACCAGGTGAGGAACAGTCACTGTCGTAGCAAAGTACCACCGGGAACCAGACTGAATTTTTAACTTAAGATGTTTTTTTTTTCTTTGTGAGCCGAATTTTATTATTTGAAAACATTAAACATAAACATTGTATCATTTTACATCATTTGAAGACACTTTAAATTCATATTTTGAAAATATAAGCAGATTTTGAATTTTTGCTTTTAAAAAAGAAAACTAAACTAATTTATACCTGTCGTTTCAGCATTTTTTCAACATTTTTCTAGCACCTTAGATGCACTAAGTTTAACCATTTACAAACAAGAAAGTGAACAGTTTCGAAAAATATTTTTTATATATGTAAAATATGAGTTTACAGACCTTTCAAATGATTTAAAATATTGAATTGTTCAATGAAAAATAACTTTGTAACTGTAATTACAAAATTATATGTTTTGCATTTTTATCAACCGCCATATTTTTGCTAACGTTCAAAAAGTTACCTGTATCTCTTACCAGTTACTTGTTACTATTAATAGATTTCAAAACAATAACATTCAATGTTCCTACACAATATTACCAGACAGTCACGTGATTCTGTCCGTGATTCTGTCCGAAGATTTCCGGAATAACACAACTTCGCAAATTGATTCAACAGGTGGTACATCGTAAAAATACGCAATGCTTCGGCAATAATCGGATCTTCTAACAGCCAATCAAAACACAGAATTACATAATACTGGATAACACAAACCCCGCTCCAATTGTACAAGATAGCACCAATCCTTAAAATCATATTCCAAAGATCACTAGACACAGGTATTGTTCCTAAGGATTGGAAACATGCCATCATCACACCAGCATACAAAAAAGGGTCAAAATCAAAACCTAGCAATTACAGACCAATATCACTCACATGTATAGCATCAAAACTAATGGAACACATCATTGTTTCAAACATGATGGATTACTTTGACAAACACAACATACTTTGCCCACAGCAACATGGATTCAGGTCAAAACATAGCTGTGAGACACAGCTCATTGGCTTCACACAAGAAATAGCTGACAACCTTGATCAAGGTCAACAAACTGATGTCATAGTCATGGATTTCAGTAAAGCTTTTGACAAAGTAGACCACCACAAACTCATACACAAGCTGAAACACATGGGAGTTCATCCACACATCAGTTCATGGATACAAAACTTTCTCAAAAACAGATCACAACAAGTATTAGTGGAAAACAAGGTCTCTGACAGGCTCCCTGTGCTTTCTGGTGTCCCGCAGGGATCGGTCTTAGGTCCATGTCTCTTTCTCGCATACATCAATGACCTACCAGGAAGTGTCAGGAGCCGGGTGCGTCTATTTGCCGACGACACCATAGTTTATTTAACAATTAAATCACAAGCATCTGCACAAACCTTACAAAATGATTTGCACAACCTTGAAATATGGGAAAAAGAATGGTCAATGGAATTCAACCCTGACAAGTGTGAAGTTCTCAGAATACACAGGAAAAAGAAACCGGTCATCTTTCCTTACACCCTACATAACACTAAACTGAAAACCACAGAAAATGCAAAATACTTAGGAGTTACAATAAGTAGCAACCTAAACTGGTCATCCCACATAAACAATATCACAAACAAAGCAAAAAACAGCTTAAGGTTCATCAGACGAAACGTCAAAACACAAAACAAACAACTCAAAGAAGCAGCATACAAAACATATGTAAGACCACAGGTTGAATACTGCTCAACCATATGGCATCCATGGCAAAAATATCTCACACACAGAATAGAAATGGTCCAGAGGTCAGCTGCAAGGTACGTTCATAATGATTACCACTATACAAGCAGTGTAACAAACATGATCAAAGAACTAAAATGGTCAACTTTAGAACAAAGGCGAAACCATGCCAGCCTGGTCATGCTACACAAAATAAAAAACAATCAGGTCAATGTTGATCACAATCACCTTACAAACACAAGAAACAGCAAATTCCTCATTCCACAATTAAAAACACAACATCACATGAACTCATTCTTCCCAAGGACTATACGACTCTGGAACGAATTACCGACCGAGATTACGGCTACCCCAACTGTGCCAGCTTTTATCAGTGGACTAAATAAGTTTTATAGATTTTAAAGTACTTAAAATAAATGTTTAAGTAAGATCTTCAGTTAAATCTTGTTTTCTTTGTTATTAACTTTTATAATTTTAAATGTTCCTGACATGCGCCTGCCTAGTATAGTCAGTATTGACTTTTGGCAGTGTTAAGTTGAAGTTGAAGATATTGATGAGTCACCGATCTATTCAGCCGTATCTATCCCACAATGCATTGGGTAAAATGGCGTACACCAGTAAAAATGTTAAAGTGATTCATACACTTCTACATTTTACACTTACTTAACAATGGAATAAAATAGTTATATTTTGCTAAAATGAAGATTAAATGAGGAGCTATATGGCTGCTTCATAAAAATAACAGACAGTTAGGATTATCAATGAAATACAAAGAAACAATCGGAAAACTAGAAGATCATGGAATGTGGCCAACACCCGTCTTTAACTAGAACAAGGAAAATTCAAATGGACTTGAGTCCATTTGAGTGTACGGTTTTTACTGTATTTTTAAGGAACCTTAAGCTACAGCACTCTATTTTGTTTGCAGATGCTAATAAAAATAAATTTAATATATATCTTTAAATTGAAGTTAAGACAAATTATAACTAAAGCAATGCACATATTTTGCAGAACAACAACAACATATTTGTTCAACCTTTTATTTCCATACATCTCTTGATGTTAATGGTGATGATTATGATGCTGAAACATTGTTTATTTTGTTAAGTGATAAAATAACATAAATTTCATGGAATAACATGCTTAGAAAAAAAAAAAACATGCTTGAGTAGAATAACAAATATACTTGTAATATCAATTATGATAATAAACTATGACCATGCTTTGATTACTTTGATATAATTCAACATATTAAAGACCAGGTGAGATACAGTCATAGTCTTAGCAAAGTACGATCAGGAAACAGACAGAATTTTATACTTTAGATATTTTTTTTTCTTTTTGAGCCGAATTTTATTATTCGAAAACATTAAACATAAACATTGTATCATTTTACATCATTTGAAAGCTCTTTAAATTCATATTTTGAAAATATAAGCAGATTTTGAAATTTTGCTTTTAAAAAAGAAAACTAAACTAAGTTATACCTGTCGTTTCAGCATTTTTTCAGCATTTTTCTAGCAGCTTAGATGCACTAAGTTTAACCATTTACAAACCAGAAAGTGAACATTTTTGACAATTATTTTTTAGATATGTAAAATATGAGTTTTCAGACCTTTTAAATGATATAAAATATTGAATTGTTTGATGAAAAATGACGTTGTAACTGTAATTACAAAATTTCTATGTTTTGCATTTTTATCAACCGCCATATTTTTGCTAACGTTCAAAAAGTTACCTGTATCTCTTATCAGTTACTTGTTACTATTAATAGATTTCAAAACAATAACATTTAGTGTTCCTACACAATATTACCAGACAGTCACGTGATTCTGTCCGAGGATTTCCGGAATAACACAACTTCGCAAATTGATTCAACAGTTGTATATCGTAAAAATACGTAATGCTTCGGCAATAATCGGATCTTCTAACAGCCAATCAAAACATAGGATTACATAATATTGGATAACACTAACCCCGCTCCAATTGTACATATAGGAATATAATACTGGCAATTTTCCGTATAGAAAATTCACAAGATACTTAACCTGAGGAAAAAAAGGATAAATGGCAACCACTGTTTGTTTCATATGTAGGCTGGCTGATCAATTTACTCAGGTCAGAATGCATATTTTATGTATGGTGAGTTGCCACATTCTTCCAAAGTTACAGAGATCTTGACTTGTATACAGTTCAAAGATAAAGTTTCACATTCAGGTAAAGTCTTATCAATGTAAGCTTTTCTGTTAAAATTCTGAGATATAAAAAGGCAAATTTTTCACCTTGAAAACAAATCTCAATAATTAAGAATTAAAATAGGCATAAATACTTCATTCGATTATATGAAAACCCGGGGTGTTACAATATTTGCATTGCAATGTCTCTTCTGCTATAACTTTGTTTCATCTATTTGTTCAGAACTGTCTGCATCATAATTATCTGTTTCATTATTAACAAAGCCAACTTTAAAACTGTTTGTCGAGTCTAACATCTCACTCCTTGGAAGTATTATCTCTTCATTTGTTTCCTCATTATCTTCATAATCATCATTTAAATTCTGTGGTAAAATTACAAATTCGGGACCTAAAAAAGAGCACATATTCAATAAAAGCTTTCAACTGCTTTATAAAACAGAGATATATCTGTAACAAAATTGATCATGACTTTTATATACTTCATAGGCTTACACTCTCCAAACATGCCAGCAGTCTTTAGGAGTTGATATGAACAGTGAATAGTAACATGATTTTAAAGCTAAAGCCAATGACACATTAACAAGAAAATCCAGTCAAAAGCTTTTTTTTAAAATCACTTTATTTGTATCATATATTTTCTGAGGGCAAAACTTAAAACAAGCCTGTAAATATAGCCTTGCACCTCTTTCTTGACGTAAACAGAGTCCTCTTCTAACACAGTGAAGTTGTCATATATATGTGTGGTCAGTTACAAACTGACAACAAATTATTCATAGTCAGTTAAAATTAACAAGAAAAACTCCCTGACTCAAGGTTTGGAAACTCAAAACTGGAAATTTGAAAATCGGTCTGAAGAAAAGCAGGTCTGGTAAAAATTGTTTCCAACAATAATAATGAACCTACTGTTTAATTTTAGCTTCAACAGTACCAACAAACTGGTTAGAAAATTAGTGTATATAAAATTGTGCCAAAAATGCTGTTTACTAGAGCAAAAGAATAGTATAATGGCTTACTATGAACTGGTTCACAAGGTGATACTTCAGAGATATCATCTGTACAAGAAACATGGAAACAAGGTGACGAAAAGTATTCTCCTGAAACAAGCAAGCATATTAAGATAAGGAAAACATTCTCCAATCAATTAACTCCAGGTTCAATTATGTTTGATTTGTTCTGGTGTGGCAATGAAATCTTTATGAATAAATTAATAACTAGAACTATCGCTGAATGCGATTCATACCCCCACCAATGTCCTTGACAGAAGACGACATGGAAAGGTGGTTAAGGGAATAACTTTAGTGGCACAAATACATATACATAAAAAGAAATTATCTCTGGTGATAAAAACAAACAAATTGTACAGGTAATAGTATAAATATATATTGTCAAATCATGTTCGAAACAGTTACAAATAACCTTTCATTTTCGTGAATATCTGTTCTAGTTTCAGAAACATTTAAGTATTAATGGTTATATCAGAACATTTTCTAAGCCTAAAAGGGGCATAACTTGTGTCATAATTCAATGGAATTGTAGAATTTTTGTCAACTGAGCTTGCTTGTAACCATTCATATAAATTTTAAGTTTCAAGTAAATATCTGTTCTGGTTTAAGAAATATTATAGTAAATAAATTTAAAGACATAAAAATGGACTTAACTTTGTCAAAATACAATACAAAGTTATCCCCCCCCCCCCACTTTTTTTAGTTATGAAACTTGACCTGCATATCTTACTTGCGACACTTCGTATATATTTGAAGTTTCAAATGATTATCTGTTCTAGTTTTAGAAATATTCAAGTACATGTTAAAATTTCAGCACATTTTCTAAGTCAATTTTGACCTTCAAGTGTGACCTTGACCTTAAGCCGGCACAAAGATAACATGGGTTCTGCACATAACCTTGTTGAGCTGAACATTTGAGTAAAGTTTGAAGAAAATTCTTCCATTAGTATAGGATTTATAGAGCGGACAGGACATATTGTCTAATATTTGATTGTATGTAAATTTGAAGACTTAAAAAGGGGCATAACTTTGTCAAAATGCAATACAGAGTTATGAAACTTGACCTGCATATCCTAATTGTGACACTTCATATATATTTTAAGTTTAAAGCAAATACGTTTTCTAGTTTATGTAAATTTGAAGACTTAAAAAGGGGCATAACTTTGTCAAAATGCAAGACAGAGTTATGAAACTTGACCTGCATATCCTAATGGGGGACATCAGTGGATTATCTACCCTGAATACTCTCTAATATTAACTTGGTCCTTCCATTTGGATTCCTCTGCTTTCATCGCTGTTTTCCTTTATGGTATGGTGATAATTACACCATATTATTTGCAACAATAGTAGTCAGATTAAACATTTAATTTAAAAATATGTTTTGTTAGCACATAAAGTTTGTTTTTTTGTATTCCTAACTTTTTATTTAATATGTAAGTGACAATTTTCACAACTGAAAGTCAAGACTATCACAAAGAGAAACAAGGATAAAGTCAGAGGATTCCAACTGAAAGGACCAAAGTGCAATTTGGATTACCTCTGATGTTATCTGAGTAAGGGAGATAATTTGTTATCAGCAATGTCTCTCATTGTGACACTTCATATATATTTTAAGTTTCAAGCAAATACGTTTTCTAGTTTCAGAAATATTCAAATACATGTTAAAATTTAAGAATATTTTCTAAGTCAATTTTTGACCTTCAAGTGTGACCTTGACCTTAAGCCGGCAAAAGGGTAACATGGGTCCTGCACATCCCCTTGTTGAGGTTAACTTTTGAGCCAAGATTAAAGAAAATCTTTCAATTAGTGTAGAACTTACAGAGCGGACAGGACATAATGTCTAATATTTGATTGTTTGATATTTGACCTTCAATTGTGACCTTGACCTTGAGCTGACACATGGGCAACATGGGTTCTGCACATTCCCTTGTTGAGGTGAACTTTTGAGCCAAGATTAAAGAAAATCTTTCAATTAGTGTAGGACTTACAGAGCGGACACGACATAATGTCTAATATTTGATTGTTTGATATTTGACCTTCAATTGTGACCTTGACCTTGAGCTGACAGATGGGCAACATGGGTTCTGCACATCCCCTTTATGTTGTGAACATTTCAGCCAAGTTTGAAGAAAATCCTTCAGTTGGTATAGGATTTATAGAGCGGACACGATAATGGAAACGGACGGACAGGACCGACGGACGGATGCGACAAAGCGAATGCATTATAGCCCCCCCCCCCCACATTTTGTGGTGGGGGTATAATAAAGATATGTAAATCTCAATTCTCTTGAGTTACTGGGGTAACCTGACAAAGAATCCACCAGATGACATATATAACAGTATATCAATCACTTTTTTTGTGTAAGTTTGTTGTAGACAGAAATTAAATTTTTCATGCTGGAACAGCAGACTACATTGTCAGCTTATCCCAACCTTTAACACATGATAAATCACATCAAGAGACTTAAACAAGCAAACAGATTCAGAGCATATTAGCAAAAAGCTATTATGGTTTTACAGTCAAAACATGTCTTTTCACAGAACTGCACTTCTTATATTCAACTGCATCTCCATTCCTAGCAAAAAATTCTGAAATTAACAAACAAATGTTTTCTTAGAACATACTTTTCTTACTAATTTGATAGCTTTTTGACTGCCTGAAAAAAAGTAAAATCGATAATTATCCAAATCATTGTTTTAAATGACTGGGTCATTCTAAAGCAACATGAGTAATTAAAGCAAGTTTAAAAACTTCTTCCCTGCCTCACATAAGCATTAAAACTTCTTCTCAGCCTCACATAAGCTTTAAAACTTCTTCTCTACCTTAAATAAGCATTAAAACTTCTTCTCTGCCTCACATAAGCATTAAAAGTTCTTCCCTGCCTCACATAAGCATTAAAACTTCCTGTCTGCCTCACATAAGCATCAAAACTTCTTCCCTGCCTCACTTTAGCATTACAACTTCTTCTCTGCCTCATATCAGCATTAAAACTTATTCCCTTCCTCACATAAGCATTAAAACTTCTTCTCTGCCTCAAATAAGCATTAAAACTTCTTCCCTGCCTCACATAAGCATTAAAACTTCTTGTCTGCCTCACATAAGCATTAAAACTTTTTCTCTGCCTCACATATGCATTAAAACTTTATCCCTACCTCACATAAGCATTTAAACTCCTTCCCTGTCTCACATAAGCAATAAAACTTCTTCTCTGCCTCAAATAAGCATTAAAACTTCTTCTCTGCCTCACATAAGCATTAAAACTTCTTCTCTACCTCAAATAAGCATTAAAACTTCTTCTCTGCCTCACATAAGCATTAAAAGTTCTTCCCTGCCTCACATAAGCATTAAATGTTCTTTCCTGCCTCACATAAGCATTAAAAGTTCTTCTCTGCCTCACATAAGCATTAAAACTTCTTTCCTGCCTCACATAAGCGTTAACTTCTTCCCTGCCTCAAATAAGCATTAAAAGTTCTACCATGCCTCATATACAGTCCAACCTTACTTAAGGAATTACGGAGGTTTCGTCACACTACCGGTTCGTCACACTTATTTTATATAGTGACAGAAAAGAGGTTTCGTCACAATGATATTATAGAGTAATTCACACCTATTGTATACTGAATGCATTCATAAAATATTGATTATTAAAGCAGTAAGCTATTAATGCACGGGTGTTATTGAATTATGATGAATCAAACTGCGGCATATTTAACATAATTAGTGTTGATTAAAGTGAAAATCATGCTGGAAACAGTTACAAAAATATATACTGAATATTTTTTAATTTAATAGAAACAGGGGTTAAAATGATGCTGGAAACAACTTACCATAAAGATATTGAATATTTTTTAATTTAATAGAAAACAAAGATTTAATAGAAAAACTAAAAGATTGCCTTTTCAAGAAATATCATCCAGAAATAACAATTTTAGTATTTAAATTCTAAACATCATCGAAAACATCTCTTATTTTGATGCATAAAAGATCAATAAAGAGCAACACATGACAAAAATTTGTGCAATTATTGCAAATTAAAATTATATTATTAATGTTTCTAAAAACTAGATCAATTAAGCCATTCAGATCATATAAAATAATTGCTTGTTATTAACACCTTGTCGTCGTCGGCAGTTTTATATTACCGTATTTACTATATAAATTAATTGTGACGAAACCTCAACCTGTTTTGTACAGAAAAATAAGTGTGACGAACCGGTAGTGTGACGAAACCTCCAGCACCCTACTTAAGCAGCCAGCAAAGGGAAACGGTTATTTTGGCTGCTTAAGCAAGGTGACCGCCTATTTAGGGGGTAATGTTGGCTCGCTTTCTTAAGTACTAGTAGGCATGTGGTTACTTTGAACTCAGAATCATAACTATCTACTGTTGTATCTTCATTAACTTTTTAATATGATAATTCAAGTTCAAAATACAATACAAATAGTATCTTGCAGTCATTTAAATTCTTTTAGATATTATCATTATCATCATTATTATCACTGACTTTCTAATCGCGGCACGAGCGGTCTCATCTTTACTCCAAGATAGTCAAAACATTTGTTCCTTAAGTGCTATGTTAAGTAACGTACGACTCAGTAACAGCATGTTTGAAAATGTCTTTGTTCTAAGTTTACATTTTATCTTTGAAAGTAGCAAAACATTCTTAAAAGATAGAAATAAATGTTGATTTGATTTGAAGGCGAATCACGAAAATTCATTCATTAAGAGTTCTTTCCCTTTCGCGTAATCGGGATGATTCGCACAAGAAGGTGTTCTCCAAACGGGCCGAGATATAGAATAAAGTATAGTATTACTTAGGTTCGTTTTCATTTACTCCGTGACAGATTTAAAAATAGAGTCAATTAAAAAGCATGTTTGTAAGGTGCTTATATTTATTTTAATTTCTGTTAACCGCTGAAATCAATACCTTTTGTAATTATAAAACAAACTTCTCAACACCTAAGAGATCACATTATAATGGATGCGAAACAAATAGTCGCCGAATTAACACACTGATACATTCAAGCACTGTGTATTGTCTCGTGTTTGCCTTCGAGCGTTTATTCTAGGGCTTGTCAAAATATATTCACACCTTGAGCAGACAATACGTGACCGCTAAATCGGGTTGAATTTTGGCAAATTGAATGCAGTTAGTGTGGCCGCTGGCCGCAGACATAAGGTGACCGTTTAATTAACGTGTAATTTAGAAGGATTTTCGACGGGAGCGTCATGAATTGACCGTTGACACCAGGTGACCGCCGATATAAGGTGACCGTTAGGGCAGGTTATACTGTAAGCATTAAAACTTCTCTGCCTCACATAAGCATTAAACTTTTTTCTCTGCCTCATATAAGCATTAAAACTTCTTCTCTGCCTCATATAAGAATTAAAACTTATTCCCTTCCTCACATAAGCATTATTTCCTGCCTCATATAAGCATTAAAACTTCTTCTCTGCCTCATATAAGCATCAAAACTTCTTCCCTGTCTTACATAAGCATTGGAGCTTCTTCTCTGCCTCACATAAGCATTAAAACTTCTTCCCTTCCTCACATAAGCATTAAAACTTCTTCTCTGCCTCAAATAAGCATTAAAACTTCTTCCCTGCCTCACATAAGCATTAAAACTTCTTGTCTGCCTCACATAAGCATTAAAACTTTTTCTCTGCCTCACATATGCATTAAAACTTTATCCCTACCTCACATAAGCATTTAAACTCCTTCCCTGTCTCACATAAGCAATAAAACTTCTTCTCTGCCTCACATAAGCATTGAAACTGCTTCCCTACCTCACATAAGCATTAAAACTTCTTCTCTGCCTCACATAAGCATTTTAACTTCTTCTATGTCTCACATAAGCATTAACGCTTCTTCCCTGCCTCACATAAGCATTGGAACTTCTTCTCTGACTCACATAAGCATTAAAATGTCCTCCCTACCTCACATAAGTATTAAAACTTCTTCTCTGCCTCACATAAGCATTAAAAGTTCATCCCTGCCTCACATAAGCATTAAAACTTCTTTCCTGCCTCACATAAGCATTAAAACTTCTTCCCTGCCTCATAAAAGCATTAAAAGTTCTACCATGCCTCTTATAAGCATTAAAACTTCTGTGCCTCACATAAGCATTAAAATTTCTTCTCTGCCTCATATAAGCATTAAAACTTCTTCTCTGCCTCATACAAGCATTTAAACTTATTCCCTTTCTCACATAAGCATTAAAACTTCTTTCCTGCCTCATATAAGCATTAAAACTTCTTCCCTATCTCAAATAAGCATTAAAAATTCTACCATGCCTCTTATAAGCATTGAAACTTCTCTGTCTCATATAAGCATTAAAACTTATTCCCTTCCTCACATAAGCATTAAAACTTATTCCCTTCCTCACATAAGCATTAAAAGTTCTGCCCTGCCTCATACAAGCATTAAAACTTCTTCCCTGCCTCAAATAAGCATTAAAAGTTCTACCATGCCTCTTATAAGCATTGAAACTTCTCTGCCTCATATAAGCATTAAAACTTATTCCCTTCCTCACATAAGCATTAAAACTTATTCCCTTCCTCACATAAGCATTAAAAGTTCTGCCCTGCCTTACACAAGCATTAAAACTTCTTCCCTGCCTCAAATAAGCATTAAAAGTTCTACCATGCCTCTTATAAGCATTAAAACTTCTCTGCCTCACATAAGCATTAAAATTTCTTCACTGCCTCATATAAGCATCAAAACTTCTCCTCTGCCTCATATAAGCATTAAAACTTATTCCCTTCCTCACATAAGCATTAAAACTTCTTTCCTGCCTCATATAAGCATCAAAACTTCTTCCCTGCCTCAAATAAGCATTAAAAGTTCTACCATGCCTCTTATAAGCATTTAAACTTCTCTGCCTCACATAAGCATTAAAACTTCTTCTCTGCCTCATATAAGCATTAAAACTTCTTCTCTGCCTCATATAAGCATTAAAACTTATTCCCTTCCTTACATAAGCATTAAAACTTATTCCCTTCCTCACATAAGCATTTAAACTTATTCCATTCCTCACATAAGCATTTAAACTTATTCCATTCCTCACATAAGCATTTAAACTTATTCCATTCCTCACATAAGCATTGGAACTTTTTCCCTGCCTCACATAAGCATTGGAACTTCTTCCCTGCCTCAAATAAGCATTGGAACTTCTTCCCTGCCTCACAAATGCATTGGAACTTCTTCCCTGCCTCACATAAGCAAAGTTCAGATGGTATATGCATTAACTTACTATCAAGATCCACACTGTCCAACCTTTCTGATTTATTGTCTGCATCATCTTGGCTGTATGACTGTCGCTGCATTTCTGAAAATTAAAACAAAAAGCTAAGATGAATACTGGACATACTGTAACTTAACATTTTACAGTGCAAAAATACTGTCTCCAGTAAAAATAATTCTTCAGGAAACAAAATGAACTAGAACTATCAGTAAATGTGATGAATACCCCCAAAACACTGCTACAGAACAGAGAAAATTATCAATTTAGTAACAGAATACTTTGTAAAAAAATTGAAAAAGAGTTATGGTTGTGGGCAATTAAAGATATTTGTGGTTCTTGTACACTGCATTTCCTCTCATTGGGCTTGACCATTGTATGAAATTGCATTGAACTAAAAAAAATAGTTTTCAAGTTATTCTCCAGACAAAGAAAACTAACAAAGGGCTATAACTGTGCAAAAAGTGAAGACAGAGTTATAGCTCCTGTACATTGCACATCCACTCAATGTGCTTGACCACTGTATGAAGTTGCGACCATTGTATGAAGTTGCATTGAATTCCAACCACGAGTTTCCATATTATATTCTGGAAAAGGAAATCAAACAAAGGGCAATAACTCTGCAAATAGTGAAGATGGAGTTAAAGCTCTTATACGATGCACTTTCTCTCATTGTGCTTGATCACTGTATGAAGTTGCACTGAATTCCAACCAGTAATTTTCAAGTTATGCTCCAAATAAAGAAAAGAAACTAAGGGTAATAACTGTGCAAATAGAGAAGATGGAGTTAAGATTCATGGATACTGCACTTCCTCTCATTGTGCTTGACCATGATATGAAGTTGCATTGAATTCCAACCAGTAGTGTTCAAGTTATCCTCCATACAAACGAAAACCAACAAAGGGCAATAACTCTAAAAATAGTGAAGATGGAGTTATGATTCTTGGACATTGCTCTTCCTCTCATTGTGCTTGACCACTGTGTGAAGTTGCATTGAATTCCAACCAGTAGTTTTCAAGCTATGCTCCAAATAAAGAAAACCAATAAAGGGCAATAACTCTGCAAATAGAGAATTTGGAGTTATGATTCTTGAACACTGCACTTCCTCTCATCGTGCTTGACCATAGTATGATGTTGCAATGAATTCAAACCAGTAGTTTTCAAGGTTTGCTCCCTACAAAGGAAAACCAACAAAGGCAAATAACTCTGAAAATAATGAAGACGGAGTTATGATTCTTGGACACTGCACTTTCTCTGATTGTGCTTGATTATTGTGTTTAGTTGCAATGAATTCCATCCAGTAGTTTTCAAGTTATGCTCTGGACAAGGAAAACCAATAAAGGGCAATAACTCTGAAACAGAGAAGATGGAGTTACGTTTCTTGGACACTACACTTTTTTCTCATCGTGCTTGACCATTGTATGTAGTTACATTCAGGGCTCTCACGAGGGGGTGAAATGGGCGAAATCGTCGCCCAAAACTCCCTGACTTCGCCTTTATGAAACATCAAAGCGATATCAACTTCGCCGAAAATGTTTCATCTGCCGATGTCAATAACTTGCTCAGCTCCAGTTATGGGCGGAGCTTATACTCGGAAACGGCGATCAATGCATACTACCTTCAAAGCATTAACCAATCAGAGCGCATTTTACTACTTTCATTGATTTAATCCTGTGTGTTGACACTCGATACACAATTAACACATTTAGCCATCAACAGGTGTTGAATTGGGTCAATAATTCGACTGGGGATGTACACCGAGCAGAAAACTGTTGAGTACAACAGGGCTCTACAAATACTAAATGTCAACCAAATTATGTCTTAACAAATTAATTGAATGCTTAATTTTAAAGGCAAAGGGTTAAACATCAATGCTTTAACAATGTTATTCTAACCTTTTAAACAGTGTATGAAAAGGGCAAAAATACTTTTTTATTTTTGTTTTAATTCTCGGATTTTTTTATAAGAAAAAGTCAAGTAGAATTAAGACAAGCTTTACAAATTGAAGGAAAACCAATTCCAGCAAATATTTAGTTCATTAAACATGAATCAGCGAGTGAAAATGTCGGATAAATTCCGTTTGTCATATATTTCCGCGACCCAGTCGTATTTTTATATTAATAGAAAACAGTGTCTGGGAGACTTTTTATATGGCAAACTTGCAACATTCAATTGATCGATTAAGATAAGTGGTAATGATTTGATTATAAGTACCTTTTTTCATTGAAAAAGTATCATTTTCTCTAAGACTTGAATATTTCTGTATTAGTTACTTTTGAAAGCAAAAGTTTTAATGAATCAACATAATTTACATCTGAAAATTGTTTGTAATTTTGTTCAAAAAAAAATTCTGGTGAGACTGGAAACACATCCCAGACTTTTCACAAAAAAGTAAATGATTTTTAATGCCACGGATACATTAGTTTTTAACAGTAAGTTGAATAAAAATCACTCCACATATTTGCTGTCTGTCATTGTCATTCACAAATGGAATTAACTGGCATTGCCAGTACTAACTTCTCCCAAGAGTCTTCTGACTTCTCCCAAATCTTGCCTTAGGGAGAAGTCACTTCTCCCAAAATTTTGACCCTAGCGAGAGCCCTGTACATTGAATTCCAACCAGTAGTTTTCAAGTTATGCTCTGTACAAAAAAACCAATAAAGAGCAATAACTCTAAAAAAAAGTGAAGATGGAGTTTTGATTCTTGGATTCTGCACTTCCACTCATTGTGACTGACCACTGTGTGAAGTTGCAATGAATTCCAACCAGTAGTTTTCAAGGTTTGCTCCCTACAAAGGAAAACCAACAAAGGGCAATAACTCTGCAAATAGTGAAGATGGAGTTATGATTCTTGGATTCTGCACTTCCTCTCATTGCGCTTGACCATTGTATGAAGTTGCACTGAACTCCAACCACTAGTTATCAAGTTATGCTCCGGACAAGGAAAACCAATAAAGGGCAATAACTCTAAAAATAGTGAACATGGAGTTATGATTCTTGGACACTTGCACTTCCTCTCATTGTGCTTGACCATTGTATGAAATTGCATTGAATTCCAACCAGTAATTTTTAAGTTGTGCTCCGGACAGGGGAAACCAATAAAGGGCAATAACTCTGAAAATAGTGAAAATGGAGTTACGATTCTTGGACACTTCCTCTCATTGTCCTTGACCATTGTATGAAGTTGCATTGAATTCCAACCAGTAGTTTTCAAGTTATGCTCCGACAAGGTACACCCCGACCGACTGCCCGACCGACCAACCAACCAACCACCGTATGACTCTTATATACCCTCCAAACTTCGTTTCTCTATGTACAACATGGGGAGATTACCTAAGAAATACCGTAGCTACAGTAATGTAACTTGTCAGGGTTATGACCTGTGCACCATTAAATAAGTGTGTAAATGTTCATGCTACTGCTATTAGTAGTAAAGGTGAAATGTCCAACCTGCCGAAACAGGTTAACCAGACAGACGTGCGGACGTACAGTTCAACTGCTAGATGCCAGTGGCAATAAAAGGAGCCTCATGTCATTGTCGTGGTCATGACCTGTGCACTATTAAATAAGAATGTAAACTTTCATGCCACTGCTATTTGTAGAAATTGAGTAACATCCAACTTGCTGAAACAGGTTAACCATTTCTCTAAATACAAAATGGGCAGATTACACAAGAAATAAGGAAGCCACAGTTATATAACTTGTCAGGGTCATGACCTGTGTACTGTTAAATAAGTGTGTGAACTTTCATGCAACTTCTATTTATCTGTAGAAATTGAGAAATATCTAACTTTTCGAAACAGGTTTACCATTTGTCTAAGTACAACATGGGGAGAATACCAAAGAAATATGGTAGCTACAGTTTATTCAGTTATGTAACTTGTCAGGGTCATGACCTGTGCATTGTTAAAGAAAGTGTGTAAATGTTCATGCTACTGCTATTTGTAGAAAAGGAGAAATGTCCAACTTGCTGAAACAGGTAAGTTATCCTACCTGACATGCAGTTTAATCACTAGATGCCAGTGGCATAAAAAGGAAGCCACGTTTCTTGTCATGGTCAAGTCCTGTGCACTATTAAATATGTATTCAAACTTTCATGCCACTGCTATTTGAATAAACTGAGACATATCCAACTTGCCAAAACAGGTTAACCATTTCCCTAAATACAAAATGGGCAGACAATCCAACAACCAAGAGGGCCATGATGGCCCTGGATCGCCCACCTGAGTACTTTGCCTGAGGGTCTACCGTTAAGCAAACATCAGATGCAACATTACATTTTCTAACTGAAGATATTCAAAGATCTCATATTTTATACAAACAAGAAGATTTTCAAAGTTTTCCCTATGTAAAATAAGTTGACCGCCGGGGTAGGGCCAAATTTGACCCTAGGGGCATAATTTGAACAAACTTGGTAGAGGGCCACAAGACAATGCTACACACCAAATCTTAGATCTCAAGGCCTTGTGGTTTCAGACAAGCAGATTTTTAAAGTTTTACTATATAAGCCTATGTAAAATCCATTGATCCCCAGTAAGGGGCCAAATTCGGCCCCAGGGGCTTAATTTGAACAAACTGGTAGAGGTCCACACGACATTGCTACACACCAAATCTTAAGGCTCAGGGCCTTGTGGTTTCAGACAAGAAGATTTTTAAAGTTGCACTATGTTAAATCAGTTGACCCCCGGGGCGGGGCCAAATTTGACCCCAGGGGCATAATTTGAAGAAACATGCTAGAGGTTCACTAGACAATGTCCCATACCAAATCTTAAGGCTCAGGGCCTTGTAGTTTCAGACAAGAAGATTTTTAAAGTTTCACTATATCAGCCTATGTTAAATCAGTTGACCCCCGGGGCGGGGCCAAATTTGACCCCAGGGGCATAATTTGAAGAAACATGCTAGAGGTTCACTAGACAATGTCCCATACCAAATCTTAAGGCTCAGGGCCTTGTAGTTTCAGACAAGAAGATTTTTAAAGTTTCACTATATCAGCCTATGTAAAATCAATTGACCCCTGGGGTGTGGCCAAATTTGACCCCAGGGGCATAATTTGAACAAACTTGATAGAGGTCTACTAGATAATGCTACATACCAAATCTTAAGGCTCAAGGCCTTGTGGTTTCAGACAAGAAGATTTTCAAAGTTTTTCCTTTAAGTTGCCATAGCAACCAGAGTTCTTGATGGAATTGAATTCTTTGAACAACTTTGGTAGAGCTTCATGCAATGAAAATCCCAGGCAAGTTTCATCAAATTTGGCGCGTAGGTTTCAGAGGAGATGTCGTTTGAATGAAATTGTTGATGGACAACAGACAAAGTCTGGTCACAATAGCTCACCATGAGCCAAAGGCTCAGGTGAGCTAAAAAGGGAGCCACTGTTATGTAACTTGTCAGGGTCATGACCAGTACACTGTGAAGTAAATACATGTATGTAAACTTTCATGCCACTGCTTTTGCAGAAAGCTGTAGAAACAGGTTAACCGGACGGACATACAGATGTGTGGACATACAGTTCAATTGCTAGATGTTGGGGGCATAAAAAACACATACCACTTTCTACAATTTCTTTCCTATGTGTCACATCAGGATCATCTGGATCATATGTTCTCGGCCTTTCCCTAAAAATATATGGTGTAGAGATACCTGCTGGATCTGGACGCACTCTCTGTTGATAATCCAGTCCTTGTTCAGACAGGTTTCCTTGAGAATATCTGGCTTTTAATAAACCCTGCGATTCGAAAGACATTGATGTCCAAAGTTGGGCTTTCGTTCACTCTATCTTGATTTATTTCAGAAATTCTTTGGGATTCGTACCCACTACTGCTCACTGTAATGTTTCCAGATCGAATCCTGTCAGATTGCACATCTTCTGTTCTGTTGTACCGATTACGTGACATCTGTCTAGAATGATTGGAGCCAGAACCTGACATGTCTCTCAAACCAGAGTCCTGATTTTGTCTCTGACGACTTCTGAGCAAGATGGAACTAAACTGTGTATAATGTGGAGATTCAAGATTTATGTCAGTGTGCGTTGGTATCTCTGGATGTACCTCTTGGCCAACTGGTGACAGTCTTCCACATGTTGGGATATCTGAAAAATTGCTGTATATATTCAATTTTCCATAATAAGATATAAATTTGTGTATACGAAGTGTAAAATGCTGTTTTTTAATCAAACAGACTTGATAGAATCAAAGTATTTCTGGCCCTTTTTACTTTCTACAAAAGTTTTATCTGTACACTTAAACATTCATTTTATCTTTCTTTTCTAGTACTTTAATAATAAGCATTTATCAAATTAATCAAAATGAATGATGACCTTATATCACACACCTGATTACCATTGCTTTTAACTGCAGAGCCAATGAAAGACATTTAAATGAAGTACAGTATAATCCCTGACATCAATGATTAAAATAATTCATAAACATATCTTCAAAAGCAGAAAGTAGGTCCATAGTTCAAGGTTGGCAAAAGGTCTGTGTTAAAATCTATATGCAAAATTAAATACATAGTTAAAATTTCAATGCTGTAGCTACAAAAACAAGGAAGTAGGGCAGCAGGTAAAAGTGAAGGTAATAAGGTCAAAGACAGAGTTAAGCTTATAACATAAAGGTTCCTTCCAACCTTATATAACCAAGTTTCCAAAATGGTATCTTCACTAGGGCTGTAGTACATGGTACCAGTATACCGTAGTACAAGGCCAGGTGATAAATCGCTGAACCCCATTACTGCAATATGACCATGACCTTATGTTTATATTTTAGTGAGAATATTGAAAAAAAGAAACAACAAAACAATGGACATGGTACTAGTATACCATGGTACAAGGCCTGGTGATATATCGTCGACCACTGTATAGCAACACAATCTTCACCTTCATTAGGATCATATATTTAAATGAGGATATTGCAAAAACTCTTTAAACAGACTCTAAACCGTTTTAAACAAAACATTAATCAGCAAATCCTGCTTTAAACACACCAAGGTTCCATTCTTTAATGACATTTCTATATCATTTAAAGTAAGGATTCTATCATCAATTTTCAGCCCAAATTATATACAATAATCTCTATTTTTTTATTCATCAAGTACCTTTAAGATTATGTAATGCAATGAAATGCAAAATGAAGTAAAGTTATTTATTAAAGGCAGTTTCATCTTTCTTCTTTTAAAACTATTTCCACAAGTATTTAGATGTATCAGATATCATCATTGAAATACACATGCAAATTTACCCACTTGCCTAAGTGAATAATATATATCTTTAAAATATGCATGTATTGTGTAATGTATGAAAACTTTTAAAAACAAAAACCATGATGGCCCTGTATTACTCACCTGAAAACAAGCATTCAAAATTAACAAAGGACTCAAGGTAAGTTCACCAAATAGTGAATAAAAATCTAAAATAAATATCTTGAGTTATTATAGTAAACATAGGTCAGAAAGCGCAGTGACCTAGTTTTTGACTTCAGGTGACACATATTCAAACCTGACTTAGAAATAATCAACAACAAGAGGGCCATGATGGCCCTGGATCGCTCCCCTGATTACTTTGGCTGTAGGTTTGCTGTTAAGCAGTATTTCATTTTTTTAATTGAAAATATATAAGTGCCTACAAACCAAATATGTAAAATATCAGTCAATAAATAAAGGCTCTATGACACAAAGTAAAAATATCTATTATAAGTTATGGTGACCTTGACCTTGACCCAGTGACCTCAAACCCTACCCATTGGTAGAGGTCCATGCAAGGAACCTATATATTGAATATCAAAGATATTGGTCTATAAATGAAGGCTCTATGAGGTACAGTAATTAAATCTATTTTTAGCCTCCATGACCTTTAACCTACATGTAATCTAATTATTTGCTTCATGCCAAATTTTAAAATTCTAGGCCTTGTGGTTTCAGACAACAAGATTTTTAAAGATTTCCTTTTATAACATATTAAGGGCCCACGGGGCGGGGCAAATTTTGACCCCAGGTACAACGTTTAAACAATTTTGGTAAAGGTTCAAAACACAATACTCAACACCAAATATCTAAGGTCTAGACCTATTTGTTTTGGAGAAAAATTAATTTTCATGTTTCTCCTATATAAATCTATGTAAACCAAGGGAACCCTAGGGTGTGGCCAATTTTGACCCAGGGAACATAATTTGAACAAACTTGGTAGACATCCACTAGACAATGCTACATACCAAATATCTAAGCTGTAGGCATTGAGGTTTCCAGTAAGAAGATTTTTAAAAATTGCCTTCTTTACATATTAAGGGCCCCCGGAGAGGGGCCAATTTTGACCCCAGGGCCAACATATAAACAATACTGGTAAAGGTTCTCTACAAAATACTCCACACCAAATATCTAAGGTCTAGTCCTATGAGTTTCGGAGAAAAATGATTTTTCATGTTTTTCCTATATGTAAACCAAGAGAACCCTGGGGCGTGGCCAATTTTGACCCAGGGGACATAATTTGAACAAACTTGGTAGACATCCACTAGACAATGCTACATATCAAATATCTAAGCTGTAGGCATTGAGGTTTCCAGTAAGAAGATTTTTAAAGATTGCCTTTTTTACATATTAAGGGCCCCCGGGGCGGGGCCAATTTTGATGCCGGGGCCAACATATAAACATACTGGTAAAGGTTCTCTACACAATACTCCACACCAAATATCTAAGGTCTAGTCCTATGAGTTTCGGAGAAAAATGATTTTTCATATTTTTCCTATATAACTATATGTAAACCAAGAGAACCCTGGGGCGTGGCCAATTTTGACCCAGGGAACATAATTTGAACAAACTTGGTAGACATCCACTAGACACTGCTGCATACCAAATATCTAAGCTGTAGGCATTGAGGTTTCCAGTAAGAAGATTTTTAAAGATTTCCTTTTTTACATATTAAGGGCCCCTGAGGAGGGGCCAATTTTGACCCCAGGGCCAACATATAAACAATACTGGTAAAGGTTCTCTACAAAATACTCCACACCAAATATCTAAGGTCTAGTCCTCTTAGTTTCGGAGAAAAATGATTTTTCATGTTTTTCCTATATAACTATATGTAAACCAAGAGAACCCCAGGGCGTGGCCAGTTTTGACCCAGGGGACATAATTTGAACAAACTTGGTAGACATCCACTAGACAATGCTACATATCAAATATCTAAGCTGTAGGCATTGTGGTTTCTGAGAAGAAGATTTTTAAAGATTTCCTATATAAGTCTATGTAAAATGAAGTGACCCCTGGGGCAGGGCCAATTTTGACACCAGGGAAATAATTTGAACAATTTTTGTAGAGTTCCATTAGAGGGTGCTTAATGCCAAATATCTAAGCTCTAGGCATTGTGGTTTCAGACAAGAAGATTTTTAAAGTTTTTCCTCTAGGTTGCTATGGCAATCAGAGTTCTGCATGGAATTGATTTCTTTGAACAACTTTGGAAGAGCTTCATGCAGGGAACATCCATGGCAAGTTTTATCAACTTTGGCCCAGTGGTTTCAGAGGAGATGTCGTTTGAATGAAAAGGTTACGGACGGACGGACGGACGACGGACGGACGCCGGACAAATTGCGATCACAAAAGCTCACCTTGTCACTCTGTGACAGGTGAGCTAAAAACATTGTGACTGAAAATCATGATGACTTACTTCTGAATGTCACCTGTAATGATATCTGAATTCAAAATGTGACCTGTAGTGTTATATTCAATCATTCAAAAACAGTTGCAGTTAGAGATTAGGTAGTCTTTTCTTTAGCATATATTACTACACAATAATACCTTAGTGCTCAAGTTCAAACCTACAATTCTAACAATACACATTTATCAATCTTCACTATTATGACTAAAAGCGAATATTACTGCTGCTTTTAAAAAGAATTTCAATATATAGATCTATTTGCTTTATACTTTTCACAAACTTTTGCTAAATTTCCTTAACCTTTGGTGGTCATATTTTTATATGCCTGAGAGGGCATATTATGTTATGGTCCAGGTCATCAGTCCGTCTGTTAGCAATTTGGTTTCTGGAGGATAACTTGAGTATTCTTTGGCCTACAGTCTTTTACCCTCATGTGATTATTGCCCACGCTGAGTGAATGACTCCTACTGATTCTGGAGTCAGTAGCTCAAAGGTCAAGGTCACAGTGACCATAACATTGACAAGAAGTGCCGCAATGCGATGAAAACCAGGTTTTCAACAAGCAAGTATTGATGTGACAGGAATTAGGAAGGAATATGGCAGTGAAGTAAAAATGATGCTGTTATTTTGATACCAACACAGAAAGTTGGTTTCAATAGTTTAAAATAAAATAAACCAGATACCTAAGTAGCAATGCCAGGCTGTATTTTCATGTAAGCTACACACATGCCAAGTTGAGTATCAATAGGTCAAAGTGTGCTGAAGTTATTGAGTAGAAGCTGAAAATTCTATTGTAAGCAAGTGACCTTTACTTTGCTCCCAGATATCTAAGTAGCAATCCCAAGCTGCATCTTTATATAAGCTACCCACACAGCAAGTTTGGTGTCAACAGGTCAACGCAAACTCAAGTTATTACGTGAAAACTGAATTTTTTTTTTAAAGCAACAGTGACCTTGACCTAGACACCTGGGTAGCAATCCAAAGTTGCGACTTGATATCAGCTACCCACATACTAAATTTGGTGTCAAAAGGTCTAAGCAGACTCAAGTTATTATGAGGAGACTGAATTTCTATTTTTAGCAACAATGACATATACCCTGATCACAGACATCTGGGTAGCAATTCCGAGTAGTGTCTTGATATAAGCTACCCACACACAAAATTTGCTGTCAAGAGGTCACAGCTTACTCAAGTTATTATATGGAAACTGAATTTCTATTTTTAGAAACAGTGACCTTGACCTTGATCACAGACACCTGGGTAGCAATCCCAAGCTGCCTCTTGATATAAGCTACCAATACACCAAGCTTTGTGTCAATAGGCCAAAGCAAACTCAAGTTATTGAGCGGAAACTGAATATCTATTTATAGCAACAGTGACCTTGACCTTGATCATAGACACCTTGGTAGCAATTCCAAGCTGCCCCTTGATATAAGCTACCCACATTCCAAGTTTGGTGTCAATAGGCCAAAGCAAACTCAAGTTATTGAGCGGAAACTGAATTTCTATTTTTAGCAACAGTGACCTTGACCTTGATCACAGACATCTTGGTAGCAATTCCAAGCTGCCCCTTAATATAAGCTACCCACATTCCAAGTTTGGTGTCAATAGACCAAAGCAAACTAAAGTTATTGAGCGGAAACTGAATTTCTATTTTTAGCAACAGCGACCTTGGCCATAACAACAGACATCAGGGTAGCAATCCTAAGCTGCCTCTTGATATAAGCTACCCATTCACCAAGTTTGATGTCAATAGGCCAAAGCAAACTAAAGTTATTGAGCGGAAACCAAAAGTTGACAACCGCCCGCCTGCCTGCCCGCCCGCCGACTTCAGCATTACAATAACAAGTTTTCGTTGAAAACCTGGTTAAAAACCAGTTCTGCAATGTATCTGGACAATCATTTGTTATAGAGATTTAAGACTTTATATCATGATTGCAAACATTGAGTGGATGACCCCTATATATTTTGGGGTCAGTATGTCAAAGGTCAAGGTCACAGTAACCTAAATGTTGAGAATCATTTACACTCTGTAACTCAACAACCATTTGTCACAGAGACTTCAAAATTCATATATTGGTTGCACACACTGAGTGAATGACTACAATTCATTTTGGAGTCAATAGGTCAAAGGTCAAGGTCACAGTAACCTTAACAAAGAAAACCATTTCAGCCATGTAACTTGACAATCATTTGTTGTAAAGACTTCAAACTTTATACCACAATTGCACACATTCAATGGGTGACCCCTTGACATTTTTGGGTCATTATGTCCATACCTGCCATACATCCTGGATCATCCGGGATTGTCCCGGAAATCGAGGGCCTGTCCCAAGGTCCCAGAAAGACACCTGATGTCCCAGAAAACATGAAAAACGCACATACCTTTGATCAGGCCAGTCAAATTTTTGACACGCCGCTTATCCTTTAATTATTCGTTATTATAATATGTTCCGCTTTGGCGAATACACCTCGTGTCATTGATAACCAATTAACAAATGACCGCTATCGGCTATCGATTTATTGACTTGCGGTGCATTAATTAATTTGTAAGATATCTGCCCCTTTCAAAGACTGTTGCCGCTGTAATTGTTGTTAATAGAGATGCTACTTAAAATTAAATTTAATGCAAACGCGCGTTGACCTTGCCGACAAAGATTATGATTTTTAACTTGAAATTGCACTGATACTTGTAATACGAAGCATAGATGACGCTGTCATCAAACACCCATGACTAAACTTGAATTCGAGTTTGTGAGTTAATTAATCAATGGTACACAGTTATTATTTTATGATTACTGCTACACAATTACTATGCTCTTGCAACTAAAATAAAAGGTATGAAACTGATGGTACTGATGTGTATTTGAAACACGTGCATGGCTTTTCCCGCCAAAAATGGAATCACATCCAATTTTGTGTACTGCCAACGGTAGGGCATTGAAAGTATATGAACAGTTGTATGTCCCAGAAAATTGGCTCAAGTCTGGGAAATTCGATATCAAAATCCCGGAAATGGCCAGAAAAATTATGGCAGGTATGTTATGTCAAAGGTCAAGGTCACAGTGACCTAAACGTTTAGAATCATTTACGCTCTGTAACTCGACAACCATTTGTCATATAGATTTCAAAATTCATATAAAGCTTGCAAACATTGATTAAATGACTCCTATTAATTCTGGGGTCAGTAGGTAAAAGGTTAAGGTCACAGTAACCTTAACATGGAAAACCATTTCCACCATGTAACTTTACCACCATTTGTTATAGAGACTTAAAGTTTTTCCTATATATTTCTATAAATAAATATTCCCTATATAAGTCTTTGTGAAATCATCCGACCCCAGGGCATGGCTATAAATGGGCCTTGTGGCATAATTTGAACAATTTTGGTAAAGGTCCCCCAAGATGATTCAATGCAGTATTACCAGTGTATACAAAACTTCATGCTCTGATTTGAAACGCCATATTCCATTCCCGTGCTTCAACATTTGAAGGACAGCCATATTTTTTCAAGGCTGGATTTTGCAAATTGGATGACCGACAATCAAGCTTAGCAGAAAAGCTATTGTTAGTGATGAATCACATTTCTACTTGGACCCTCAATTGAATATTTAAAATCATCCCTATTGGTCAACTGAAAAGCTCAACTTGTTTTAAGAAAAATCAACCCATGCTGCAAAGATTACTGTCTTGGCTACATTGAGGGTGAATGGCGTAACTGGGCTTTTTTCTTTGAAGACAGTAATAGCTATACTGTAACAATTAACAGTGAATGATATTTGCAGCCCTTGAAGCTGCATGTTTGAGTCATGGGTAATCTCCTTGAAAACAGAGTGACCATGGCCCCCTCAATCATTGATCTAAGCCCATTGAACTTTTATGTGTGTTTTTTTTCAATGACAATGTATAAAAAACCAAGCCTCAGACAACAAATGATCTTAAGGCATCAATAGTTTGAGAGATGAGACTGATCTCAAATCACACGTGCAGATCAGTGATAGCAAATGTCATGAAGAGACTGTATGCCATGCGACCTTAAAATGGATGTTATTTTGAGCATTTAATGTAAAACAAAGTATGTATTTAAAGTCTCTGGTTGCCTTAAATGTTCAATGTTAACTTACATATTGCACATGTTATGTAACTGTTTTCCAACTAATTAAACAGTATATATTTTATTCAGTTCGTTTTATATACAGTAAACAATAGGCATGTTTGAAAGTGTAACAAGATTTATGAAACAGCCTGTATAAATCTTTATAAAATCATCAGGTGACTGAGGTAGGGCTATTAATGACTCCAGGGGCATAATTTGAACAATTTTGGTAGAGATCCCTAGCTGATGTTTCATGCAAACAATGCCTTGCTCTTTCCAACAGGAAGATTTTCAGTTTTCCCTATATAAGCCCATGTAAAATAGATTGACCCCCATGGTAGGGCCATTTTTAACCCAGGGTGCATAATCTGAAAAATCTTGGAAGAGGACCTCAAGGTGAACCAAAACACAAAAACAAATATAAAATACCAAAGTTCTTGGTCTTGTGGTTTCAGACAAGAAGATTTTCAAAGCTTTTCCTTTCTATTGCCATAGCAACCTGATTTCTAGATAGATAGTGGCTATCAGAAAAGCTAACTATGAGCACATGTAGTTCTGTTTATGAACATGTTCTTAGGCAAAAACTTGAAATATTGAGTAAATATACAGACTTAAGGTCCCTCAACTTCAGAAAAGATTTCAAAAGTTTTCCTCAAAATGTCAACGTTAGAAACACTAACCCCTGGGGCAAGGTCAAAAGTTACTGCCAGCAAATAAGCTTTCAATCTTGATCTTTAGCAAAGGGAATTTTTTTTTTACAATCTTGGTAGAGGTCTACCAGGCAATGATACACACCAAATTTCTAAGACCTGGGGTTGGTGGTTATAGACAAGAAGATTTTAAAAGCTTTTCATTCAAGTTGCCAATGCAACCAGAGTTCTGCATGGAAATGAATTTTTTAACGACTTTGGCAGAGTTGCATGCAAGAAACATCTTATATAGGAGATGTTGTTTAAAGCAAGTGTTGGACAACTGTGAACAGACAGAATAGTATCACAACAGCTCACCTCAAGTGTCTGCTAAGTTGAGCTTAAGTCATTTAATAATTGAAAGCTACTAAAGAATAACCTGGATAGGAAATGCAGATCTCAAACGTTCCATCCTGAACCTCGTTGTTTTCCAGTCTCATAAACCAGGAGAACAATCCAGCATCCTCTTCAGTGGCATATGAGATCTCAAAAAATTTCTCAAAAGATTTCCCTCTAAATGGCGTGCCTTCATCTTTCCTCACTATTTTGAAGTCTTTGATAGCAAAACCTCCAGGAGAATTGGGTACGACAGCAAAACCACATCCTACAACACAAACTGACTGATGCAGAAACTCCAAGTTCTATTGAAATAACTCCTTCAAAGATTTTTATAATATTATGTTATATTACTTTCTTTTATAAACATCACCAAAAAAGAAAATAAAGCTCTTCATGTGTAATTTGAAGTTTGATAAAAAACTACTTTTAGTTTTTTAGGAAACACCTGTACAATTCAGTGGCAGACAAAGAAGACTGGTAAGTAAAATCACAGATGAAGAGAAACCAACCTTTTTCTATTGTGTAGAAACCTCCTTGTAAAGGAATACTTCGCATACGCTCACTTTCTTTCATTAATATAACTTTTATGCCTGGTTTATCTGAAATAAGAAACAAGAAGGCCATGCCAGCCATACATTGCTCACCCAAGTATTTTGAGAGTGACCTCTTTTTTTGACCTGTGATGACCCATATTAAAATCTGACCTAGAAATCACCAAGACAAATACACTGACTTAAATTCATAATGTCTGAATTCAAAACGTGGTTCTAGAGTATTGACAAGATTTCCCTTTGATCAAAGCTAGTTTTTGACAGCAGATGACTTATATTCAAATTTGACCTAGACATCATCAACACAAAAAAAATTTCACTAAAATTCATAATATCTGACTTTAAAATGTAACCCAAATTTTCCTTGACCTATGCAAGTGACCTAGGGATGACCCATTTTCAACCTTGACCTCGAAAGGCATCATCAACACAAACATTTGCAATAACAAGGGATGTTTGTAAAACATACATGCCCCCCTTGTGCCTTATTGGTAGAGCAGCAATAAAAGAATAGGGAGTCTGATTCTGATATTAAAAGATATTGGCCATGGCAAGCAGATGAATGACAGGAACTGCAGATTATGTCAATGACACTTTGGTTATAAAATGTATAAAGTTAATTTACTAGAGAACAAAAAAAAAGTACAGGAACTGCATGGATAGGTGGAAATAAAGTTTTGAGACAGCAAGGCCCAATGGTTCTTCAGTTATCAATCAGATTCGTCTTCATCTTAATGGTTTAAGGCCACCATGATCTGAACCTTTAACCTAGTTACCTCAATGACAACAGGGGTCATCTACTGGCCATGACCAACCTGCCAAAAAAAGTTTTAGAAAGCTTGGGCCCAAGAGTTCTATAGTTAATTATTGGAAACAGTGTTGCTATTCAAAGTCATTGTGACCTTGGCTTTTGACCTAGTGTCCTGAAAATCTATAGAGGTCATATACTGGTCATGGCCGACCTTCATACCAAGTTTGAGGAACGTTGGCCCAAGGAGTCTCTTGTTAGTGGCTACTGGCCATGAACAACCTGCTTATGAAGTTTTGGGAAGCCTAGGTCCTAGCATTCTATAGTTATTCATCTGAAACTGTTTTGCTTTTCAAGGTCACTGTGACCTTGCCCTATGACTTAGTCATCTAAAAAGCATATGGTTCATTTACTGGTCATGACCAACTAAAATACTTTGTTTGAGGAGCCTGGGCCTAAGGATTCTCTAGATATTTATAAGGAAAGGTTTTGCTTTTCAAGGTCACTGTGACATTGGTCTTTAACCTAATGACCCAAAAATCAATACGGGACATTTACTGGCAATGACCAACCTGCCTATGAAGTTTTGACTGTTTTGCTTTTCAAGGTCACTCTGACCTTTGCTTTTGACTTGGTGACCTGAAAAGCAACAGAGGTCATCTACTGGTAATGATCAACCTAAATGCCAAGTTTGAGGAACCTGTGACCAACTGTTCTTTAGTTACTAATCAGAAATCATTTTGTTTTTCAAGGTCACTGTTACCTTTGTTTTTGACCTAATGACAGGAAAATCTGTAAGGGTCATCTCCTTGCCATGACAAACCTGCCTATGAAGATTGGGGAGCCTGGGCCCAAGAGTTCTTTAGTTACTGATCAGAAACCATTTTGCTATTCAATGTCACTATGACCTTGGCCTTTGACCTGGTATTTTGATTTTGCCAAGAACCTAAATCACCCATTTTCAACCATGTCACACTAATGACCCATCACAGTAAACTCATCCTGAGCATCACTCAGGTGAGCTAAAAAATGCTATCAGTCCATTCTTCTTCATTCTAATTTGCAGGTTATACTGATTGTATGGCTATAGTTTTACAGTTACTACTGATAAGTATAACCATAGTAAACATGTCTAGCAAAGTGTCATCCTAGTAAAAGATATACCCCAACTAAGGAAGGCAAATTTTAAAATTGGACCATCCCCTTTATTTCAAATGAAAAGTTACTGCTTAAAAAAAACTACCATAAAACCAGCCCATCAGAATTTCTTTTATTTTACCAAACAAGGAATATATGATTAATGGTAATCTGCCTATCTCATAACAGGGTAAAGGCAACTGACTAAAACAAACTGGTGAATACATAAACATAAACAACACACAACATTACAATCTGGTTGCTGGAAATTAACATTTACCCCGCTGGAGGCAACTGACTCTGGCTTTGAAACAAGTGCTGTCCATACAGTCTGCTCACAATCTGTACTATTCACAATTCAGTTGGTAAATTTTCAGCTCCCCCAAATAAAATTAATGGATTTGTTCTAACTGAAGGATGAATGAGTCTATTTTCAGATATTTAGCATGGTAAGGGTTAGAAGCTGCTCTGACAGGATGATCCAGTTTCGTTTAAATGAAACTATCGGTCTGATAAAATAAAAATTGCACACCAATGTAACAAGACTAACTACAATACACATGACAACAATGTAGAAAATCAAGGTACATATGAACAATTTACTTGTGAACAGGTGAAAGTATTTGAAAGATTTGTCTGAAGTTGAAAATAAGTAATATATATTGTATGCATAAAAGAAATATGTCATGATTGTATTGCATTTGATACACAGTTTGTCATGGCATAAGCACATAGTGCAAAATTAAAGAGAGACTTAAAATCACTGCAAAAGATACTACTAAACATAGTGAAAATTTTGACTAATGGATAAATGTTATGATCATGTTAGATATTCAAAAAAAATATCTTGTTTACCTTTTTGACTGAAAATACTGTTGCTACTGTTATGCCGGGAATCTCTCCTTGTACTGGAAGACGCCGGATTTGCTAAAGGTTGACCTCCAACAGCACCCTCTGGAGAGAACAACACACAGAATTGTCTGAGAATTGTTTTTTAATAAAATCAGGTTTTTATCAATAAAAAAAAAGATTAAAGTAACTGTCGTCAATAAAAAGTGACCGTGTGATGACAAATATTCTGAACATTCAGATAAATATTACAATAATTAATAAAAAAAAAAGTTTGCAAAAACTACAGCTGACCTTCCTAGTTTAAGGCAAACACACTGCAAATTTTCCTTAAGTCATTAGACAAGAAGATTTCAAATGTAAAAGACAGCTGTTTCAGTTACAGCTAAATAACTGCTCAGTACAGCTGTAAGGACAAATATTTAATCCCAGAAGCTTAAGAAGTGTTACATTTATGAGATATTTTAGAGTATACCCATAAACTCTCCTTCATTAACTTGTGAAATGTGTTCATCTGGGCATGTTCCTGTATCACAGGTGTTTGGCTTACGACGTGGAAGTAATGGCTGGACCTCCTCAGAACAGTCTGTCTGGCAGCTGCTGGAGAGACTTGAATGGTTGCTAACACTTGCTTCCTGGTTGACTGGTTCCACCTCATTCTCTTCTTGAACATCTTTTTCAAGAAAAACAAAAAATATATATTACATATATATAACACTGATTTTCAAGGTCACTGTGATGTTGGCCTTTGACCTAGTGATCTGAAAATCGGTCGAGGTCATTTACTGATGATGACCGACCTACAGACCACGTGATGAACCAGGGCCCAAGGGTTCTTAAGTTATTGATAGGAAACTGTTTTGCTTTTCAAAGTCGCTGTGACATTGGCCTTTGACCTGATAACCTGAAAAACTACTAGAGTCATCTACTGGTCATTACCATCCTGCATATGGGGTTTTAGGGAGCCTGGGCACAAAGGTTCTAAAGTTATTGATAGGAGACTGTTTTGCTTTTGAAGGTCGCTATGACCTTGGCCTTAGACTTAACGACCTAAAAAACAATAGAAGTCATCTACTCGTCATGACCAACTTTCCAATGATATTTTGGGGAGCTGGGCCCAAGCATTCTCTAGTAATTGATTATAAACCATTTTGCTATTTTAGGTCACTGTGACCTCTGCCTTTTACCTGGTGAACTGAAAAGCGATGAGTGTCATCTACTTTTCATTACCAACCATCCTAACAAGTTTGAGGAACCTAGGCTCAAGCATTCAATAGTTATTGATCTGATATTGTTTTGTTTTCCAAGGTCACTGTGTCCTTATCTTTTGACCTGGGGACCTGAAAAACTATAGAGCATCTACTAATCATGACCAACTTACATACCAACTTTGACGAAGAAGGGTCCAAGCATTCTTTAGATACTGATCAGAAACTGTGTCTATCAACTGACTGACCAACCGACTGACACACTTACCGACATTTGCACAAAAAATGAATCTTTTAAAGGATTTGGCTTTGGAATTGAACACTTTTAAACATTTCTACATAATGGTTCACAAAAAGACCAAAGAACATTTACCTGACAGTGGTATTTGTGCACACTTCTCTAACAAGAGGGCCATGATGGCCCTATATCGCTCACCTGAATATGACTGCTTTTAACAAAGTTCCTATGGACCTGGTTAATTGACCCCAGATGACCAATATTCGAACTTGACCTAGAAATTATTGAAACAATCTTTCTGACAAATTTCAAGGTTGTTTGAACTGAAAATGTTACCTCAATGCGTGTTAACAAGGTTTTTCCATAATTGGGGTCTGTGACCTAGTTTTTGACCCCAGATGACCTTTATTCGAATCTGAGCTAGAAATCACTAAAACATCCTTTGTGACAAATTTCGAGAATATTTGGACTGAAAAGTAGCTTCTAGAGTGTTAACAAGTTTTTTTCTATTTTTAGGCTCTGTGACCTAGTTTTTGATTTCAGATGACCAATATTCAAATTTAACCTAGAAATCATTAAAACAACCTTTCTGACAGATTCCAGGTTATTTGAACTGAAAATGTAACCTCTAGAGTGTTAACAAGGTTTTTGGGGGGCGAATACTTTCGCCCTCCAAAGGTATAACTATGCTTGCCAAATTTTCAGGAAAATCGAGACATTTCACATTAGATTTCAGAGAAGTAGTAATCCTACGCTTCGAAATAGCTCGATCATTTTTTCATAAATGAATTTAAAATTGTTAATCAATGATGGACTTTTTGTTCAGCTTTGATAAAGGTTCTTTATTATGTGTTCATTTTTATTTTCAAATGAGACCAAAAACCGAACACTTTTTACTGAAACAAAGTGATTACGCGCATTGATTTCGCAATGTCGGATTATATTTCTTAGCTTACGGCCATTTTGGATCGTGCAGCCGAATTGTGATGGAGGATATAATTAATAAAATAAAACAGCATTGTAAGTAGTCTTTTTAAAATTATATTAAGCAAATTATTATTTTCAGATATGTTTAAGGAAATGAAAACAATTTTGTCTTTGAGCGCTTATTCTGAATGTCACGCATCGATGTTAGAAAGTAGGTCAACCTTCTGTGTAGGCTTCAAACTTAATCGTTCGGCGAATTACATTTTATAACAGAGAAAAAACAAGATCTTGGCAGTTGCAAATTTAAGATACGGAGATATCGAGCCATCAACATGGTTCTGAATGTATATTGTCGACATGACTGTTTTGACATACATGTATTGCATCATTTTTGCAAAAAACATTTACATGATTAAGTATTTATAGATCAGCCAATCGAAACGCCGAAATTTAGACAATGGGAATTCCGGAAGTTATGTTGTGAGAAAAGGAGGAGAAATTTCATGAGGTTTGTGCCTTTTCTGCATAAAAACGTTTGAACTAGTCATTGAATTATCCGCTAGACTGTTCATTGAGTTGAAGTGAAGTTCTGCGTAATGATAATATGGAATCCCTGATTGTAGCCTAGTTAAAGTGAAAGTGAAAATATCAGAACTGTCAATAGTTTTTCCTTGGTTTTCTCAATAATAACAAAGGTCTGTAAAATGTTGGTTGTGCCTATCAATTAAGTGATAATTACAAGTGTATTCTACACATCAATATTTGTCTAAGTGAAAGAATAAGCTTGAAATTCAATAAGAACACTCAAAATTAACTTGTCGCCACATTTTTTTTGGAGAAATAATGACAGCAGGAGACAGAGATGGGAACTAGTTCCCAACTTCAAGTGATTACGTTGGTTAAGTTGCATATTTTGAAATAAAAAACAGAAGAGGGAACAACTTTATTTTCTTAATTTAGAAAAAGAATGAAGAGAACTGCAACTCAGTCAGTTGCGCCATGTGAGTTTTAATTTTGCTTCCCTCAAAAGCACAGTGACACAACAGCACATTGACCAGTGAGCCATGTCCCTGTGCTCAAAAGTAGTATGTGTTCATTGAACAAAAAAAAACTACAAAGAACTCTGTCTGCATTTAGGGTTTTTTATCGTACCAGTTGTCCATATGACTGATAGCATAGTTATTAACTACTTATTTCTCTGAAGTTGCATAAAATTAGTTTTCATAGCTGCAAACAAATAACAAATTAACATACAAAACACTGTGTCTTAACCCAATTTAAGGAAGATTGTCATTCTTTTGTTTCATGTGTATCAGTCAATGCTGAGAAACACAAATAATAAAAATAAGCAACTTGCAAGATGAAGATTTAATGCTCGAAATATATGAAAATGATAGCTTAAATACATTAAACTAGATTCTAAGTATTTTTTGTTTACATTTCCTTTCTGTCTGCTCATTTATTTTAATATAGGCATTAAAGATAAAGGAAATTGTAATTATTCTTCATTACTATTATTTTGATTACCATAAAAGAAGCATTTTTTCCTGCATAGGATAAGTTATTGCTTTTTAAATTGAAATCATCTTTGAAATTATCATGTGTTTTCTGTTTTTTGTATAATTATGTTGATCAATTGTTATCTCAAAATTTGTGACATTGAGAAATGGGGCAAAATGTCTTATTGTTTTCTTTGCAAGAATGGGTCAAAGAAATTGAGGAACTAAACAGAGAAATGATTTGACAAGGCTGACTTTTTAAGATAAAGCACTGTAAACACTTGTGATGGTATGTGACATGGTTGGTGGTCACCATATCACCAGTTTCACTCCACTTTTACCATGTATTATTTGGCTTTTTTTGTTAATCCTTATTATGGTAACAGTAAGTATGTGCTTACTGTGCAGCTGAAACAACCTGATATTCCTAACCTTTGAACTCCAAAGATTAATAAAGAACAAATTGACTATGAAATTACAGAATATTACTATTATTTATCATTTTTACTCTTGTTCCAGATGAGCATCATTCTAAAGATAGTAAACAATGGAAGTGGACCGTATGGGATGCCAGTACAAGTTATGGCACTTGCACAAACCACTCACTACAAGGGCCCTAATGGAAGTGATAGACTGCACGGCCATGTGATGGAGGCCTATGCAGTTATGTGACTTTTTAAACAATCATGGTCTGACAGGTAAACCACCAGCCAAAAGGAGGAAACTGTTGTTTTGGGGGAGGTAATTTTGAAGAGGGATGACAAACCAGCCTACCTTGTTGCAACACAAGCAACAAACGTGTTTATCACAAATAATATGATAACGACAGAGGAGCACAGAGTTAACTGTGATAACGTCTCTACGGAAGTACCCCTGACCCTTGCTCCTACTCTGCATGTTAGAGTTCACTGACCTATGGTTAAACAAAGGGTCTGTGTGTACGGAGGGTATGATTATAGAGGTGAGTTGTGTAAGATTAAACAAAACAAATTTATAAGATTTCTCATGTTTAACATGTCTTTATTCTAATTCCATAGTTATCATACAACCTTATATTGATAGATATCATAATAAAAAACAAACATTCTGTAAAAAATGCTAGAGATGTTTTATTGTAATATTTTTTATCTTTTGCATTAAACCTTTGTCTTGGTTTTACTTCAGGTCAGTTGGTTAGAGTCACTGACTTGTAAACCTTTTTACTTAAGTCTAATAAAAAGGGCAGTTGGTTTGAGCCCTGCTGTACATGTATGTTAAATAAAGGCTGCAGATTCTCAAAGAGATCAGGAGTGGAGTCTGGCACATTTATGTAATGATCATTGTCTGACAGATAAACCACCTGCCTGTGCTAGATGAGGCACAAAATTTGTTTAAAATGTACATAAAACTCAAAATTAGTGAAACTAGTCTTCCTTGGTGGAAGTTATGTGTAGTACATGTAGGTTGCCTAATATAGGTCATTATGTTTGAACAAGTTTGAACCAGTGAGTAGTTCAGATATTTTTACTGATTATTTCATCCTGCAGGAAGACAACCAGATAATGTTTAAGGTCAAAGGAACAGATGTTTCAATAAAACAGTTACACATTAAGATGGATCTCGGAAGGCAATGATCACACTCTAGTGGGATGCAACATGTTGTGATGCCACTTGGGATTTTGTGGAAGTAACAAAGGTGATGTGAGAAAATGAGACTTTGTCCACAACTGTACAAACATCAATTAAGGTATGTTTGATAAATTTCAGATGTGGTATCAAAATGTTATGGTCTGTTTCATTGTATGATACCTTATTATGTTACATTTATTACTTTATGGCCCTTAATGGTGGCAGTTTCTTATAGAGACTGGCCATAAAAGAAGGATGGTTAGATAAACTGCCCGCTCTGATAAATTATTGAATGTGATATGGGCATTAAATTCAAAACAAACCTAAAAATAATAACTACAATAAAAATATATTTGAACAATATTTCTGTGAAGTTTGAATACGATTCTATGCAGAATTTTTTACTTATAATTATTACCTATCTAAATTAATTCCACAATTATCTTGTATTTTACTACAATGCCTTCTTAATGTGTCATTACAGTGATCTATATATTTTTTTGTGTCGCCTGCTACAAAGTAGCCACGACAAATAGGTATCACTTCTCTGTTGTCAGTCTGTCCATCCGTCACAAAAATTACTTCCCGGAAACTACAGGTGCAATTTCATCCAAACTTTACAGGAATGATCAGTACCAAGTCTAGTTGTGCATATCATCGGAATTTTCCAGTTTAATGATTGGCCCTTTAATGATTTTTTTAAACTTCTCTTATACTACTAACGCAGTTTGAATGAAATGTTACAGGACTGATCAGTACCTCAAGTACTTGTGCGTATCTAATGGGTTTTTAAGTGGAATAATTTTTTGGCTGAGTTATGGCCCTTGATTATAAAAAGGTGTTTTGGCCCGTTAATGATTTTTGTGTTGCCTGCTTCACAGTAGCTGCGACATGTTACAAAGAAGCCGTTACATGCAGGGATCACTTCTCCATTGTCTGTCTGTCCGTCCGTCCATCTGTCACAAACTTGTCCAGACTACTCCTCAGAAAGTACTGGTGCAATTTCATCCAAACTTTACTAGAATGATCAGTACCAAGTTAAGTTGTGCAAATCATCGGCATTTTCCAATTCAATGTTTTTTGTCAGAGTAATGGCCCTTTAATGATTTTTATTTTTAAACTTCGTCTGGACTTCTTCTCTTATACTACTGAAGCAATTTGAATGCAATGTTACAGGATTGATCGGTACCTCAAGTACTTGGGCTTGTTTAACAGGTTTTTCGGTTAAATGATTTTTGGCTGAGTTATGGCCCTTGAATAAAAATCTCGTTTTAGCCAACAATCTGTCCAATCACCTCTCAATGCAACTGCTTACTTGGCTATCATCAGGCGACACATGTGATCACTGATTGCCCATGTA